>CM041777.1:101313472-101663376 GCA_023374045.1 Limonium bicolor | reverse complement strand
TCAAATAGACTCGTAATAATTTTGGTCAACTAATAGTCACTAATAAATATTAGTGAAGCTCTAGAACCAATAAAATTAATTAATGAGAAAATTCCGGAAAACGGGTACCGGTTAGTGAAAACTGTAACAACCGGTAAGTTGTGGGGTGTGAACGCAAAAACAAACTTAGTGTGTCCACTTAGAAAATAAAAAGCAATAATCTAGTGTGTATGGGTGTGGGCCGATTTTGATAGCCCTCCCCCCTCTTTATTATTCCTAATTCACTAGTGGACAAAACAAATAAGTAAAAGGCAAAAGGGAGTCTCTCTCCTACTCCCCCTCTTGCTCTCTCACGTATTGGCCCCCCCTCCTTCTTCCTTCTGCATTCTCTTCTTGTTCCTGCGATTTTCATGGAGAAAATGAAGAACCCACAAAACTTCCTCCTTCTCTCCTCTCTTTGAGTGCTCAAACCTCCTCCAAACTCAACAAAAATTATACCACTAGAATCCCCTTGCAAAGGAGAAGATTCTCATCCTTTCAAAAACTCAAAAGCTCTATTTCGTTTTTGAGGGTATTCACCATTTGGAGATTTGAAGCCACCATTAGAGGCACCTTCACCTCCTCTTCATCTTGAGGTAAAAGAATTCCGAAATTCATTGTTTCTAGCTTCCATTGGCATTTTAAGAATTTCAATTTTTGAACTCTTGGCTCTCCCTTGCTCCAGCCGGTTTTGGCTACTTTTGTGGGCTAGGAATCTTGTTCCTTCATTAGTCAAGAACTCCATTCATCCATTGGAAGGTAATACCCTTGTCTAAACCCTAAAACATTAAATTCTAGGGTTAGTGCAAAAATGAATGTTAAATGTAGTGTGTATTGGTATGGTGGTTGTAGTATTGTGCATTTGTGAGGAAGAACCAAGAAGAAGGAAAGAAGAAAGAGAAAGCAAGAAAGAAAGGAAAAACTAGTAAGAACAAGGTAAAACCTCTTACCTTGAACTAGTTTTATATGTAGTAATGTAACAGTTTTATGAGTAGTAGTAATGTAGTAACACATTGGAGAAAAGATTGTAACAGTTTTTGAATTGTAAAAACGAGCAATGGATTGAGTATCGAGTAACAGTATATTGTAGTATAATGAAGAATGATATTGTAACAGTTTTGAAGTTTTTAAATGAGTTTTAAAAGCTTGGGAAAACATTGGGTAGTAAGTGTGTATGTGTGCAGGATTTTATGTTGTTGTGGTAGTGTTGGAATTGTGAGAATGATGTATTGTGTAACAGGTTGAGAGAATGAGTATTCGTGAGCTGAAATAATGTGTGGAGAATGTTAGAAATATAGGGGAGGCTATGCCAAAATTCATTTAGGAATTTGAGGACTTAGGCACATTTGTAACAGATTTTGAAGAGTGTAGAAATGGGTGGTCTAGTAGTTGTAACAGATTTTGAAAGAAGTAAGTTAAGAGAATGGAACTAGGATGTGAGTAAGTATTTTGGATGCTAGGAATAGCATTAGTTGAGGGAGTATAAGAGTATAAGAGTTGAGAGGAAATCTGTAGCATAAGGAGGAGAACTAAATCTGTAGCATTAGGGTAAAGGAAAATAATGTAAGTGTTGAATAGAGATGAGGAGAATTTGTGTAGATTGTGTAGGAATGGGGTAACAAGTATGGTGGGTGGACTAAGGTGATTTAGAGTGTCTAAATAGTGCTAAATCATGTGGGGAAATATTGGCAAAGATTGGAGAAGCAATGGGTAAAGAATGCAATTGAAAACAAATTTTAAAACTGCAGTACTGGGGCCGACCGGACCTGCGACCGGACTTGCAAGGTCGGTCGGGCCCAGGTTTCAAAGGCGGGGAAAGCTTCTGGAGTCGACCGGACTTGCGACCGGACTGGCAAGTCCGGTCGGACAGAAAAATTCTCCCGCCTGTAACTTACTGGAATCGACCGGACTTGCGACCGGACATGCAAGTCCGGTCGGCCAGAAAAATTTCCGTAATGCAACCTACTGGAATGGACCGGACTTGCGACCGGACATGCAAGTCCGGTCGGCCAGAAAAATTTCCGTAATGCAACCTACTGGAATGGACCGGACTTGCGACCGGACATGCAAGTCCGGTCGGCCAGGAAAATTTTCGTAATGTAAGCTACTGGAATCGACCGGACTTGCGACCGGACATGCAAGTCCGGTCGGGCCAGGAATTTTCGGTGCAGATAGCTACTGACTTGGACCGGACTTGCGACCGGACTTGCAAGTCCGGTCGAGTCTTCAAAAAAAAAAAAAAAAAAGAGTATTTTATAATATGATTATAGCAATCATATGGACATGTATTATACGTGTATATGCCTATATACACATATGCATGTACATGTAGTAGTACATAACAAATGAAATAGTAAAGGTAAGAAAGTAAAAAGAGTAGTGAGAAAGGAATGGTTTAATAACCAAGTAAGAAAGTAATGAAGTAATAAGTATACATTGTAAGTGCCAATGTAGGAGCAAGTTAGATCAATAATAGATCATTGATCATAATACTCCATGTATGTATAGGAATTCAATAGTTGATCATCAAAGGACCCGGTAGAACGTAAACGACGGTGAACGGTATGATTTCCTCATGCCCTGTATCCTAACTTGGTTACCCCGATTTGTGTGCTTATGTGATCACCAACAAGATAAATGCATGAATCGGATTTATATTGCACATAAATGTGTTTGAACTATATTGTTCTTGTTGTATTCTTCTCGAACGAATAGTTTGTATAATTCATGAAATGTATGTATGAGAATGAAGTGTATGTGCAAGTATGAGTACATGTGTATTGTAAGTATGTATGGAAAGTAAGTATGGACTTCTACTAATTCCTAACAATCTAACTCCTGACATGAGTAATGAGTAATGGAATGAGTAGAAGCCCGATATAGTTTCGGCCACGCGTGAGGATAAGGACCCAAGAGGTTGGAACCGAATCCTGGCTATGATCTTTTCCTTGGACTAATTCCCTTTGTATGGGTAGCATCCTGGATTAGTGTGCCATCTCAAAGCCCGGTGGTGGGAGATAGTACTCCCTGCCCGGAGGTCATACCGACTTAACTGGAAGTAAAGTATGTAAAAAGTAAGTGTTGTATTTGCATTGGTCTTGACTATTGTAAGTCATTGACCGGAGTAAAAGAATCGAACACCCGATTAACCCGGGTGTGTAATAAGGCTAACAAGACCTTGTATGTATTGGAGAATTGTATCTCCGTGATGCGGTGAGTATGGTAAGTATGAATGAATGACTTGTATTGTATTCCTCATATGCATGGTATGTATGTATGCTTGGTAAAATGAATGTATTGTATTGTATGAAGCATGTATGTATGTATGAAACGAACCGCATGTATACGACCAATTAGTTGGCGTACCCTCGCTAGTACGCGGGGTATGCGGTTATCATGTTCAGCGTAAGCTGACCCCCTCGGGGGAATGTTTTTACTCCACAGGTACCCGCGAGGCGTGAAGGTAGAGTAAGGACGAGATGTAATTCTTTTGGAGTAGTAGTAGAATTGAATAGTGTACCGAGTTGTACACGGCTAGAGCTTTTGGGTAGCCGGTGTACCATGTGGTACACCTTTTTGGGTTATTAGATGCTTGATTGGGAAGAAAGGAGTAGTTGTATAAACTCCTCATTTTTGGGAGGTAGTATTGGAATGTAATTCAGATAATTCGGTATACTCGGTAATCAAATGTAAACTAAGTATTTAGTACTGTAAAGTAAGCAGTATGTATGTATTTCATTCTAATCATCAGACCGAAACGGTAAGTAGTAGTAGCCTTGTTAACCTTGGAGGGTTAACGGCGTTGTATCACCCGCCGGGAGTAAGTATTCCGCTGCGAGGAGGGTAAGTACGGGATTGATTAGAGGATAATGGACGGATTAGCGGTTGGGGTGTTACAGTTAGGCTCGTCATAAGACCTAGTTGCATTCCCTTAGGCTCGTAGTAAGACCTAGCATTACCTTTTAGTTTACCCACTCTCATCAAACACATTGCATTCATCTCATTCATATAGGCTCGTCATAAGACCTAGTCGCATTATCCAGGCGCGTCACAAGACCTGGCGACTGAAAGTTGGTGAGGTGATAGCAATAAATCCTCCTTTTGCGATGTCAACTTATTTTTTGGGATCAACGAATGGTGGGCAAAGGCAATAAGTCCCCAGGGTTTTTACCAGGAGTTATCCCTGCACACTGGCTTGGGGGCGATGGCAATAAGTCCACATTGGGTCCAGCCAGGAGCATTGGCACGGGTTTCGGTCCCTCGAAGCATCCGAGCATCATCAGCATCATCAGCATCATCATCAGCATCATTAGCACCGTTAGCATTTCAGCATTCTTGCATTTGCATACAGTTTTCACATCCTAGGTAGTCAACGCCTTAGAATCGCTTGACATTGCATCGTTTCATTAATTACAGGTAGTCAGCACCTTAGAATAGTTTGACATCGTTTCATGTATTATAGGGAGTCAACACCTTAGAACCGCTTGACATTATTTCATTCTCGTCACCTAGGCAGTCAGCGCCTTAGAATAGCTTGACATATTTTCACTTATAGGTAGTCAGCGCCTTAGAACAGCTCGACAACGTTTTATTGCTTAGGTAGTCAGCGCCTCCGAATAGCTGGACGTGGTCAATGCGGTTTCACACAACACAGAGAATCCAGTGGAATCTAAAATTTTGGGGCATCACTCAAGCATCAACTAGACTTTTCACATCCATTACAAAGTCCAGTTGACGGGGGGCAATCTGTTATACCCAAAATTTTGACCCCCCTGGTTAGGGTCGACAAGGTTTTGGTGTTGTGATGGGAATTTAATCGAGTAATGAGAGATTCTAGCTCGCTCGGCGCATTCCAGGGCATGAGGAGCAGTTTCGTCATCGCCAGGGGCGTTTTCGTAATTCTTAAGGCTCCCGAGACCTCCTATAGGCTTCTCTCTCCTCCAAAAGATGCCCAAATCAGCTTAAAATGCTTTGATATTTTAACCCATGATAGAGGATGACATTCTAAGCAAAATGGCGTTGGAATTTTGATTTTTCGAGTTTCCAATAATTTTCTAGCAATTTCTGTCTGAATCTGACGAGAAATTCAATTTAAAAATATTCCAACATTTAAAAAATTCGATTCCACTTCAGAAAATTCATAATTGCCATCCTTGACATGTGGTTAAAATTTCACAGCAAAATTCTTTTGGGAAGTCATTTAATTAAAATATCAAAAAATCTTACTTTTACTATATTTTCTTTATCTTTAAGAAAGTCTATATAAGGGGATAGGTTTTTTTTTGATAAAATCAGAATCTCACAAGCTCAAGAACCCTAGGGAGTCAGAAAGCACAACCTCCTCTCTCTATCTCTCATGTTTTCCAACACCCGGCCACCCGAATCATACCAAAAATCCCCCGAAATCACCGTCTAAACTCGTTTTCCAATCCCCAAAGCACCAATAATCATCAAAACCCCACAAAACACCTCCAAAACGTGAAGAACATCAAGAACAACCAACAACCAGAAGCTTGGTTCGAAAGCCTTTCAGGTCTGCCATCAACGGAGCACTCGACAAATCCCGGTGTGAAAAATCATTGTGAACCCGAGGTAAAACAGGTAGAAATTCCACTTTCCTAATTCTCCACGGTATTATCTGTCTTGCCTGAAAATTTGGGCACAAACTAACTCTTCTTCGCTTCTGTATCGCAAATCGTTTTAGCTACTACCTTGTTTCTTGTTTGCTAAGTTTCGTATTAATTTTGACTTCAAATTGAGTTCCTTCAATTACTAACGTGTTTATAATCTTTCAGGCTACACACCCATAAAATTTGAGCTCAAAACACCTTCGGGAATCATCAAAAACCCACCGTCTGTGGGTTGTCCGTGACCTCGGACTCATTGTCCGGGACCACGGACGGGTTGTCCGTGACCACGGACACCCATAGACGGTGGCGGGATTTTATATTTTTCAATTTTTCAAATTTTAGGGTTTCTGAAAATACATGTCCAGGCCCACGGACACCCTGTCCGTGGCCCCAGACCTTTCAAGTTTGCGTTTTTATTTTTGTTCTGTTTTCGAATTCATTTAATTCAATTGGGGTCCGTGGTCTCAAATTAGGTCTGTGGCTACGGACGTAATAAAAATTTGACCTAATTCTGCCTCTGAAACCCTAGTTTAGGTAGCCTTTAATTTCACTTTAATTTTCTGTAAAAAAAAACACTAAAAAATAAAAAAAACAGAAGCGCGCCCCTAGGTTAAAAACAACTTTGTAGAAAGCCGTAAATAAACCAAGTAGAGGAAAAACGACCTAGGAAGGGTAATGAAAGTAATTTGAACCCTAATTAAGTCGAATACCAAGCCCTCGAACCCAAACTCTACCTTTTCTAATTTACTCTAGGTAAAAATTAGGTGGCGACTCATAATAGGTTCCAGTGAGCTAGCTTAGGTTTTGATAATTATTGTTATACGACATAGTTATTAACCTTAGGTTATAAGTGGACCTAAAACCCGGTTAGATCGTAATCAATTTAATCAACATAGGATAGGGTTTAAAACGAGGCTCACACTTCCTTTACCTAATCAATACTCAAACGAAATACAACTTAAAATCCACTATATACAATACAATCTCAAATCCGTTCTATACCGAGTATCTACAATTTCCAAGTTATCAACGACCTTTCGGTCTTGCAACTCCACAATACAACAATTACAATTCCTTTAACAACTACCTATATCAATAACAACCTCGTCCTACTCTCGAACGGTTGGCGGCTTCGTTGTACCTGGTAAATAAAAATATCACCCAAGGGGCTCAGCTTACGCTGCATATGACTTCCGCATACCCCGCGTACTAGCGAGGGTACGCCGACTGATTGGTCGAGAGCATGCGGTTCATTTTAATTCAAGCAGCATGCATACAACATACATTATATACATACATTCACGACCAAGTTCAACATTGAACACAAGCACTAACACACACATCAAGGGGTTAGTTTAATATGTTCTCTAATTAGGCTTGAGGGTTTCTACCTCACCATGCCTTACTCAATTACAGATATTCTACCCACTCCCTTGGGTACTCTTACTCACAATCTCAACAAGGTCTACAACACTCAACTCAATTCTCCACTCAACTCAAATTCTCAAGCCCCTCAAATCACAACTCAATTCTCAATACTCATATACCCGATTCAATACTCAAGTTCCCAAGTCAATACTCAATACTCAAAGGTACGTGTTAAGTGATTCTCATGACCTCCGGGCAGGGTCATACACAAGACCCACCACCGGGCTCAAATACAACAGGGCTATACACTGCTGGAAAAAAAGATTAAACAACACCATTTTTAAAACGGTTATATTTGTAAATCATTTTTTTAGCATTTTATAGAACGATTATAATGTAAGGCGTTGTATTTATGGTTTAGGCCGGACATTTTAAAGAACGCTTCACTTAGGAAGCGTTCTTTATTTTATCGCGCCCAAAGACAAAAAAAAGCTTGGAAAATATGCGTTCTTTATATGAAACATATAAAGAACGCTTCTCTTATAAAACGTTTTTTATGTCTCTAGAACGCTTAGCATAAAGAACGCTTCCGTTTAGAAGCGTTTTTTTATGTTTTTTGTCTCTCAGCATAAAAAACGCTTTTGAATTGAAGCGTTCTTTATGTTGCCTGAATAAATTTCACAAATATTTAATCTCTCCCGTGTGTAACCCTCAAGAGCTAGCTACCTCTCTCTCGACTGAGCTCACATACGGTACCCCGGCCAGTACAACGTCCGTTAGCTACTGCGCCATCGCCGCCACTGCCATTGCCGCCACTACCGCGTCGCTGTCCGTGCCGCCGCTACCGCTTTCCCGGCCGTCTCTCGCGCCTGCTACGCATTGATTTCTCGATATTTGCACCTGATGATCATCAATCGATCGACCCAAATATGCATACCTAGCTGTCGATCGCCTCTGTTTCGGTAATTCATCAAATCTGCGAACATGTACAGGAACATATATATTTCTACTCTTTCACTATTATTAATTTTGCAACCTGCTATCGAACAGGAACATACATGCCCGTCGCCTTAGTCCAGTAATTAGTTTTACAACCCAACTGGCGTAATATCGATCCATGCTCTATCGCCTATATTCTTGATTCTGCTAGAGGTAATTTTGCTAACCAAACTGAACAATTAATGTGTTTAATTATTGGATTAAGTGCATGTTTGGGATTAATTAATTTTGCAAACCGGATTAAACTGTCGCGAGCTGATTTTTGGTAGTATATACTTGCTGGTTGTGTCCAAATGGACTTGAGATTAATATGTTATTAGGCGAAAAATATAAGTGTTCGGGCATACAAATTAATATAGCCACGTAGTTATGGTGAAATTTTGCAAAACCAAACTGAGGAAGATACATGCTCTGTTTGAGATTAATGTGTTTATTAGGATTAAGTGTATTTGGGTCTAATTTTGCAAACCAAACTGTCGCCTCTTGTACATGCTCTATTGTGGTGAAACCCTATATTTTTAGGGGGGATTCTATTGGATTTCCCATAAAATTTTGTCAAAGTATTGAATTATTGGATTCGAAATGTAATTATTCTTGTGTACAAACTATCTTCTGCAGCATATGGTAGTAACTTTCGTTGTCACACCTCATACGGGTTGGTTGATTGAAGTATAGCAATATTCACATCAGGACTAAGCACTACTAGGTTAGTTTATAATTTTTCTCTAATTACTTCTTAATTGTTCATATAGTGTTTCTCTGAATAGCTATATATTAAATGACTATATATGACTCTATGTATGACACTGACTATATATTTATGTAATGATATTGTGCAGATTATGGACGCCAACGATCATGAGATGCTCCTACAATGTGATGAGGATATGGAGATGGAGATAGATGCAGAGATGCAGTTAACGGAGCGTACACAGATTGCCGTTGCCGCTGATCAGCCTACGACCTCTTAGGACCCTCCTACGACCTCTCAGGGCCCTCCACAAAAGACACGAGGACCGTCACGTGGTCTAAATGAGAAGAAGGAAAGTGGCATGATTGATCTGGTGTGGGATAGGTATATGTTACACCTATATGTTATTCTGTCTTATTTTTTCATATATACTGATATTTGTACATTTATATGTAGTACTATATATATTACATATGACTAAGATATATACTGTTAATATTACAGGTATCTTAGACCCACTGGCGCGTCTAAGAAGAAGTTTGCTAGCGCCATGGGTCGATTGGTTAAGACCCATTGCTGTATCAACAAAAACTGGAGGAACCAAGATCTGGAAATAAAGAACATCATGTGGACGAGCTTGAAGAAGAAGTACCTGATCCCAGATGAAGCATATGATAAAGTGTTGTCACTGCTTGCTTTGTGTATGCGAGCGTTCAAAAATAGGCTGGTGGCTGGTTGGATCAATACGGACAACCCGAAGCAGGTGCCTTCCTATGAGCTGTACGCTGGCATGATCATTGAGGAGGAGTGGAAGGAATTCTATGAAGCACATATCACCCCTGAGTTCAGGGTACGTAATTGTTTTCATAGATTAACTTTTAAGTTTATGTTGTTAATATAAAAGGATAAAGTTAAAATGAATTGTATTAATTCTTTCCACGGGCAGTTCAGGAAAAAGCCCGACAAAATCGCTTGAAAGATCAGAATCCACACTACATGGGCCGAGCTGGGTACGTGGGGCGTATACCAGGCTGGATTGTAAAAGGGTTATTAAAGCGTGTGTGTGAGGACGGCATAATTGAGCCGATTCAGAGTCCGGATGAGGTGAATCGGGCACAAGCATACATACTTGGCCGCCAATTAGAGAAGGACGGCGAAATGTATTATCCGCGGAAGGAGACTGCAGACTTAGCTGCAAAAATTGTGAGTGTCCTGAGTAATATTTAATAGTTTATAAATTTTTTCTTACAATTTATGTATGTTTTATTTATTTGATCTAATTCATAATTTACATGTTTTTTTGCGTGTACAAGACTGCAGAGGGTGCTTATTTTTTTTGGCCAGCCTCATAGTCAGGATGATCCATTGAACAAAGCGCTTGGCAAGAAGGATTACCTTGGGAGAGTTCGAGGATTTGGATCCGTAGTGCGTCAGCGAGATGTTTTTCCACGCTCCCAGTGGATGGGGAGAGAGGAAGAAACGAGGGACATCGAAAGGAAGTTGTCACAGCAATTCCAATCTGATTTGCAACAGCAGCTGCAACAAATGGAAGCAAGATTGATGCAACAGCTGAGTCAGGGGCATCAATCTTCCAGCTCATCAGTGTATGCCCTGCACCCGTTTCCACCCCTGCACCTGCTTCCACCCCTGCACCTGCTTCCACCCTTGTACCGTCTCAGGTTTCTCATTCTTACACTGTACCTGCACCTTCTGATCCATTCCCATATGCCAAGCTCCAGGTATGTGTGAATTTCAGTGGTTTGTCGTTATTTATTTTTTCAATTAATCAAAAGTATGCATGTTGCAATGTATATATATATATATATATATATATATATATATATATATATATATATATATATTAATTGTTTTGTGTTCGTTTATTAGGAAACCAAAAAGTGTCGTCTTCTACACATCAATGAACATGGCAGCTTTATGGTTGCATTAGGCACAATTCTACAGACTGATTCGGCGTCACTATGTCATTTTAAGCGAGTTCCGCCCTGGTACGTCCGTGTGTTCGTAGACAGTGTCTGTCAAGGTTGTGATACCATTCCACTACCAATGGAGTGGAATGGTTGGAGCACTGTCATTGAAGCACGTGGCTCACAAGTACCGAGGCCTTGCAATCTGGTGGATTTATCTGATAGTACGGTAAGCAAAAGAACTTAAATTTGTTTACTAATTAACATTCCATATAAACTGTAGTTTTGGGAATAGTTTCCTAACGTATACTAACTTGTCATTTCTTAGGCACTTGTTCCTATTGCTGACAAAGGAAAGCAAGTCAGTGCGTCGAAAGGAAATGGACCATCGGGTAAGCAGGATGATCACTACATCAGTCCACTTCGAAAAGATTTCATTCTTCCCCAAAATTTGGTGAATACACTGTGAAAGCGTCAGCAGGTCTTATATAACATGATACTCGGGAAGGGTGATGATTTCATTCAGTTCATCGTTAAGGTTCCAGCGTCTGTGTTCCACAACAAACAATCCCAGGAGTTGCTGATCAGTATTAGAGATGTCAAGGAGCTGCTGCTTGGTGATATGCTGAACATATCGGTGATTCAATCGTACTGCTTGTAAGTATCACATTTTTTCTCTCTCAAAGATAATAGTACGTTTTATGTATAATTTTAATTTAATGCCTTTGTCATCAAAGGCCCTTACTATCGAGGATGGCGTCAAACAATATGACAAATACGATCACCTTCCTATGTCCACAAATTGTGTCTGCCGACGAAGCTACGAGAGACGGTGTTGCATGTCAGAGACATGTGCGCAATGCCATAATTGCGGCGGTTACCAGGAAAAGCCGATTTGTGCTCATACCATATCATCAGATGTAAGCGTGCTTGACCACCTTATGTGTTTGTCTTTATTGTTTTATATTAACTCGTATATATTTCGAAGATGAAGTTGATTTGTTGTTGTTTGCACTTGTAGCAATCATTGGTTGTTGTTAGTGGTTTGTACTTACTCATCACGTTGTATAGTGACTGACCCTATTAAAGGAATTAAGAACATCACCATTCATGATCTGCTGACAAAGTAAGTAAATAGTGCATATTTTCATTTCACAAATAAAATTTTAAACTTTTTTTATTACTTGTCACTTAAATGCTTGTTTTAATTAATTTCAGTGGTTTTAGAGAAGGTATGTGCAGTGTCGGGCAAAGGAATTCTCCTTTGAATGTACAGTATTTGAAAAAGGTAAAAAACATTCTATTTACTCATGCATACGTAAATATATTTTGTATATTAGTGTGTATATATATAATTAATAATATAATTTTATTGAAAATAGTGTCCCAGGCAACCGGATAGCAGCAGTTGTGGATATTTTGTGATGCGATACATGTACGAAATCGTGTCCAACATCGATAGAGTCCGCAATGTCAATGAAGTACGTATTATAAGTCTTGTGTTTGAATTAGTAATTTAATTGTTTGTGCATGGTTGGATATGTTTAAATGGTGTACTTAATTGCTTTTATAATTCTTGCGTGCAGCTTACTGACTTCTTCGAAAAACAAGGAGCTACTTATTCACTTGCCGATCTAGAGTTTGTCAAGGATCACATGTGCACTTACTGGACGAAATCAATAGCTTATGATGATGAAGATCAGTAGAAGTCATGAGTACGCGCTGCAGCTATTTCTTTTCTTCTTTGAAGTTGTGTCTGAACTGAACCAATTTGCACCTGTAAATGCAGTTTGTTCCCTATGAGTTCAACTACAGTACTTGCATTGTGTTGAAAAATGAAGTTTCTTGCATTATCAAATTTCTACAGATTGCAGTACAAACATAAGTACTTAGTAGCTAGCTTCCATCTGTGTTTGGATTTGAATTGTAATTAAGTTTTGTCTGCATGTTTGGTAATACTAGCAAATCTCTGTTAATTTGGTACTAATATACTAGCTGATTAATTTGTTGCAATTGGCTTGGGATCTGATGTGTTTTGCTGTAAATTGAATTCGTATAGATTTAATTTCTCTATTACAGTTTGTTGTGATGGATTCTGCTGTGTTGAAAATGCAACAATGCATTGATCTGATGTAATGATATATCTGTAGCATTTGTTGGAATAGAGATTTCGGAAAAAAAAATTAAAAAAAGGAATATAAAAATGCTTATGCATATAAGCGTTCTTTATGCACTCCCGCCAACCATTATAAGAAACGCTTATCACATATAAGCGTTGTTTTTGTCTAAGCATAAAGAACGCTTTCTAGGCTAAAACGTTTTTCATGTTGTCATCTTTCTCGCATTATAAAGAACGCTTTGCAAATAAGCGTTCTTTAAGGATAGTATAAAGAACGCTTTGGAAGTGTCATTTAAAATGTTAGTTCATTTGCGCCGCTCGAATAAACTACGCTTTATAAACATTCTATATGTCCAATTTAAGCGTTGTTTATTCCTTTTTTCCAGCAGTGATACAGTTAGCTCCTCAAATTCTCAAATGTCCGGTTCACTACCGGACTGCTCAAATTCCCAAAACTTCACTCTCAGAGTCAATTCACAATCTCAAGGATTAGCCTAGAAGTATCTCTCTCGATAGCATCTAATGGCTTAGGGAATTCCTCAATGTCTAGTATTCTAAGATTTAAGGTTTCAACCAACTTATGGAATACTCTCATGTTCGTGACATTGTTCTTTTAGTCGGTTCCTCTCATTAGGGTTCGACTATGTCTCTAAGGGGTTTGATGATCCCTTACCATGCTTTAGTTTCAAGGTTCAAGATTTGAACAATTATCACTCCTCTAGATAGAGGTTACTCATATACTTCCACTATTGTTTATTGTGTGGATTAAATCAATTCGGTTATCTAACCGTTATCGGGAGTTTGCTAGTTTCCCGAACAATTCTCTCACGTTCTAGTGAGTTCGTAGGTTTAGATTATCGTTTCTTGGTTCAATAGTTTTAGTGTCTTCCCACATTATGTTATTTCGCACT
The DNA here is from genome assembly GCA_023374045.1 of Limonium bicolor. Taxonomy (NCBI): domain Eukaryota; kingdom Viridiplantae; phylum Streptophyta; class Magnoliopsida; order Caryophyllales; family Plumbaginaceae; genus Limonium; species Limonium bicolor. The sequence goes on along the minus strand of CM041777.1, from coordinate 101,649,715 downwards.
TGACTCATCCTATGAGTCACTACTCAAACAAGACCCTACTATGGGTCGCACTACAACACACATTCACATACAAGCAATCCATTCACAATCCCCATTTCATGAATTATACAAACTTCAGTTTAGTCAACAAACCAATCACAAGCAATACATTACAAATACACACAATCCGATTCGTGCATTTATCTTGTTAGGGGATCACACAATCAAACAAGCACACAAATCGGGGTAACCAAGTTAGGATACAGAGCATGAGGAAATCATACTTTTCACCGGGGTTAACCTTACTAGGTGATCTTGCGTTCCTCGGTTCACACTCGTTCCTTATGTCTTACTCTTGAATCACTATTTACATGTCAAATGACTCAATTAATATTTAAACACTACAGTTGGTGCATAATTTTTACTCCCGTCTTACCCCGTTATCCCGTTATTTCGGTTTAACTTAGTGTACTTAAACTCACAACTTTCTCAATCACTTCCAACCTTTGTTTATACTTCTTAGAACCTTTAAAGGTCACCAAACAACTCCTAAACAACTCCTAAAACCAATATCATTCAATCCCCCATCTTTTAAAGCCTTAAAAACATTTCTTATGCATTTCTGGGGGTGGTCGGGGACCTGGTCCGGACCCTAGTCCTGGACCAATGTAGGAATCAACTCTCGCCATAAATTCACTAGTGGTCCGGGACTTGGTCCTGGACTTAAGTCCTGGACCAATTCCTGCACTTACTCTCGGCTTGTTTTTTGATGTGGTCCGGGACTTGGTACATATCCTAAGTCCCGGACCCTGCTAATAACTGCTATTAAGGTACTTTTTAAGCCCTAAATCCACCCTTAAACCACACTTAAACTTTCCCTAATCTTTCCACAAGTTTTATACATAATTAATCACCCTAAAACATGCTCTAAACCACCTCAAATCCTTGGTTAAATCCCTACTCCAATTCTTGTTCAAATTCAACAATTCAAGTTCTCACATCTTGCATTTTTCACTCTTTTGCATTTCTAACTTCTTCTTGCTAGTTTTTACCTCTTACCATACTTACCAAATCATTTATGACCTACCAATTCATTCCCAGATATACACCATTCTAAAACCCAAGTCCAACTCTCATTTCCTAAGTCTTGCACACTTGCTCCTTTCTAGTTTTTCCAAAGCATTTCAATACTTATTTGCTACAGATTTTTACCTCCTTTCCTCTAGTTCTCCAAATGCCATTTCAAGGCTATCACTCAACTCTAAACAACACTACAAACACCTAGGTTCTCCAATACACTAAGTCATCCTTAAACACTTGTTTTTCTACCAAAATTTTGCCATAACCTCCCCATAAATCTTACATCCTCAACTTCATTAATTCTCATCCTTTTCATTCCTAATCTAGCCACACCCTTACAAGGGTCCTACCAGCACATAAACTCAATCCAAAATTCACCAAACAACATTATAGCTCCACATTCAAATGCAATGGCTCTTAGGCCCTTAAATCAACACAAGTTCACATTCACCCTCAAATTCAAACTACTACATTAATTCACATAGTTTTGGGTTCATTATTTTAATTTAGCCCATCCCAATTCCTAAAGCAATTAAAACAAAGTTTAAGGTAGATTTCTTACCTTAATTTACAAGTCTCTCCTTAATTGTCCTCTTGCTCCTCCTCTTCTCAAATTTGGTCAAGTAGGAATGGAGTTTCCAAACTCCATCCCAACACCCAAGGAACACAAAACAAGTTCAATTAAAATTCTAAACCTTTAGAATCACTCAAATTCAATGGAGGGGCTTAAAGCTCAAAGTTAGGGTTTTTACCTTTGGAGGCTTAGGAGGAGTTTTCCCCATGAATCAAAGGTGGGAGTTCCAACCACCATTTTAGGCATAGAGAATGGCTCAAAACAAGGAGAAGCAAGGCATCAAAATATGCCAAAATCAGCCAACAAAAGAGGGTGAAGAAAAACACAATTTTCTTTGGATATTTTCACCTTGGATGAAAGAGGAAGCTCCAAGCTTCAAAATGGTGTGCTTTTCTCCTTAAATGGCCAACACCCACAAAAATGGAACTCATCCTTTTTGAATTTTGGAAAGAGAGAAGTATGGAGCTTGATGAGAGGAACACAAATATGTGTTTTGTTTTTGATTTGGAGCATTTATGTGGCTTGAGCATGAGAGAGAAGGTGGAGAAGCCATGGGTGTGGGTGGTGAGCTCAAGAACGACAGCAACCAGAGGGAGAGAGGAGAAAAACGGTAGAAGAAGAAAAAGAGGGGAAAGAGAAAAGGAAAAGAAGAAATGGAGGAGAGAGAAGAGGGTGGGGTGCTTTTCTATTTTTTCTTTCTTTCTTTTCTTTTCTTTCTTTTTCTAGTCTAGTATGTGAGTGGGGGCTGCTTACTAATTAAAAATCGGCCCCACATATATGTACAGGCTGGAGCGTTTTCGTCTTTTACAGAAAACGCTCGTTTATTTACCCGGTTTAGCACTATTCACTAACCGGGCCCGTTTTCCGGAATTTTCTCGTTTAATTAATTTTAATAGCTATCAAGCTTCCATTAATGTTTATTTATAGTTTTTAATGAACTATAATTTTTACGGGTTCATTTGGCCACTTAAAGTAACGTTTTCGGGTTTTCTCGAAAAACGTACGCTAAAGCTTTATTAGCATTTTTAATCCGTTTTATGGATCCGTTTTCTTCGGGAATTGTTCCTATATATTATTTAGGCATTATTAAGCCTTTTAAATTCATTTAATACCCTCCTAAAGGTTGTATTTCTCCTAGGGTCACTTAACGCTCGTTTAGCATTTTTTTGCTTTTTAAGCATTTTTCTTGTTTCTTTTGGATTTATTCTTTTTACCAAAACTCATTAGGCACTAATAGGCCCTTAATATCATATTAGAGTAATTTAATCACCCTAATTAAGTCCGGGGTATTTCATTTATATACGTATACACATTAGTTTCTAATGAAATAAGAAACTTTATATTATGTACATATTATTTTATGTCATTGTATACCCTAGTTTATATCTTCATTTTTGATATATGAATATATGCATGCGCCAGCATGTATTGTTTTATACCCTATACTTTTGACCACATATTATTATCTTGTGTTACACTTATATCATGATACCATATGGTATGATACTTTATATGTCATTAAACTTTATAACATATAGTTTTAGTAACTGTTATTGTTACCGAAAATTACATATATATACAATGCACTTGTACCTCTTTATTCTTATAGTTTTCATTATTTACAATATACCCACATAACTTACACCATGTTATAAATATCTTATTTTATAACATCAAAACTTTGCAATAAGATATAATCTATAGTTGTAATACCTCTTTATGCATTATTGCCGAAAAGGCATGTATTTTCCATTTCATTCCCTTTCAAACCCTATACTTTCCAATATTACAATTTCACCACAAATCTTATAATATTTTTACATATCATATGTTATATCATTCCAAACATTACATTATTTATAATATAGTTTTCATATGTTATTTCTTATATATTACCGAACATCCCTTTGCTATTTGGTATATATTTTTCCAACAACATAATTTTTCCTTATTTACACATTAGCCACATATTATAACAAGTTATACATATAGGTTATATTATATGGTTTTGGTATGTATTATTGATATAACCTATGGTTTCTTGTTACTTATTTCAAACAGCCCCCCTTATGTTTTGAAATTCTTTTTCCGCCCTAAAACCTTTTCCTTATTTACATTTTGACCCCATCTTACATATTATGTCTTCATATGTCACAAAACTATTTATTATACACTTTTGTCAATATAAGCTTTTATATACTTCCAAAAATTCCCAAATTTAATACTTAGGACATAAATCATCATGTTAACCAAACCAACCGGTTATTTTCGGTATTTACACTCTAAACCCCAAACATTTCATAAGCTTCACATTTAATCTCTAATGTTTCCTTAAGTTCATAATTAATTTCATGTTATAAATTTTGGTCAACGCATTTATTTTGGTCAATGTTGACCCAATCCACACTAGTTTGACCATAGGTTTATGTATTTGAGGTTTTGACCACACTTTCTCAATAATTACACTTTTGTCTAAAAACTTTATTAAATTTTATATAATTCATCAAATAAAGTTTTAATGTTTAGTTTTCGGCAATTACTCATAGTTAGCCCCTAAAATCATTTTAATTACAGAAAAATCCCTATATAATTCGGTAATGTTTGTTAACATTTTAAATTCCTTTTAAACCTATTTTAACTTAATGAACATAAATTAAATGGTCTAAAATGCATGGCTTGCTACAGACCTTAATATATAATGTAAATCATTCAATAATGTCATGTAAGACATAAGCATCTCAAGGTTTGTTGTGTATTTTTTTGTTCCAAATGTTTGATAATTTATAATTTGACTATCTAATTAATTCTCATGACGTCATACGTCATTTAAATATAGGTTATCAACCCATAATGTTATAAAACATTTTAATATGTGGTTGATCATTTTTAAACCTTGTAACTTGCGGCTTCCATTTATAATTGTAACAATATTTTATAAATTGTATTTTAATCATTCAATTTATTCTATGACATCATATGTCACATAGACATGAAGTAAATTTACCAAACATGTTACATAACGTTTTAATACATAGTTTGATGATAATATCTTTTGTAAACCCACGCTTGTCCCATTTACACCCCAAAAATCTTATAATTATATTTTTAACCCCTTAAATCATTTTCATGGCATTATAAGCCATTTTACAAGCCAAACAAGCTAGCCACATAATATACAATATTATAATACACATTTATGTCATTAAATACTCCTTAAGCTCTCGGTTATATTTTACCATATAACAATATGGCATGAAAAACTTTATAGTATATAAGTTTAGTATTCTTACTTGATTTTGAGCACCTAAATTAACCAAGCTCCACTCCAAGACCACGACTTACAACTGTACATACATTTGAGTTAGTTTTAGTTTTTTTTAATATCAACCACATATATCCTTAATTAGTATATGGTGACGTAGTAGATTTTCTTACGTTGCTATATTTTTTTTCTTAGGCTTGACCTCCACAATTTTGTGCAGAACATTCCTTTAGCTCCAACACATGTTCGGCAGCAGTTTGCTAGGGAAAACACAAGAGTATTAGGCTTGTATTATAAGCAGCTAATTAAGGATGGTTCAAGCTCATTGCAACATGGGTTTTTTTTACCTTGACGTAGTGGAGTACTAAGGGCTGCTCCACGTCTGAATTTTTTTGAGGTAAAACAAGGTGTTAAATACCATTTTAAGCAGGGTATGAAACCGATAAACAAGGTGGAAAATGCTGTTGGTATGCTTACCGAAACTAGCCAAGCATAACTTTTTTAGCTTGCCCTTGTTTCTCTTCCAAAGTGTGGATCAGCCACCGAATAACATGCAAGGGAGTTACTTGGGTTTCTTCCTTCTTCAAGCCGAGTATTCCCTCTGGTTTTTACGTGAGGAACAACAAGAAAAGAAACTTAGTACCAGCTGGGTATTGTACCGGTAAGACAAGGAAGGGAATGGGCATGGTTTCCTTACCGACATGGATGAGAGTTGAGCTCCTTATATGGATGTTGCTACTGCATGAAGCAAGGTGTTTTTCCTCTGATTTTAGCATGAAGGAAACCACATAGTTAAGCTAAGAAATGATGCTAAATACCTCTGAAATTTTGATCATAGCTTATTGTGATGCCGATTGGGCGGTTGCCCCATTCTAGAAGATCCTGATAAGCCGCATATCATATTTTATGTGCTAGATTTAGTATTATATTTATCTAAATAAGGTTAAATATATGCTATTTATGCTATATTATGTATAAAGTCTATTATTTGTTCAGATTGATGTTTTTATATGTTTTCCATGCAAGGAATGAATTTCTACTCAAAAGACCAAGTGGTGCCGGGCTTGGTGCTGGCTGTCCAGTTCACGACACAAGTTTGGAGCAAAACAGGAGAACTGCCGGGTGGCGCGCTGGGTGTCTGGTGTCAGGCGCATTCAAAGTCTGTGAGTGTGCCTAGCATCTTATGTCCGGCAGGACATCCGGCACATACTGAAAAGTCACACCAGTTCGCCTGAAGTTAGCAGTTAGTTACCGTTAGCATACCCACCGATGCCGGGTGTGGTGCCGGGCATCCCATGTCCGGCACAAGCGCCTTTTCGCGCGGATTTAGCGGTTTAATTAACGGTTAGACAACACATTTTGCACGTGGTGCCGGGTGTGATGCCGGGTAGCTCCTGCCCGGCATATACACTGTTTCGCGCAAATTTGGCGGTTTCGACCGTTAACAGTTGGGCGCATTTATCACGTGTGCCGGCTAATGGTGACCCGGCACGACGCCCGGCAAGAGTCACTTTGATGCCTATAAATAGGCCGAGGAAGGCTACAATTCAGCACACTTCAACACCATATTATACTCCATTCACATCTCAGTTTCCGCCCCACTCCAAGTGTTGGTGTCCAAGGAACGTCTGCAGATCCATCCACGCAAAAGAAGAAGAAGACCTTGACGGGTTAAGGCTATTAACATCTCCTTCTCCCTCTTTGTATTCTCTTCTTGTAGTTGTGTGGATGGTGATGCAGAATCCTTGTTAGTTTTGGTTAGGGATGAGTTCTTCCTTGTAAACACTTTGATCATTCAATATATATATTCCCAAGTTTTTCTAAGATTCAGATTTCCATATAAGGCAGAATGAGTTCGCTACTTGTTCTCCTATCTTCTAAATTTCACTTGAGGTTCAAAAGACAAGAGTGTTTTTGGTTAAAGAATCTTAGTGGTCTTCCACCGTTGTTAGATGCAGAGGTGTAGATGACAACACCGAAAGAGTTGAATAACCTTATCCATTTTCATTATTTCAGTCGAATACTGACGAGAGATTGTTGGGTTCGAATTTGGATAGTGAGTCCTTGTTTTCGGGCTTCGAAACTGGGATAAAAATTCACATTTCGTTCTTGCCGGGTCTAGTGCCGGGTTGGTTCTGTCCGGCATATTCAACGTCTTTGAACATGCCGTGCAAAAACTATCCGGCAGGATATCCGGCACTTTCATTTGTTCGGGTGATTTCAGAGACTTGTTATGTATTAAGTGTTCACAGTGGTACTGGGGTTGATCTATTCCCGAATCATACATTTAGTTAGGATTTTAGTTAGTTATTTTAGATTAGAATTACATTTACTTTTCCCCCCTTGTTATTATAGAATAGGCTTTTGCCCGGATTAGGACTAATTTTCTATAAGTCCCTTGGGTACGATACTCTCGGTCGTAATATATTTACACTATACTCCGACCGGGTTTTATTTTGCTACCCGTAGTAGAGTTGTAGGATTAGTTTATTATTTTGTTCTTTTGTATATAGTTTATCCTAACAATTTCTCTGTTAGCAAATTGGCGCCGTTGCCGGGGACTTGGAATTAGTCCAAGTCCTAAATTCGGTAAAAACGCCCTATTCTTTATTCTTTAATTCTATGATTCTTTAATTTAATTTGTTAATTTTATTTTCAGTTGAAAATGCCGGGTACACTGCCGGGTGTTCTACATCCGGCATCTTTGGAGGAAGTCCTGCGCCGGATAGAGTTTACCCGGCGCACGACCCGGCATAATCAAACTTCAACCTTTACTTCGCATTGTTTTTTTTTATCTTTTATTTGTCTATAAATATTCTTTTCCATTGATCTTTTATGTTAACTTCCCTTTCCCTTTCCCATTTTATTATTTTTTTATTTTTTTTTATTTTTTTTATTTTCAAGTTTGAACGTGCCGGGTGGCATACTGGGTAATTTCAACCCGGCAGTATTGGAGAAAGTCCAATGCCGGGTAATTCCCACCCGGCACCGCGTCCGGCATGTTCAAACTTTATTTATTTTTTTATTTTTTTTATTTTTTTTTGTAAAATATTAAAATTCTGTATAATTTGTCTTTATCCCTCCCTTCTAATCCTACCTATTCTTTATTCCGTTTATTTTATTCTCGGATTGATTACGCCGGGCCTGATGCCGGGTTTTATACATACGGCATAGTTGGAGAAAGTCCAGTGCCGGGCACCTCATACCCGGCACCGAGTCCGGCACAACCAATTTTTTTTCTCTTTTCATTTTCGTAACTCTAATTATGTAATCATCTTAGTTTTTTTTTTTTTTACAAAATATTATAGTGTTTTTGTGTTGCTCCTCCTGAGTTAAATAGGTGAATGCATCTCCGATTGCATAATCTTCATGAAGATTTGTGTGTCCGCAATCATGAGACAAAGAGGACATCGATGAAACCAACAAACGCACTCCCTACACAATGGAAGCCAATACTAAAGGCGAATGGCAAGCATTCTCTTCCTCAGCAGGCGAATGTGGAAAAGTTCGTGACTACACGCCCAGTGCTCCAAAATGCCAGATTTTATACCACCTGAGGAAGCAGAACGGGCAGAGACATCAACCATTCGCATAGAGCATAAGTCAATGACGTTGTTAATGCAGCAACTTTTTGCTCAAACTATGACCGCCTGGTCAACTCCCGTCTCCAACGCCAAACATGATCAACGGGAGTATGCGAGATAGGTAATACCTCTGCCGAATTGCCAAAGGCTAAGTGTAGGGCAGCCCCACGCATCTGGTCTTCTTTCACCGCAGGGGAGTCACTTCCTTTCCTTATTTCTTTATTTTTTTTCTCTTTTTTTGAACACTGGGGACAGTGTTCCTGCCAAGTGTAGGGCAGGACCCCCTTAAAAAAAATAAGTTTTTGTTAATAATATGCATAGGTTTAAAGTTTATCAATGTTTACTAACTTTTTGCATGTTTTTGACTGAGATAGATTAGGAATGAATAAATGCTTGTTCTCTCAAGAGGTAAGCTTTCTAATGACTTATAGATTCCTGTTTTTAACTTCTTGATTCTTTTTATTAACATGAGTATATGATCTTGCTCCTAATTCTTTCCTTTATATACTTCTGGTATTTGTTTCTTTTCTTTTCAAATTGTGAAAAATCTTTTGGGTGAAAATCTTAAAAAGGTTTTTGTGCAAAAGAAAGAAGAAGAAAAAGAAAAAAGAAAGAAAAAAATCTTCTTCCAAAGGAAAAGCAATATATTCCTAGAGGTTGCACAAAAGTGCCTCTGAATAAAAGCAAGAAAGAGAGTTTTTCCTTTTATTTTCTCCTAAATTCCCCGTTCTTCATTGTAAAAAAATCATGGTTGATTCAGAAACCCTTGCAAAATAGGGCTGAATAATAAAACCAATGATGAGTGTCTTGGCCACATTCAGAAACTCTTGAAAAATAGAGCTGAATGATGGAAACCGGAAAAAGGAGAGATTACAAATCCCTTATGCAAAATAACCCAAAAGTTTTTGATCGATTTTGAAAGTCTTCATTTTATACCCATTAGTATGTTTTGATGGATAAGGATGATTAAGTGATACTTATGAAATAGAGTCAGGGAGTTAAGAATATTTATCTACATTTCATTCTAAAGTCTCTGTTTTGGCATAAGTAATTACTCCTTTCTAATCTTGTTTTGCTCGAGGACTAGCAAAAGGTAAGTGTAGGGCCTTGATCGCCAGACCTATCATTTTATGTGCTAGATTTAGTATTATATTTATCTAAATAAGGTTAAATATATGCTATTTATGCTATATTATGTATAAAGTCTATTATTTGTTCAGATTGATGTTTTTATATGTTTTCCATGCAAGGAATGAATTTCTACTCAAAGACCAAGTGGTGCCGGGCTTGGTGCTGGCTGTCCAGTTCACGACACAAGTTTGAGCAAAACAGGAGAACTGGGTGGCGCGCTGGGTGTCTGGTGTCAGGCGCATTCAAAGTCTGTGAGTGTGCCTAGCATCTTATGTCCGGCAGGACATCCGGCACATACTGAAAGTCACACCAGTTCGCTGAAGTTAGCAGTTAGTTACCGTTAGCATACCCACCGATGCCGGGTGTGGTGCCGGGCATCCCATGTCCGGCACAAGCGCCTTTTCGCGCGGATTTAGCGGTTTAATTAACGGTTAGACAACACATTTTGCACGTGGTGCCGGGTGTGATGCCGGGTAGCTCCTGCCCGGCATATACACTGTTTCGCGCAAATTTGGCGGTTTCGACCGTTAACAGTTGGGCGCATTTATCACGTGTGCCGGCTAATGGTGACCGGCACGACGCCCGGCAAGAGTCACTTTGATGCCTATAAATAGGCCGAGGAAGGCTACAATTCAGCACACTTCAACACCATATTATACTCCATTCACATCTCAGTTTCCGCCCACTCCAAGTTGGTGTCCAAGGAACGTCTGCAGATCCATCCACGCAAAAGAAGAAGAAGACCTTGACGGGTTAAGGCTATTAACATCTCCTTCTCCCTCTTTGTATTCTCTTCTTGTAGTTGTGTGGATGGTGATGCAGAATCCTTGTTAGTTTTGGTTAGGGATGAGTTCTTCCTTGTAAACACTTTGATCATTCAATATATATATTCCCAAGTTTTCTAAGATTCAGATTTCCATATAAGGCAGAATGAGTTCGCTACTTGTTCTCCTATCTTCTAAATTTCACTTGAGGTTCAAAAGACAAGAGTGTTTTTGGTTAAAGAATCTTAGTGGTCTTCCACCGTTGTTAGATGCAGAGGTGTAGATGACAACACCGAAAGAGTTGAATAACCTTATCCATTTTCATTATTTCAGTCGAATACTGACGAGAGATTGTTGGGTTTGAATTTGGATAGTGAGTCCTTGTTTTCGGGCTTCGAAACTGGGATAAAATTCACATTTCGTTATTGCCGGGTCTAGTGCCGGGTTGGTACTGTCCGGCATATTCAACGTCTTTGAACATGCCGTGCAAAAACTATCCGGCAGGATATCCGGCACTTTCATTTGTTCGGGTGATTTCAGAGACTTGTTATGTATTAAGTGTTCACAGTGGTACTGGGGTTGATCTATTCCCGAATCATACATTTAGTTAGGATTTTAGTTAGTTATTTTAGATTAGAATTACATTTACTTTTCCCCCCTTGTTATTATAGAATAGGCTTTTGCCGGATTAGGACTAATTTTCTATAAGTCCCTTGGGTACGATACTCTCGGTCGTAATATATTTACACTATACTCCGACCGGGTTTTATTTGCTACCCGTAGTAGAGTTGTAGGATTGGTTTATTATTTTGTTCTTTTGTATATAGTTTATCCTAACAATTTCTATGTTAGCAGATCCATTAGTGGATTTTATATTGAGTTGGGGGGCAGTGCTCTATCTTGGAAGTCTAAGAAACAGACTAATGTAGCCCTTTCCTCTGCAGAAGCTGAATATCGAGCCTTGAGACAAGCTGTGGCAGAAGTGAGTTGGCTGACAAGATTGTTGCATGAGCTGGGAATGGAAGAGATAAGACCAATACCCCTTAAGTCAGATAGTCAAGCAGCAGTGCATATTGCAAAGAACCCGGTCTTCCATGAGAGGACCAAGCATATCGAGGTCGACTGTCATTTTGTGAGACAGAAGATACTCGAGGGGCTTGTGCGAGTTGATTTTGTGTCTTCTGAAAACCAGTTGGCAGACGTTTTAACTAAAGTTCTGCCTGGAAGTTCTTATCCAGTCATTCTCAGAAGACTTGGTATTGAGAATGTTCAGTCTTTGTTGTAATTTTATTTGGTCAGTTTTGCTGTTAATCTGAGGCTTGAGGTGTTTTGTTTTAACTCTTGTTTTTAGCAAAACAAGCACTGAGAATGCTTGTTTTGAGGGGGCTGTTAGGAGTTAAAACAAAACGCAGAGTTTAGCTTAGCAGTCAGTGAGGGTGTTTTAGTCCTTTGGGTTGTTGCCTTATATGCCTCAGTTTTTCTGTATTTTCCAAATACGGATTGTGTTCTAGGTTAGGGTTTTCTTCTTCCCTTTCTCGGCTCTGCGCAGCCATCCTCTTCTATCTTTTCCCTTTCTTGTACATTGTAAGCTGGAGTCAAGCATTCCACGTGGGTTGTTAATGAAATTGAAGTATCTTTTCAATTACTGATACTGATTTGTGGTGCATTTTGCTCTGAATACTCTCTGGAGTTACTTATGCACTGCTTGATTTGAGAATTGAAGAAGAGTGAGGAACTAAGATCTGGAAGGCCTGTGAATGTTTCTGCCTGATTTTTACTCATATTTTTGCCTGTGTATATTGTTGTTGTCATGGTCGATTTTGACCGGCACTTGTGCTCAGTTTTCTATCCTTTTTAAGTTGTTTGTGACGTGGATTATGTGCATCTTTTTATCTGGTTTTTGCTGTTGTTTAAACGTGTGTACAACAGTTCATGGACCATGTTTATGTTTCAATGTTTGCCTTTGATTAAGTCACATTATGAGCCTGGCTGAACCTTATTCTTTTGGGGTTTAGGTACATTACAAGTCGGTGTTTGTTGTTGGACTGTGGGCTTGAAATTAATGTTTTCATGAAGCTGGTGAAGCTGAAGTGACAGGTGAAGTTAATGTTTTTTTTTTATTTTGAAGTTTCTTCAAGCTAACAAATGTCTGATGTGTAGTTTTATCTTCTATTGAACTATGGAATAGTATGACTGTTGTTTTCTTTCGCACATTTGGAAGTAGCTGGATTCATGGGACATGGAGCTCTCAAAGGAAGAATATGTGTATTATATGATCCTAAAGTGAAAATGACTGTCTTAGTCACGAGTAAACTTGAATATTGTGTTAACTTTTGGTAGGATATGGGCTTTGTAGTCTTTGAATTCTTATGAGAAACATTTTATGGTTTCCTACTTATGGGAATGTTTTTTAGTTATGAAGACTATTTTTGGGAATGTTGTGACTAAGGATAAAACTACTTTATGTAGCACAACTTTATAAAATGTCACAGGTGTTTAAGCTATAAATGTAGTAGTTGCTTATATATTATTCAGATTATATGGGTCTATTTGAGATGAAGTTTCGTAAGTGATAATTTATGAGATGAAATCATTCGTAGGTAATAAGATTATCTGAGACGGAAGTTTCGTTGGTGATAACTAATTCTGAGATGAAAGATTTTGTTGGTAATAATATGTCTGAAATAGAAAATTTCATAGGTGATAACTTTATCTGAGACGAAACATTCCGTTGGTGATAACTTTAATTGAGACTGAATGTTCGGTTGGTGATAATCTTTTCTGAGACGGAATGTTCTGTCGGTGATAATATTATTACGTACGAAGGTTTATGTCCCTAATATCACTAATGGAATTCGCTATCGCCGACGGAATAGTATTACCGACCTGTTTATTAGAGACGGAAAGTTCCTATGATTAAGGCATCAATGAACTCAAAGCACGAGTCCGGTAGACCCCTACCACAAAGTAGTGAGAATTGACATTTGACCTCTGATTAAGGCATTGGTTTTGACAAGGTAAGACGACACTTCTTAATATCCTTGATATCTGCCTCTTTTTTGTACTGGGACTTTGCCCCATACCTCAAGGAGAATATCATACTCAAGCAAGAAGCTTCCATTTTAAGAATACTCATAGACATCAACTCTGCCAATATATATAATTAGATGCACACAATACTCATAGGATGGAGATAAATACCCTTTTATACATATACAGGTTTCAGATTTACATTTATTCATCACTGAACTTCGTCCAAACAAGGAGTACATGCCCGCCACAAAGTAAGCTAATTCTTTTTTCTTAAATCAATCGTCCGACATGGGCGCTCATCTCTGGCATTCTCTTTGTATTTCAGCTCAATGTTTTAGATATTTTTTTTCTTTTTGTTAATCAATTTTTTTTGATAGTTTTCTTTTTGTTAATTAAAGCTCAATAGTACTATTTCCAGCCCCCTCATGATTCTCTACCGATGTTCATCCCCTGCTCAATCCAGAGATAGCTATACATATATCACCTGGCACTATGAACACAGCCCATAGATCTTTTCGATCTATGATAATATGCTTCTTTTTTTTTTTTGCTGAAGTAGTCTGTGACTATTATAGTCACCACCGATCGGTGCCATGGGGACCGGGAGTGAGCCTCTGCTGCCTAAGTTGACTGTAGAACCGATTAATAAACTCCTCAGCCGCTTCATCCACGTATCGATTATCTTCATTATTATCGTCAACGGGTATGGTGAATCCGTCACCCTCAACTGTCTTACCCGTGGACTTCGCCCGAACCGGATACCCGGTAAGTTATACGCTGGAGTAGAGTACTGCGATGCGGGGTAGTTCAAACTAGTATAAGACGATAAGGTATCTGTAACAGCATCCTGATCACCTTCTCTTAAGGCCAGAGTATCCAGCACCCTGCTCACAGCCTCGTAACTCTCATCATCTAAGAAGAGGTGATCAGGGTATTCCAAACCCACATCCTTGTGGCCTTTTTTGTTTCCCTTCTTGTGCTGCTTGTTCTTTCGAGCGACGAGATGAGTGGGGAGATGGTGGTGGAGGAAGTTGAATCTCGTGTTGGTCGTGCATGTGGTTACAACTGAATTCGTACTCGCCGGCGGCGGCTTTGGTGGAGCGTGTGTGGGTGGGTCCTGAAGAAGGGTATTGTTGATGGTGACGGTGGTGGAAGATGAGATTACTGAAGAGTGCTTTTCCAGCGATTTTGCCTCGCTTGAGTAACAAGTTAGGCCCTTCTTTTGCAAGTGTTTCAACTGGTTTATGATTTATCAGTTGGTTTATCAGGCTCAGCATTTCTTTTGTGATTATGGGTCAGATATCATTACTCATAAAGCTTATTCAAAACAGCATTATCAGTTAGTTAATCAGCTGGTTCACGCATTACCAGTTGCATTATCAGTTTTAATCAGCTGGTTTACGCATTACCAGTTGCATTATCAGTTGGTTTACATATTGTCAGTCACATTATCAGTTGGTTTATCAGTTCAAAACTCTAATACAAAAAGGACAACTTATATAGGTTTTTACACAATCATCTAATTTTGAAATCAGTCATCAGCCAATATCAGCTATCAGCTGGTTTATTCTTTTTGCAAAAGAATGGGACCTTAATGTTTAAGAGAAGCTTCCGTTTGTTGGAGATTCCTTTCCTCGCCATTAGGAAGAAGACTCGCACTAGATTCCACATCCTCTTTGTCATGGTGATGGGTGTTATATGGTTTTCCATATTTTAAATGTGTAGTATATGTTGTTTATTGTTTGTTTTGACAAGTAGACGAGAGATCTAGCTAGAATTTACAGGAAAGATGGGAATGATTTCGTGTTGGAACCAGGGAAGGTGGGTATATATACTACGTGATCAGAAGGAGGCCAGAGGCGGACACAAGTGAAAGGAAAAATGATTAGCGAGTATGGTGGGAGAAGGTGGTGATCATGGTATTTACTTAACTTAGTCTACTGAATTGAGTACGCTTGTGGGATTATATAAATTAAAGTATTTCTTTCCCCAAACGATGTTAAATACCTATTGGGCTTTTCTTCTTCTGCCACTTTTTACTTCTATTTTTTTTTCTATCAATAATTGATGAAAGAGAAAGGGAGGGTTTTTTTTAAGATAGGATGTATATGTATAAAATGAGGCGGTGACTTTATTGATATAACAATACTATTTTCATGCAAAAATATATCAAGGGAATAGCAGCGCGACGCTGGGCGCTCCTACGGTGAGAACATAAGAAGGGGTTGTTTTGTCAACAGTGATAAAAATAAGTCATCACATTATCTCAATTGGATGTCAAGCTATTACATTTGAAAACTTTAATATTATGGTTCGAAGAGTTTTGTTAGTCTCCATATTGTATTGTATGTGATCTAGAGATCATATGAGCACTAGTAAAACTCAGATTTTTTGTTACAAAGGTTCCGATAATGACTTAAATTCGTTACCATAATTGTTATTAGTGACAAGTTTTTCGTTACCAAAGATAAACTAAAGATTAAAAAAAATTAAGACTGTAGTAACGATATAAATGTTACGAAATCATATTTTTAGTAACGATATAACTTTTAGTAACGAATAAAAGTCGTTACCATAAATAAATTGATCTTTGGTTACGCCATCTCGTGTAACGATATGTAACGAGTCGTTACAATAAATTAGATTAGTAACGATTTTGATTTTTGGTAACGATTTTTTGTTGTTACCAAACAATTATATTCTAGTAGTGGAGTAAATTGTTTTCTCCTAGGTTTCACGAGGCGATTCGGAGAGGGTTTGTTCAGTGAGGCGGTGTCGATCCCGTTTGTGAGTTTCTTGGTTGGCAGGGCTTCGTAGGAGTCTTTTCTCGCGTTTTCAACGGGGCGACGGTGCTCTTGTTCGGTGGTGAGTCTATAAGGCACAAGTGACGGTGGTTGCAGGAGGGATAGTTTTCTTGTTGGGTGATGCTTTCTTCGGTGCTAGTGGTTCGGTGGAGTCGTTGTGGTCGGTGGTTGTTATGTCGGGTGTAGCTGGCATTGGGTGGACGGGAGTTGTTTTCTAGGGTGGCTCTACCAGGGAGTCGCTATCAGTGTTTTGTCGACGGGTAGCGTTGATCGGGTTTTCTAGGTTAGCATCCAGAGTAGGGGGTACAATACCTGAGGAGGCGGTGTTCCTTGGTGATTCTGTTCTTGCTCACGTGGTGGTGGTCTTCTGTAGTGGTGTGGGCTGGCGCTTACCTTGATTTCTCAGTTCTTCTCTCGGGGCCGGGTGGAGGCTGGTAGCGTCTACCGGTTGGTGGTGGCGAGAGTTATGTTTCTTGTTTTAGTTCGGTGAGGAGTGGTTGGGGGTTTACTTTTGATTTGTCTAGATTGTTTTGGTTTGGCAGAGAGGGAGTTCGAGACTAGGGGGAGAGTTTTGGTGGACACGGGGGTGGCTGTTGAGGCAATACCGGTGTGGTTGAGCTCGGGTGTCCCGGTTCAGAAAGAAGGGGTGATGGAGCAAGGGGACCTTGTGGACTCAATTCTCGCAAAAATGTGGGAAGGCGTATCCTTGACCGATAAGGAAGCTACAATTGCTATTTTTGAGACTTATGGGGTCGATGGAGAGAGGTTGTCTTTCGATCATTGCTTGGTGAGGAAGGTGTTTGCCATGAAGGTGATTAATGTTCGGTCGCTCCGTTTTGCATTGATGCTTGCCTGAAAGCATTCTAGGGGTTTGTCCATCCAGAGTTTGGGGGACAATATTTTTTAATTTAAGTTTGGGGTGGCTAACGATTGTAGGCGTATTGTGTTAGCATAAATATGTTACTATCTCTACCTAGGCAGTGTACCTATCATTTTGCGGAATAGTGAATTAAGTGGGATTGTCGATCTCAGGGACCTCGTTCAATTAATTGACAATTTATTTACTAACCGAGAAAACTAAACTAAGAAAACAGGAAACGTCACTTTTTCAGGTTTTACTTAATTTAATAAAAAGAATGACTAAACAAACTAACATAAAATAATGAAACAGTAAACAGATAAAAATAAACTAAATAAAGAAATAAAGATTGAATCTAAAGAAGCACCCCGGATTGTTCTGCAAACCTTCACTTTATTAATCTATCAATAAACTCTTCCCTAATTCTGCAATAAACTCAGGAATTATAAATAGTTCGTTGACCGGTCCCTGTACAACGAACCCTAACTAACTGAAATAACAAGCCGCAAACCATGCCCAAGTTATCAAGTTAACAGCATTAAACACAATTCCTATTGGAGACAGATTAACCTATAGGCAAACCATGCTTCTAGTCGTTAATCCGGTTTAACTTCCTATGTCTTGTTAACTAATCTCAGCACCGCATTTTGATTAGAAAACTACAAATATTGCTTTAATAATTAGCTAGAGAATTAAAGCGCATGAAGAACAGGAATTAAACTACTGCAATTATAATAAGAGAAAAAGATTACAAAATAACTATAAAGATCCGGTTTGCTACCCAACCCGGGGAGCTAAACTAACTACTCAAACATAACTCTAAAGAATGATTAAAGAATGATTTTGTTAATGTTGCAGCCGTGAGTAGATGATGAACGTATACTATATATATTTCTCCATGTCATTGATGTCATTGGCGTGCAGCGATGTTATATATATATATAATCGGTGTATTGTAATTTTCCTGCATTTAACACATAAAATATATCAGCTCTCATCTAAACACAAATCTAAGGAAAAGCATATGATAAGCGAGAAATATGGTATGAATTGTTATCAAAATAGGAAGAATTGTAATTCTAAAAGTATATATATTTCACACTTATCAAACTTCCTCACACTTAGCTTTTGCTTGTCCTCAAGCAAATACAGAATATGACTACTCTTAAGGGCCGTAGTATTGAAACTCAGGATCAAACAACTGCCGATGGAAAACAAGAAAAATGACAATCAAAAGAAAAGTTCTGTTATAGCTGTAGGTTTTCGCAAACATTGAAAAGGAGTGAAGTTAAAAGCATGGAGAAGTTAGATTATAGAAACTGAAACAGAATAGTCTGGGATCTTCTACCGTTTCTTCCTCTAACCTTTGGATGACAAGGGGTGTGAAGTAACACCTTATTCCGTGATACCTTTCAACACCACATACTCATGATCGGAATAAGCAAAATTGAATTACACATTTAACTTTTCAAAGATCTTTTTCCTTAACATTCTATTCTGCCATTTGCATATTTAATTCATCCTCTCAGACTTTTCTCTTCACCCTTGTAGCGGCTTTGGGCCTTCTATCCCAGATCACAAGACCTTAGGTAGATGGGTGATGAAGCACCCCAAGGACTTAATAACCGAATGAAGAGACCTGTTTTGGTTCAGAAATAAATTTCAATTCAGATCAGCGGAGTACCTTGCCTTATCCTTTTCATACCAAACTTTCTCATCATTCCCAAAATCCCAACTAGACTAATTCAGTTTTCATAATCAGCTAATCCACCAAATTTCAGTGAAAATAGATTCAGTTTGGATAAAACTATACATACAAACATCCAAAAGTAGAAAGATTCTTGAGGTGGCCATCAGGCTTGTTTTCAAAACCTCAACAAAAATTTTCACCTGAATATTCAATATTTATTGGCACTTAAAAGAAGCAATTCTTTCAAAATAAGAGGACAATAAAAAACAAATGTGGCATTAAGTGCAATCATCAATATTTAGAAAGTACCTCTACTTCCTCACACTTAAAAGGAGCAATGTCCTCATTGTTCACAAATTAAAACCAAGAAAAGGACTTTCTAAATATTGCAACTCATCAAGGATTTCATTCCCGGTCCAATAATGATGATATAAAAATAATCTGTAAGCATAAAAGTCATGATAGGCTGAACCCAAACATTAAAAATAAGGAGAAACTGAAACTCCCCTGATATTGTAGATTGAGGAAGGTTCCCTTCCTCACACTTAAACTTGAACAAGGGGGTAGCCTCGTTCCTCACACTTGCGTCCAAGCAAGTGTCCAGCCTTGGGGTACATCAAACACCATGATAAAAATTTCACCTGCACACACTCACAACTACCACAAAAACGCTGAAGCGTTGCATTAAAAGCACATGCACCACTGCCATCTTCGAATGAAAGAAAAAATAAAAATAAAACCAGAAAACAAAAATAAAAAAAAAAAACAAAAATTAAACATAAATTTAACCACTGGGTTGCCTCCCAGTAAGCTGCCTGTCTTTATAGTCTTTGGCTAGACTCCTGCTTCGTTATCCTGGATCAAAAATAAAAGCAGACAACGGCTTTGCCGGGAAAACGAAGTAGGCAGTAATTAAAAGCAAACCACCTGGATCAAAACAAAGCGTTACTTCGACAAATAAAATAGGAAAGTGAATACTCCACAAAACCTGATGTTTAAGGAGATATTGCCGGTAACGTTGTTCCATCAGAAGACCAAGTGTGAATGGCTCTTCTTCCTCAAATTCGAGGACATAAACATCCTTGTCCTGTTGGTGAGGCTCCTTGGAATGATTGTGGAGTTGATGACTAGTTGGAGGTGGCTCCTTCTGAAATTTGAGGGTGCAGAAAATCTTCTCAAGTGTTAAAGGCTCTATGGAAGATTCTTGTTGGCAGACAATTGCAGAGGAAGCTTCAATTTCTTCAACCTCTCTGAAATAAACTACCGCTGGTATCTCTACTGGTTCGCAGACCGGATTGGAAAAGATATTCTCAATCACTGGGTAGTCGGGTTGAGTCGAGGTTAGGGAGGGAGGGCAATATAACTCTTCAGCACGTCCCTCAACCTCTTCATCAGGCTCCTCTTCAACTTCAAAAATAATAGGCTTGGAATGATCTTCACCCATCAATGTCTCTGCATGAGATTGGTCCACTAGGTCCGAATAACTTTGGCTATGGGAGAATTCCACTTGCTCCTGTGCTAGCTGCTCTGCAAGCTGGCTCATCTGTCTCTCCAAATTCTGATTAATGGAGGCCTGATCAGCATATCTGGCTGCCTGCTCTGCAAACTTAGTATCATACCTAGATTCAATTTCAGCCAATTTAGCATTAGTGGCTTTTCTTTGCTCCAGGATCTCTGCAAGCATGCTCTCTATCTCGCTCGTATCCTCCTTAGGAGGCTCCTGATAAGTGTAGAACTGTTGTTCCCATCTCTAGTCTGCTCACCTTCCCACCAATAAGGTTGTCGATAAGACGATTGTTGTGGCTGGTAATAATCTTGTCGCCTGAGCTGGTTGTAACTTTGAGTATTCGGCTGATTATACCTGTTCAAATTCTGCTCAATGTTCATTATTGTAATCGTCGTTTCCAACTATGTCAACACTATACTCAGTTCATCCATGTTATCCTCCATCTTTGCCTAGGAAAATAAAAACAAAAACAAAAAATAAAAAGAGAAATAGAAAAGAAACACAAAAACAAAATTAACTAAATATAATAACAAAGAAGAAATAAAAGAAAATTACTAAAGTAAAAACAAAAATAAAATAAAATAAAACAGAAATAAAAATAAACAAAAATAAAATAAAATAAATAGAAAACGAAAATAAATAATATATAAATCACAACACAATTCAAGTAACGACAAAATAAACAAAACAAAAAGTAAAATCAAAAACCAAACGAAAAGAAAAGAAAAAGAAAGGAAAAAAAATAAATCGAAAAGGAAAATAAATCAAACGTAATAAATAAAGAGTTACGTATCCTAAGCTAATCCAATTCAAGAATAATGACAAAAGAAGTCTCGTCAATTCAATTCGCGGGACAACTTGAATCCGAGAAATGAATTTTTTTTAAAAATAAAGTACTAATTAAGTGAAACGATGTACAACTAGTTAAATGGAATCGGTTGTAACAAAAACGAAAAGCAATTAAAAAAAATGAAATAAAATAAACAAAAATGTAATGGAAAACGAAAAGTAAAATTCGAACAACAATATAATTCAGAAACGAATTAAATACAAATGAATCCTAAAATCTAGAACGGAATTTAACGAAGTCCTAAACTAATCAAGAATCACGTAAGGAGAAAAAGGAAAAAAAATGATATCCTACTTGACAAAATTGAATTCGAGAAACCAACGAAACAAAATATAAAAATTAAAGAAAATAAAATCTCAATCAAATAAATAAAAATATCAATTAATCGTGTTAGAGGTCCCCGGCAACGGCACCAAAAACTTGTTAGCAGAAATATGTTACTATCTCTACCTAGGCAGTGTACCTATCGTTTTGCGGAATAGTGAATTGAGTGGGATTGTCGATCTCAGGGACCTCGTTCAATTAATTGACAATTTATTTACTAACCGAGAAAACTAAACTAAGAAAACAGGAAACATCACTTTTTCAGGTTTTACTTAATTTAATAAAAAGAATGACTAAACAAACTAACATAAAATAATGAAACAGTAAACAGATAAAAATAAACTAAATAAAGAAATAAAGATTTAATCTAAAGAAGCACCCCGGATTGTTCTACAAACCTTCACTTTATTAATCTATTAATAAACTCTTCCCTAATTCTGCAATAAACTCGGGAATTATAAATAGTTCGTTGACCGGTCCCTGTACAACGAACCCTAACTAACTGAAATAACAAGCCGCAAACCATGCCCAAGTTATCAAGTTAACAGCATTAAACACAATTCCTATTGGAGACGGATTAACCTATAGGCAAACCATGCTTCTAGTCGTTAATCCGGTTTAACTTCCTATGTCTTGTTAACTAATCTCAGCACCGCATTTTGATTAGAAAACTACAAATATTGCTTTAATAATTAGCTAGAGAATTAAAGCGCATGAAGATCAGGAATTAAACTACTGCAATTATAATCAGAGAAAAAGATTACAAAATAACTATAAAGATCCGGTTTGCTACCCAACCCGGAGAGCTAAACTAACTACTCAAATATAATCATAAAAGTAACAAAAATAACAACAGGAGACATTAATGTGTGACAATGGTGATGTGTGGTGAGGTAGTGGTATGGTGGTGTTGGGCGGATGATAGTGGTGCTGGTATGGTGGTGACGAATCTGGCTGGTGTGACTATGGTGTGCGGACGATGGAGTTGTACGAAAGATGAAGAGAGGCGCGAGCCCCTAGCGTGGGCGTGTGAACATGTCCGATTCCAACACTAACTCACATCTTATATAGCAGCCTCATGAGTTCGATTTGATAAATCGAAATCTTTATCGCCAGTGATACTTGTCAATCATGTGCTGCTTTCCCATCGTGAGCGAATTAAATTGCCACGTAATCATTTGTTAATGTACTAGGTAGACGCTGCGGGACGCCCACACCCAAGAGCGTACAGTCTTATCTATTTGGTAGCTGGACTGTTTTGTTGACTAGGCTGCTTTTTTACTCTATTAATTTCAATTGGTTGTAACTTTTAAAATATAAGTCCAAAATAAAAAAAATTATATCATTGTTCATCTAAATCCAAGCTCTTCAAAACAAGACCAGACATGAATATGTTTTGACAACTTTTAAATTTTATATTATTTACATGCATATATCTATATATATATATATATATCAATGAGACTTATGATTCATAACATCATTTTAGTGTATCATAATATCAATTTTAATGAATCATAATATCAATTTTAATGAATCATAATATCAAAATTAATGAATCATATCTTCATTTTAGTGTATCATCACAAACATATAATAATACAAAATTTTACACAATAATACAATATAAAATAATATTTGATATATGAAAAAATACGTGATTCACCATATAAGGTTTAAAATACATCATATGACAATAATAATACACTACAAAATAATAATGATTTTTATCGGTTCCGAAGTTTATTATCTAATGCACCACTTATTAGTTAATGAATCATAATATCAATTTTAATGAGTCATAATATTAAAATTAGTGAATCATATCTTCATTTTAGTGTATCATAGTAAACATATAAAAAATAAAAATTTTAAACAAAATATAATACAAAACAATATTTGGTATGTATGAAAAATACATGATTCATCATATAAGTTTTAAAATACACCATACAACAATAATAATACACTATAAATAAATAATGATTTTTTATCGGTTCCGGAGTATGTTATCTAGTTCACCACTTATTAGTTATTGAATCATAACACCAATTTCAATGAATCATAATATCATTTTAATGAATCATAACCTCATTTTAGTGAATCATCATCACATATAAAAAGATTTTTGTAATAATAGACAACACAAAACATATTTGATACTCAAAAAATACATGATTCACCATATAAGGTGTTCAAATACAACATCAACATAATAATACACTACAAAACAATAAATGATTTTACTGGGTTAGAATTTTGGTAATCTATTCACTACTTATTAGTTAATGAATCAAATATTCAATTTTAATGAATCATATATCAAACTAATGAATCATATAGATTTTATGTAATCATCATACACTGTAAAATTTTTTTGTTTTCAAAGTTGTCAAACATATCCCTGACTGGTCTTGTTTTGAAGAGCTTGTATTTAGATGACATGATATAATTTTAATTATTTTGGACTTATATGTAAAAGTTACAACATCCAATTGAAGTTAATATAATAAACTACAACCCAGTCAGCAAAACAGCCCAGTCAGCTGCTGACTGAGATTCCCATATCAGATGGTTCGCACAGTATAGTGCACGACAGTTCCGTACCTACGAATTTGCGTTGTTAATGATGATACATGCTGCCACGAGTAAAAAAACGTGCAACAACATATTGTATATGTATTTGATCGTGAATACCAAGTAACTGTCATGATGAGCCATGATGATGATGTTACAGTTGATTATAATATTTCCTCGTCAAATCTAATCGTTTATAAAGCAACGGACTTTAATAATTATCTTTTCTTCAAATGTTAATAACGTCCGGCCGAGATATACCTATATACGTATATATATACATATATATAGGTGATATATTTACATATAAGACGTTTTCCTGCATTTGGCACATAAAATATATCATTCACATCAAACATAAATTCAAGGAAAAACATATTATAATGAGAATATGTCATGAAATTGTAAAAATATGAAGAATCAAAGCCCTAACAATTAAGATATTTCACACTTATCATATTGTTCGTGGGGACCGTGGCATTGTTGAGAACCATCTCTTGGTCGTACGTATGGAGAGTTTATTCCCCTCAAGGACCATCAGTTCTCTCATGTTAACCTTTGAGTCCGGTGTATATCATCCACTAGGGCTGATATGTACGCGGGGGGGTGGGGGGGGGGGGGGGGGGGGAGTTTTATTGCATCTCATTTGGGCACTTTTATTTTGTTTAAGGAGAATGGGCAGAATTTTTAGTAGAAGTTTCTGGAGGTACGTGTTCGGGTTGATATGTCTAAGCCCCTACGACGCTTTGTTTCAGTCAACTTCAAAGGACATGTTAGTAAAGCTAAACTGAGTTATGATAAGTTACGCTACTTCTGTTATTCATGTGGTTGCTTGTCTCATGTGATCTCGTGATGCGACAAAGTGGTTTCTGTTGGGGTGGACCGTCTGCCATATGGTGCTTGGCTTCGTTCTCCTCTTTCTAGGGGGGGTGCTTCTTATATTAAGAAAGGGGAGCGAAGGAAACTGAAGGTTGTGGAGAGTTTTGGGCCTCTTGGGATGGAAGGTGAGAGGGAGGTTATTCAAGTTTCGAAGGAGCAGGTTCTGAAGGATTTTGAGGGGGTGTTTGTAGCTGATCGAAGGAAGCTCTTTTTGGGTGATTCGGGTTGGTCGGAGCTTTCGAGGGCTAGTGTTGAAGGGGAAGGGGTCGGGGCGTGGATGAGAGGGTTGTCAAGCGGGGTTGAAGGGGAGGGGCGAGGGAGATGAAAAGGGAGAGCGAGAGGAAGAGGACGAGGGAGTAGGAGTGCTGATCTCGACTTTCTTCTTTCCGGTTGTCTGCCTCAGGGAGGTGGTGAGGGGAGGGGTAGAGGGGGGCGGGGAGGGGGGGGGCGATGGTGGGGTTAAGAGGGGGAAGGGGGTTGGCTAGGATGTGATGGATGATTTCGAGGTTAGAAGGATGAATAGGGGTAAGGGTATGGCGGAGCTTCTTGAGAGTGATGAGGCTTTGGTGGATGGTGGGGTTTTGTGTGATTCTAAGAGATCGGCGGCACCTGTTGATGAGCAACAGGGTTGCCGAGAGCCATAATTCTCTTATCTATTAACTGCATAGGGTTAGGCCATCCCTCTGTGTTGCTTGGCTTTGCCAGGTTATGTTTAAAAATGGCTCGGTGGTGGTGTTCTTATCAGAGATGAGGAGGAGCGTGCGGGAGATGGAGGCGGTGCGGGTGGCTCTGATGGATTTCATTGCTTTATTGTGGGTTGTCCAAGAGCCACTTTGGAGGTGGGGGTTGAATGTTTCAGTGTGGTCGTTCTCTTTCCACTATATTGATGTGGATATCTCAAGGTTGGGGTGTTGTATGTTTGGAGCTTTACTGGTTTCTATGGTTGGCCTGTTGAGGGGGATAGGATGCTTTCGTGGTAGCTTCTGCGTTTACTTCACTCCCAGGGTCACGGGCCTTGGCTGGTGATGGAGGACATGAATGAAATTATGGGCCAGTTTGAGAAGTCAGGGAGGCGTGCTCGACCTCAGAGATTGATTGATCAGTTTAGGGATGCTCTGGTGGATTGCGGTTTGCAGGACTTGGGTTTTGTGGGGCATCCCTTTACTTTTAATAATCAGAGGGAAGGGGATGCGAATGTGGAGAGCCGGTTGGATAGGGCTTTGGCGAATGGGGAGTGTATGTGCCTGTTTCCACGGGCCTTGGTTGCTCACTTGCCTCAATTTAGGTCTGATCATTGCCCGTTTTGTCTGGCTCTGAGGGGGGTGGTTCATAGGAGGCGCAGGGGCTTTCGATTTGAGAATGCGTGGGTACAGGAGGCTTCTTGTGAACAACTGTAGTTGACTCGTGGCGAGGGAGTCAAGGGGTGAGCGGTCCCTGGGGGATCGGATACGTTGTTGTGGTGGGATGTTGTCTTCTTGGTTCTGATGGACCCCGACCTTGCTTGAGAAATGTAGGGATGCTCTCGAGAAAGAGTTAGTTGGGTTACATAGTTAGGGGCTCCCCAGGGAGGTGGTTTCTCGGTGTAAGGCCCTTCGTCGGGAGTATGACGATGTTCTTTGGAGGATAGATACTAAGTGGTGGCAGCGGTCTCGACAAGACTGGTTGCGCGGGGGTGATCGTAATACCAGATTTTTCTATGCTTGTGCATCAGACAGATGGAGGTGGAATTATATTTCCTCTCTTGTTTCCAAGGAAGGGGAGGTGGTGACCTCTAAGGCTATGATAGACGAGACAATTAGGGCTTATTTTGTTGACCTATTCCGAACATCTCCTCGGGTGTTGGATGGCCACCTATTAGCTTCAGTTTCAGGGAAGGTAAGTGAAGAGCAGGTGGCATGGCTGAATTGTGATTATTTTGGCGACGAGGTGTGTGTGGCTTTGTTCCAGATGGGTGATCATAAGGCTCCAGGCCAGATGGGATGAATATCTTCTTTTACAAGTAGTTTTGGCATATTGTGGGAGCCAATGTTACTGCCCAGGTTCTCCAGGTGTTGAATGGGGGAGCACTTTACTCGCGGTTGAACCATACCCACGTGGTTATAATTCTAAAGAAGGCCTCAGCGGTTCATGTTGGGAATTTCAGGCCAATTTCTTTGTGTAATGTGGTATATAAGCTGATCACGAAGGTGCTAGCCAACCACTAGAAGGTGGTTCTCCTGAATATTATTTCGCCCACTCAGACATCTATTGTTCTGGACCGTTTAATTACGGATAATGTGGTGGTTGCCAATGAGATTTTCCATTTTATCCAAGCCCGAACTACGTCTATGGTGGGGGTACTTTGGCCTTAAGATTGATTTGACTAAGGCATACGATTAGCTAGAGTAGGATTTTTGGATGCTGTTTTGAAGTCCATAGGTTTTCCGGTGCGGTGGAGGAAGCCGGCGATGAACTGTGTATCATCCCTGTCTATGGCGGTGCTTGTGAATGGGCAACCCAGTGAGACTTTTATGCCTATGTGTGGTATCAGGCAGGGGGTCCTCTCTCTCCCTATTTGTTTATATTATGCATGAAATATTTATCCTCTGCCTTGCAAGTGTATGAGGATGCTGGGTTATTATTTGGGGTTCAGACTGCTCAGAGTGCCCCTCCCATTAGTCATATGTTCTTTGCTGATGATTGCTAATTGTTTGGTTCAGGGGTTGATGAGCAGCCGGAGTGGGTTCAGGATACTTTGTCCTCGTTCACTTCTTCTTCGGGTCAGTTGATCAATCGGGCGAAGTCTGAATTAGTTTTTAGTAGACTGTTGGAGGATGGGAGGTGCAGCCAGTTAGCCTCCCTCTTTCAGGTTGTGGAGGTCCTTTCAATCCAATTGTATATTGGTTTGCCTACTAGATTGAGGAGGGCTAAGAGAAGAGCTCTTGGTTTTATGGTGGATCACATGTGGAGACAAATTAATGCCTGGTTGGGGAAGATAGCTCAGATGGGTCATTTGATTCTTAGTAAAAGTGTCCTCCAGGTGATTCCCTCATATGCCATGCAGGTTTACATGGTTCCAAAGGTTTTACTGGATAATATGGAGGCCCTAGTGTCTCAGTTCTAGTGGAAGGGGTCGTAAGGGTAGAGGTCTTTGCATGGGTTAGTCGGTCGGTGCTCCAGCGGAGTCGGACAGTAGGAGGGTTGGGTTTTTGGGCTTTTGAGGCCCAGAATTTGGCTCTGTTGGGTAAGTTTTGTTGGCATCTATTGACTAAGTCTCACTCTTTGGTGGGGCAGATTTTGAAGGCAGTATACTTTCCATCTTCCTCCCTGTTGGAGGTAGGGCCCAAGGTAGGGCGAGTCCTATTTGGCAGTCGTTGTGTAAGGGGTTTGAGTTGTTGAAGAGGGGTTGTTACTGGAAGGTAGGGGATGGTTCTTCCATTGATATCTAGAGGGATTCGTGGGAGCAACATCCTTTTTCTTTTAAGCTTATTACTCTGAGAGCTAGCTGTTTTGATGGGTTGACAGTGGCGACGCTGCATAGTGTTGATAGGGGCTGGGATGTGGAGAAGGTTTGTGGGGTGTTCTGGTCGGTAGATGTAGGGGTGATTCTGGAGCAGCATCCTCTTAGCCTAGGGGAGAAAGGATCAATTGTGCTGGTTTTTTCATAAGTCGGGGGGTTTTTTTGATCAGTTCTGCTTACTACTTGGCCATTTCCCTCTGAGATGTTTCTTCCTCTTCATCATTTGTGCAGAGTGTGGGGTCATGTTTTCTAAGCTCGTGGCCTTCTTGCAGTTGTCACCTTGGGTTCTTGTCTTCGGGTGGCATTTGTGGCATGGGGCACTAAGAGTGAGGGAAAATCTGGTGCGGCGGGGCTTAGGGGTGGGTGTGTATGGTTTGTGTGGGGGCCGGGTGGATTGGTTCTATGCTTTTGTGGCGTGTCCTGCGGGGGCTGCTGGGAGGCTCGTTGGTTCTCCTTGCCGTGTTGGGTTGATGGGGCCAGGGTGTCTGTTGATTGCTGGTTGGACGGGCTGAGTGGGCAAGTCTCTAGGTTCACTATTGCTGATGTTGTAGTTCGGTGTTGGGCTATCTGGTGGGCTCGCAACGATGTGCTTCATCGGCAGGGGAGGTCCTTTCTGCTTTGTTATGATGGTGCGCTCGAATATGTGTGTCCCTTCCAGGAGCTAGATGGTTTTAAGGGTGGGGTGGAGGATGGGCCTCGAGTTTGGTGCCCGCCCTCTAGGGGGTGGGTTAAGGTGAATACGGATGCGGGTCGGGGGTGGATATGCTCTGGTACTTGGCAATGGTGGTGCGGGATGCGGATGGTTGTCTATTAGGGGTGGGGTGGAGGATGGGCCTCGAGTTTGGTTCCCGCCCTCTAGGGGGTGGGTTAAGGTGAATACGGATGCGGGTCGGGGGTGGATATGCACTGGTACTTGGCAATGGTGGTGCGGGATGCGGATGGTTGTCTATTAGGGGTGGGGTTATGGGAGGATGAGGCCTCGCTCTCTCCTACTTTGGTAGAGGTCCGTGCGGTAGCACGTGGTGTGGAGTGGGGAGACAGTTAATGTGTGGTTTTCTGGTGGTGGAGTCTGATTGTCTTCCGGTTATTCGTTTTCTTTGGTTGAGTGCTTCTGTTGATCCGATTGCTGATGCTTTTCTTCACCAGCTTGTTTGTGATAGTAAAAGGGTCGGGACGGTTAGGTGGTCTTTTGTGAGACAGGAGGGTATTTCTGGAACCCATTCCTAAGTTCATTCTAAGTTTTGTTGTGCTCGGACGATCATTGTCTCGTTATCTAATTTTTCTCAAACTCTTGTAAACTGATGTTTGACTAATTTGAAATCGGAATCCTAAATTTCTTTTGCGTACAAAAAAAAAAGCTTCTGAAAGCAACTCTTGTATTGTGGTTTTAGGCATAGCTACAATTGATTTGATAGGTCTAAACACACGTACGTAAATATATTGACTTATCAACCTTCAGTTATTTGTTTAAGAATCATGATATATGCACTTTAATTTGAATGCAACCAACAATTTTTTTCTCTTCGCAAGCAAATTTTCCATATGAACTAATTTTTTTTGATCGGTGACACTAGTGGGTGAGTTTTGAACCCAGGACCTTTGGTTCAAGGGTATCTCTCCACCCCTTCCACTACCGACCAATTGTATGAACCAAACTACCATTCCTTTTTCATTTTTTTGGGTCCGACAGACCTTTTTTTTTTAAGGTAAGGATATATTAATATAGTAAGAAACTATACAAAGAGAGATATCTAGGAGGATCTATATATCAAATATTGATTGAATTACAAAAAACGTAGGAGGAGGGGATAAGTCAAAGCTACCCTAGCAACATACAAAAGCGGCATGGAGTGTCAAAAAGCGAAGAAGAGACAAAAAACCCGGAATCCTCTAGATGTAGAAAAAGAGGCAAAAGGGGAGAGACAAAATCTTTCCAAGCTAGGTAAAAAGTATCTTATCCAGTCAATCAAAATCTCTGTTAAATGTTGCCCACTTAGTCCAAATGATAGCTTTAATGGCAACTTTTATGTTAGACACAATGTGGGCTGGGTCTCAAGCATAGTTGGTTATAACACGCTTGCATCTCTCTATCTAGATGTAGTAGACGACGTTGAAAATGACCGTTCTTCTCATTAGACCAATCAGACGATTCCTCTGGCATGAAGGGTGATACTATGGACCTTTTAGCATTGAACTACCCTTGATGATCAATCTAAGTTGTTACTAATAATAAACCACGTAAAATCCAACTAAGAGCGCGTTCGTTTATCGTGGGCAAACGCAGCATTTGTTGCGTTTGTTTTAATCTCCCTATAGTTAACCATTAGTGAGTTGCCAAGTAACCATGTGTCAGTGTTTTACCCAATCAGAATTTGACAGGTGTGTAACACTTTTTGAAAACATGGCATTAATCTTGGGTTCGTGAGTATCGAACGCGTCCTAAAGCATAAATAGTATTCCTTCAGTCATGTGGATGTCTAGCTTTACTATCTACTGTAATACTACGGAGCTAAACGGTTTGATTTAACTAATCACTTAATCTGACAAGTTGCATAATTCCATTTTATATAGACACAAAATTAAAGAGATGAGTACACTAAATTATACTAACTCTATATAATATGGACATGCTATATCCTTTTTTAAGTTAATTAACCAAATATATACAGCTTTTGAAGTTGATAAGCATCACAACCGTGCATATAATCTCTCAATAATTATCATTAATTGTTCCCTATGTTTCTTCACCAAATATGTACATTACAATCTCTCAATAATTATCATTGTTCCCTATGTTTCTACATATTTGTACGCCTAGCCAGTACAACTTCGTCCATTTTTATCAGTATTTCATGCAACTTTACTTTAGATCACATAATACGCAATTTCACAGAAATTGACATATACATACAGGGAGAGAACTAACGGCTAGTGGATAATATGATGAATGTTAAGTAAGTGCATATAGCCCACAATAACTTTCATTTATATAAATTAAAGAGGTGTGGTGTGGCCCCTCACCTCCATACTTTAGGAGTTAATTGTTTGGAGAAAAGATTCCAAACTTAGCCTCTATAGTGATCAGAATCTCCCACCCACATATTAGCTTGGGCGTACTTACATAGTATTATTTTGAATTAACCACACTTGGGCTGTCCATTATTTGATCATTGGATCGATCTAATGTTTGCTTCAAATCGGGTAGCAGCCGACAAATAGACACTCATAATATGTAGCATCATCTGAAAAACGATCGCAAGAACTCTTTGTATACCCTTAGTGGAAGGCTTAGCAAGAAGCCGATTTACAGAGAACTCCTAACCCTAGGAGGAAGAAGGAGAATCCTGTACACTCGCTCAATCTAAACTCTACAACACCAGAAACAGGTATATTGGTCTTGACCACACTACACTCACACCATTACTAACTAAAGACAGAACAAGTCATCACTTATAATAAACTGGGCTGAGGAAGAATAACCCAATAGAAAATCTTAGAAGGCAGCTGCTATATACCAAAATCTAACACCCCCTTCAAATCTTAGAAGGCAGTCCCTTATAAGATTTGCAACAGATGAAGCTGGGTTATCAGACCGCTGCTACCCTGCATCTAATACCAGCCCCATTCTTCTGACTTGCAAGGGATATGCCTTTCCCGGGAGAACTTTAGTCAAGACATCCGCCACTTGGTCCTTCGAGCCAACAAACTCTACTTCAATCATTCCCTCTTGTAGCTTCTGCCTGACAAAGTGAATGTCCAGCTCGATGTGCTTCGTCCTTTCATGAAGCATGGGATTCCTCGCAATGTAAATCGCAGCCTGGCTATCTGACTTTACCGGAACCGGCACCACGCTGCTCACTCCAAGCTCATGAAGTACTCTCGTGATCCAGCTCAGCTCAGCTGTCACGCTTCTCATGGCGCGATATTCCGCTTCAGCTGAGGACAAGGCCACCGTGGCCTGTTTCTTTGACTTCCACGAGAGCGGACTTCCTCCAAGGTGAATGAAGTAGCCACTAATAGATCGCCTTGTGTTTGGGCAACCTGCCCAATCGGAGTCACAAAAGGCAATCAGTGAGTAATCATTCTTGCAGTTAAATAACAACCCATAATTCAAAGTATTACCAATATAACTTAACGTGTGAAGTGCTGCATCAGAGTGAACATCAATGGGAGAACTCAAAAACTGACTTAAGACTTGGATAGCAAAGCAGAGATCAGGCCTACTGTGGGAAAGATAACTAATTTTTCCAACTAACTTTCTGTATATAAAAGGATCAGTCAAAAGTTTGCCCTCATCCTTCCTAAGCTTTCTGCTAGGATCTAGAGGGCTGGTAGCCTTCCTTCTATCAGACAAGGCGAATTCCTTTAGCAAATCCTGACAATACTTCCTTTGCAACAGAATAACACCATCGGTAGTATGGATAAACTGCATTCCTAAAAAGAAATTGAGCCTTCCTAAATCCTTAATCCTAAACTCCTTGTTCAATCTGTATTTAACAGTTTTAATAAGGGCATGATCATTTCCAGTAATAAGAATATCGTCCACATACACTACTAGATGACAAACCAGATCTGATTTGTTTCTTGTAAACAAAGAATAGTCATTAAGAGACTGTACAAAGCCTAAGGATTTCAGGAAAATACTCAACTTATGGTGCCACTGCCTAGAGGCCTGTTTCAGCCCATAGAGAGACTTCCTTAGCTTGCAAACCTTTCCTAACTGATCAGTCCTATAGCCTTCAGGAAGTTCCATATAGACACTCTCTTCAAGATCACCATGCAAGAAAGCGTTGTTAATGTCTAGTTGGCTAACTAACCATTTTCTCTTAGTTGCTACAATAATTAAAGCCTTTATTGTGGTGAACTTGACTACCGGAGAAAAGGTTTCCAAATAATCAATCCCATACCTTTGTGTGTACCCTTTCGCAACTAATCTGGCCTTAAACCTCTCAATGCTACCGTCACTCTTAC
The DNA here is from genome assembly GCA_023374045.1 of Limonium bicolor. Taxonomy (NCBI): domain Eukaryota; kingdom Viridiplantae; phylum Streptophyta; class Magnoliopsida; order Caryophyllales; family Plumbaginaceae; genus Limonium; species Limonium bicolor. The sequence continues at coordinate 101,616,348 of CM041777.1, read as the reverse complement.
ACTTGATTTTATAAACCCACTTACACTTAACAGGTTTGATTCCAACAGGAAGGTCCACTAAATCCCATGTATGATTTCTTTCTAATGCAAGGAATTCCTCACTCATCGCTTTCCTCCATCTCTCATCCTTGTTAGCCTCACCAAAACAGCTAGGTTCAATTTCTTTGTCAATGCCAGCATGCAAACAGTATTGGCCAGATTCATTATCAAGAACAATGCCCAAAATATGAGGAGAAACACTAGCGCTGATTATACAACTATCCTCAGAGGAATCCAAATCATCAACACTAAATTCTGCATTAGAGTAACTTGCAATTCTATCATTTAAGATTGCTGAAAAACAATCTAGTGAACTGTCGAGAGGGGACTTATCTTTCTTGGTGACTAATGAGCCAAGCTCATAGTCTCTGAGATATCGTGGTGTCTGTCTTGCCCTTTCTGATCTTCTTGGCACAGTGGGTTCCTCGTGTATGTCCTCATGCTGTCCTGGTTGTGAACCAGTTTCTGCATCAGCCTCTGGTTGTGAAGAAGCTTCTGCAAGCTCTTCTATCTGAGCAGATTCTTCAGCCCTTCTGACGTTCTCCCTTTCATCAGGGGGGCTGTAAACTCTTTGTCGTTCCTGTCTCAAACTTATCTCAGCTTCATTAGTGTCAAATAGCAAAGGGAAGTTGTTTCCAAAAATATTACCTTCCTTCTCTGGATTTGTCTGGGAAGATTCTCCTGTTTTACTTGAATTCTGTCTAAAAGGAAACACCTTCTCATGAAACATGACATCACGATTATAAATAATCTTATCATTGTCTAAATCATACAGCTTATAACCCTTCTTGTTCTGCCCATACCCAAGGAAAATACATTTTACAGATCTGGACATAAACTTATCATGAAGATTTCTGTTGTTATTGGCAAAACAAAGACACCCAAAGCTTTTCAGAGTTGTATAATCAGGTTGGTTTCCATAAATCACTTCAAATGGGGATTTCTTGTCAAGACTGATTAGTGGCATTCTATTAATTAAGTATGTCGCTGTGAGGATACTCTCCCCCCAAAACTTTCTAGGCAAACATGAGTGAAACATAATGGCTCGGGCTGTCTCTAGGATATGCCTATGCTTCCGCTCAGCTACCCCGTTTTGCTGTGGAGTGTAGGAACATGTAGTTTGGTGTCTAATTCCCTTGAGCTTAAAGTATTCAGTCCCAGCCCTTGAACTCCCAAGTTCATGGGCATTATCTGTCCTAACGCATTTCACACTCTTGTTAAACTGTTTTTCAACCATTGAGATGAAACTGATTATAAGAGGAAAGCAATCAGATTTAACTTTGCACAAATGTGTCCATGTAACCCGACTTTTGTCATCAACTATAGTAAGGAAATAAAAGAATCCATCATGGGTTTCAAGATTGTATGGTCCCCACAAGTCAATGTGAATTAATTCGAATATATCCTTTGTCTTTATTGAGCTGGATGGAAAAGCTGCCCTATGGCTTTTTGCTCTATTACATGACTCACAAACAAAGTCTTCCATCAGGTGTTTCTCCCTAACAAAACCTAACCTCAACAGCTTCTCCTTGGGTAAGTGACCAACTCTATGATGCCACAATTCTAATTCACTATCAGTTTTGACAAAAAAATTCCTATCAACATTTGAACTGAAACTCTTGTCTCTCTTCTGATCACATAAGATGTCAAGCAGATAAAGGCCCCTTTGGGCATTCCCAATCTTCACTTCTTGATGATTGTCATAAGCCTGATAAATACAGTGATTTAAATCAAAATAAAACTTTCCCTGCATCTGATCACACAACTTGTTGATAGAAATAAGACCAAATTTGAAATCGGGAACATAAAGAACATCTTTAAGAATTATCAGATCGTTAATCTTAATCTTTCCAATAAGCTTAACAACCTGAGGATGCCCATCGGGCATACCAACCCAATGATCATTCTTAAGGAAAACAATTTCATGAAATAAAGCAAGATCCCCACACATGTGGTCGGATGCTCCACTGTCTATGATCCAGACTTTACCTTGAGGAGTGTGTTTATTAGATGCATTATACATTAAACTGTTACTCCAGATTGAAGCAACCCTATGGTTTTGACCACACACATAATCACAGCATCTAGCAACATCCACAGGCAAACAGTCATCACAAGCAAGATAATATTTATCAGGAGTGCCATCTGTTTGATCACTCTTAACATCTAAACCGAGATAACCACTGCAGGCAGTTTGATTAGTTTGTTCAGATTTTCTTCCATATTTCTTACAAACCCCACCAGTTAAATATTTGAATTCATCAGAATCACAAGGTTTGCTGTTTTCAGCACAACTATCTTTGTTCACACCGGAATCAAGAGGTAGAGGTTTCATACCTGTGAATCCACAATTGGATTCGGAAGTACCGGTCTCCTTGTTTTTAATTTGGGATTTGCTTATGTAGCTGAGCAGCCCATTGATCTGCTCTGTAGTAAGAACTCCTTGAAAAGGATCTTTGCAGGCTTCTTCCTTCTCTCCACCAGTCCCATTCGCTTGATGTCTCTTGTCTTTACCAGACCGCCAACCCGGGGGAAACCCATGCTTCTGAAAACATTTGTCCTCCGTGTGTCCCGGCTTATGGCAGTGTGTGCATTGGAGTCCAATTCGCCGACCTCCAGTTTGGCCACGACCATAGCTCCTTTTACCTTGGGTGACTGAGAAGGCGGCAGGGGCTTCAACTTCCATAGTAGGGTTGGCCGTCAATGTCTTTTGCCTCTCTTGCTGGATCAGCATAGAAAAGGCTTGTTCTATCGACGGGAGCGGAGTAACCATCAGTATGTTTTCCCTTGCACTTGTATACTTCTCATTTAACCCCATCAGAAACCTTATCAGTCGTTGTGTTCTAATATATTCCTTAAAGTCTTTGTCTGTTGCACATTCACATGTTGGAAGGGATGTGGTGGCATCAATTTCATCCCAGATACCTCTTAACCTTGCAAAGTAATCGCCGATGGTCTCACTGCCTTGTGACGTCCCAGCAAGGCGTTTTTCCAGTTCGAACATCCTCGTGGCATCGACTTGGTCGTACCGGGCACAGAGATCTTCCCACAACTTGACGGCAGGTGATCGGAATAGAACCGTGTCAGCTACTTTCCTCTCAAGGCTCATAAGGATCCAAGCGCGGACCATATTATCACAACGGGTCCATGCCTCAGCCCGAACATCAGAATCAGTTGGTTTCTTGGTTGTACCCAGAACGAATCCTAATTTGTTCTTTGATGCCAAAGCTATTTCGATTTGGTGTTTCCACCGGGAGAAACCAGGTCCTCCGTCAAATTTCGAAGCAAGGGCAGAACCTGGACTATCAGAACTAGAGAGGTAGAGCGCGTCTCCAATGTCAATTGACCCATTTCTTCCGCCGCTTGTCTCTGAATCTTGAGGTCCTTTCTCCTTGACCACTTTGGGATCTTCTGGATCTTCAACGATCAGACTCATCTTGATGAAATTAGAGATCTGAGTCGCAGAAGTTGCCGACACCCGACACTACAGTGGCGAGACCGAGAAAACTCAGAACCAAGAATATGAGCTGAGTGGCGAGGCCAAAGAAACTCACAACCAGAAATATAGGTCGCGAAGAACTCTGGGAAGACTTGCGGAAAAAACACAGAGAAGACCTGATCAAATGCGGAAACTCGTCGCAGTGGTTGCGATGGCGAGGGGGCTCTGAACCAGGAACAAGAGAAGGCTTGCGGAAAACTCAAAGGAGGCTCGCAGAACCGCAAGGGCGACGACGACGACGATAATCGGTGGGAAAGACCGAAGCGACGAGACGATGAAAATCAATACAGGAGCGACAAGAGCTATCAATGCAGCGAGCAGAAGATTTAGGAGCTTGGTCCCATGACCGTGCTCTGATACCATGAAAAACGATCGCAAGAACTCTTTGTATACCCTTAGTGGAAGGCTTAGCAAGAAGCCGATTTACAGAGAACTCCTAACCCTAGGAGGAAGAAGGAGAATCATGTACACTCGCTCAATCTAAACTCTACAACACCAGAAACAGGTATATTGGTCTTGACAACGGTCAAGACCCACACTACACTCACACCGTTACTAACTAAAGACAGAACAAGTCAACACTTATAATAAACTGGGCTGAGGAAGAATAACCCAATAGAAAATCTTAGAAGGCAGCTGCTATATACCAAAATCTAACATCATCAATTATAATTTTTTATTAAGTACTATTATACATGTAAATATAGTACTACCTTAATCGGACGAGCAGGGGCGTCTCTTGGATTTTGGGGGCCCTGTGCAAAGTTAAAGTTAGATTTTTATAATTAGTGAACTGTAATCCATTTAATTAAGATTTCTTATTTTTAAAAACCTTAAAGTCACAAAATTTAGTTTTGTTTCTTAAAAGTAAAACTATAAAGATATAAAATCTAGTTAAATCTATAATTTATTTACATATTTATAAATACTAGCAGTTAAAATGGGGCCCCTAAAAGTTGGGGGCCCTGTGCCACAGAACATGTTAGACATGCTCCGAGCCGCCCCTGCGGACGAGACATGCGCAAGTAGGTAAATCAAATACCTAATTTATGATTATTGACTTGGCCGGTAGTGAAATATAAGAACTAAAAGTCATGAGTTTAAAACATACTCATTACCATATCATGAGAAAATTTTATTTAAAAATTCAGTATCTCTTATATTAAACTTTCTGTCACTTATTAAAAAAAACCTAATATATAAGGTAACATGACTAGAGAGTAATTAAGTTCTTTTTTTTTTTTTGAAAACACGAGAGTAATTAAGTTCAAGTACGTACCTACCTTATATGAAGTCCTCCGGCTTTCAAAAAAAAAAAGTCCTCCTTTTACTGCAGGACGGCTGCTTCATGAAATAAAGTTCAACAGATTAAGGTCTCAGCTTTATGTGCAGCAGCAAATACTGCTGTTTGATAAGGCACGGAATTAACTGGCGGTTTCAAATTATTGGAGCATGCACTAAATTCAACAAGATCGCACTTCCTCCATGGAAACAAGATCAACGGTCTCTGCACACACACGTAGTTTCCGATATGGGGACCAAAAAACCGAAAGTCTTCCCCACAAGTAAAGCTGAGTGTTTAGTTTAACTACGCGTGTCAAACCTTTTGTGTACACTCATTTTTCTAAAAGCAAGAAAAGACGAACCAGAGACAACACTATGAAAGGGAGAGATGGCGACGAAATTATCCAATTGGTAAAAATAATAGTCACAATTTTGTCCAATAAACTACATGTGGTTATAGGTTCTTGGCAAAATATATATGTCATGGTGATACTATTATTCTATTATTATATCAAGTTTTCATCATGAGTCAGGTTAAATTTAAATTATTAAGATATGTTTATTTAATAATGTTTATGATATAATATCTTTCAAATACAAATATACTCCTGAATGATTTGTCTACTCTTTCTATTATTTTAAACATAAACTATTTTTCAGTCTAAATTTATCTTTAAAATCTCATAGATTTAAAAATAGGGATAGTATTTTATTATTATTATTATTATTATTATTATCTATGTTTAGATGTCATATTTATTTTTAAATTATTTCAATTGCAAATGCAACAATAAACATAAAATAGTCTAAGGGTGTGTTTACTTCGGGGTAATCAGCAAATGGAAACGGAATCATTCCCTTTGTGGTTGTTTGTTTTGTATTTTTATTAATTCTGTTTCCCCCACTTCCACTTTTAAAAACCCCCATATCCCTCTTGGTGATTCCCCCCAAAATCCAAGAGAAAAGTATTCCCTTTCCCCCCTCTTACCACTATCTTCATCCTTTATATAAACAAATATTAATATATATGGTATATAATCTATATAAATACTAATATATGATATATAATTTTTATAAAAATTAATATAAAATATTTTTATCTAATAGAAATATAAATATATTTTATTTATAATTTATATAAATATAAACATGGATATGAATATAATGTATATTATATAAATATTTAATATATATCATTTATAATTTAAATAAATATTAATGTATAATTTATAATAATATTAATATATATTATTTATATTTGAAAAAATGAACAAATACTAGATATAATATATATAAATATTATTTATAATTTAACTACAATAAAATTCTAAAATGATAATAAAAATTATTAATAAATTTAGATAAATATTAATATATATATATAATCATTTATACATATTAATTATATTTTATAAAATATGAACAACCATGATAAATACTATTTATACTTTAAATTCTATAAAGATAAAAAATATTTATATATATTGTTTATAAAGTTAAAAATATTTATGTATATATATTATATAATATATGTAAATATTTCTATATATAATTTACAATTTAATTAAATATTTAAAAATATTATAAATAATATTATTATTTAAAATTTAAATACTATAAAATTAAAAAATATATAGTTATATATATATTATATAAATATTTATTTATATTATTTACAACTTAAATACTATAGAAATAAAAAGTTAATATATTATATATATATAGACAAATTTCAAAAATGTTATATAATAGATTTATAAATCTTAATATATATTGTATATATAATCTTAATAATCATTAATATATATTATTTATAATTTAAATACTATTTATATATAGTATATAATTTATATAAATATTAGTATATATCACATAAAAATTAGATAAATATTAATATATATTATTCATAATATTTGTTTGGAACCATACAACATTAAAGACAATCATTGGGAATTTTATTCCGTTTCCGTGTTAGAATTAAACAGACTTCTTGATTTGGGGGAATCTCTTTCCTTTCCTTTTCATTCTCTTTCCTGATTCCATTCCGTTTCCACACCTCGAACTGAACACACCCTAAATTTGTTCGCTTAACTTTTGTAATAATGAGAGTAACATTTTTGATAAATATGGTATGATGCTAGATCCATCCTATTCACGAGACTCTTTATTACTTGATCGGTTATCTAATCTATTCATAGGCAAATTCGAACACACGGACGTTCCGTGCAAAAATATCGTGCGCTGTTGATTTGGCAGTCCCAGTCAGCAGCTGACTGGACTGCTTTGCTGACTGGGTTGCCCTTTTTATTATATTAACTTTAAATGGTTGTAGCTTTTAATATATAAGTCCAAAATGAAAAAAAATTATATCATTATTCATCTAAATTCAAGCTTTTCAAAACAAGACCAGTCATGGATATGTTTTGACAACTTTAAAAAAAACTTATTTTTACATGTGTATGATGATACACTAAACTCATATATGATTCATCAGTTTTGATATTATGATTCATTAAAATTGATATTATGATTCATTAACTAATAAGTGGTGAATTAGATTACAATTTTCGAACCCGATAAAAATCATTATTGTTTTGTAGTGTATTATTATTATTGTATGGTGTATTTTAAACCTTATATGGTGAATCATGTATTTTTTTACATACCAAATATTTTTTTATGTTGTATTATTGTTTAAATTTTTTCTTTTTATATGTGATTGATGATTCATTAATTTTGATATTATGATTCATTAAATTGATATTATGATTCATTAACTAATAAGTGGTGAATTAAATGACACTCCGGAATCGATAAAAAAAACATTATTGGTTTTAGTGTATTATTATTGTATTGTAATGTATTTTAAACCTTATATGGTGAATCATGTATTTTTCTTACATACCAAATATTTTTTTGTGTTCTATTATTGTTTAAATTTTTTCTTTTTATATGTGATTGATGATTCATTAATTTTGATATTATGATTCATTAAATTGATATTATGATTCATTAACTAAAAAGTGGTGAATTAAATGACAAACTCCGGAACCGATAAAAAAACATTATTGGCTTTAGTGCATTATTATTGTATTGTAATGTATTTTAAACCTTATATGGCGAATCATGTATTTTTCTTACGTATCAAATATTGTTTTGTATTGTATTATTATTTAAAATTTTTATTTTTATATGTTACTGATGATACACTAAAATGATGTTATGATTAATTACATTTGATATTATGATTCATTGAAATTGGCATTATGATTCATTAACTAATAAGTGGTGAATTAGATAACAAACTTCGGAACAAAAAAAAAACTTCGAAACAAATATTGAATCATTATTATTTTGTGGTGTATTATTAATGTTATATGGTGTATTTTAATCTGTACGTGGTGAATCATAAGTGTCGTTGATATATGTTGATATGTACATATAACTAACATAAATTTTTAAACTTGTCAAAATATATCAATGATTGGTCTTGTTTTAAAGAGCTTGAATTTAGATGAACAATGGTGCAAAAAGTTTTTATTTTGGACTTATATTTTAAAAGTTATGACTATTTAAAGTTAATACAAATGTTACCCCATTTAATATGCCACCTAAGCAGTCCAGTCAACAAGCTGACTAGACTGCCACCTAGACGGCCGTACTATAGTGGGAATGAACTTCCCGCACAATCTACCGTCTGCTATTCATAATGTTTGCCTCTTCGTTGATTGCACCATTTATGGGTAGGGGTGATAAGTTTTATCCAAGCAGAAAATTTGAGCCAAACACAATCTGTAAATAATAGGTATGAGTTAAAATTATTGATTTATTTAAGTTTTAGATCAGGTATGGGTAACCTATTATATTTTTTGGTTGTGTAAGGGTTAAAAGTCCTAACTCGACTTCAATCGGACCGGTTTAATTTATTTTATTAAAATTAATCAAAAATAAAACATAGACAAATATGTAAATATGCTAGTTGGGTATGTATTGAAACTATAACTATTAGTATAGTAATAAATAAAAGTACTATCAATTCTCTACACCAACACAAAAACATTCTTTAAAATCCAATTCAAATCCAAATACATTCTCTAGGCCCAATCCTGATGTCCTATATGAAGATGTATAGTATCTATTGACATGATTTTGTGACATACATGATGTTGTGTAATATAATGTTGACATTTGAAAAAACGGCACACATTGACTTTAAATAAATGACCGTCGTCTACTTGCTTTTAAAGACAACCGATCACTATGTAGTAAAATAATAGTATTTGTATTTAAACAGACTAAACGAATTAGGTTTTGGTTCAAGAATTTTATATAGGTTGGGTGGAAATTTTGTAATCCGATTAATTTTAAATGTGGTATAAATCAATACAATTTTAATCAAATTGGATAGAGGTGAGATTTAACCTTGGCACCGGCTGTGAAGTAAAATTCCTGTATCTCACTCTTTTGGATTAAGTTCAGCCAATTATCTCACGATCAACCACTCGCTCCTGGTTGGCAAAATGAAGAACGTTTCTGTGCTACATCACAATTAATTATCTCCATCCAATCCTCTACTGGACTTTTGTTCAAAAAAAAAAAAAATCCTCTACTGGACTCACTGTGCGTTATTACTTCGTGTCACCCTTCAATATGGTCCTGCCCATCATACAATTAATTATTGATTGAATTGCTCAATAAAGTTTCTGATCCTACGTGGCTATGTTAATTGGTTTGATTCTAGTCCACTTACCGAATAGTTTATTACTACTTCAGTAAGCGAAGGCACATTTAATTACTTAAACAGTGAGTGTTATCATTTGATTGATCGATTATGACTGATGTAATTGCAGCCGCGAATGCATAATTTTTTTGGGTCAAGTACTTATATTTTCTAGATTGGTCCTGTTTTTGTTTTCGTTTGTTTGTGTTTTTTCCTTGCTGGTTTGATTCCTTAGATATGAAGCTTAGTTTGTTGTTTAACCATAGCACCAAATATGATTAGGTGATATTTCAAAACACTGCCTTCAAACTATACAATCGGTCAAGTCCAGATGCTAAAGAGGTCCGTGATATACGCATTACATTAGACAATAAAAACAGAGCCGAGAATGTTAAAGTACTTGCAATGCAATGAAAGGAAAGGAGGGTGTGTTCACTTGGGGGTAATGAAGAAAGGGGAAGGAAATCATTTCCTTTGTAATGGTTTGTTTTTAATTTTTAATGATTATTTTTCCCCTCTTTCAAGTTTTGAAAACCCCGATTCCCTTCTTACCCCTTTTCCATCATTCTCTCCCACCAAGTAACTCATCATCGTTGTTTCAAATAATGTTTAATTTAAATAAATTTTTTAAGAATTAAAAATTATGAGTAACATATACTTAAATAAAAATTGGGAAATTTCATGAGATACCCCCAGGTTTGAGCGAATTTCACGAGATACCCCGGAGGTTTCATTTTCATTATGAAATACCCCTGTGGTTTCATTTTTTTTACGATATACCCATAAGGTATCATTTTCATTACGATATACCCCTGAGGTTTTAATTTTTTTACGAGATGCCCCTCTGTTCAGATTCTGATATATTATATTTTTCATATCCTAATTTTACCCTCGCACCATATGCCCCGTAATAGCCTCACAGGTTTATGGTCAAATTTTTAAAAAATTTAAAATATGAACAAAATGCACATAAAAATTAAAGACCAATTAAAATTTTAATTAAATTTAAAAAACATAAATAAAAGTATAAAAAATTAGAATCATAAAAAGTTTAAAACAAATAGAAATGACTAAACCACAAAAAAAATCTATTTAGAAAACTTATATTGTTACATTATTTAAAAAATATTATAGCGGTGACTTAAAATCGTAAATTTTTTATAACAAATATATTAAATACAAGAAATTATTAAATAATTTTATTAATTATGATATAAGTTTATTAACAAATATATTATTTGATATCAATAATCACAAGAAAAATGATCATATTTTATGGTTTTTATAATTTATTTTATAATTCAAAATGATGATTTTTTTATGTATTATATGAAACTGTTGCTTTTAATATTTTTCATATTATTGTTATACATTTTTAGATTTTTAACAAATATCTAGGTAACTCCATAACAAGTTATGTTTATTTTTCAAAATAATTTAATTTTCATTTTTTAGTCATTTCCATTTATTAAATTTTTTGTTTTTGTTTATTTAATTATATTCATTTTTTGATATTGATGTCAAATTTTATATGAACTTTAATTTTTCTGAGCATTTTATTTAAGTTTCAAATTCAAACAAAACTTAGACTATATATCCTAAGGTTATTAGGGGGCATATGGTGTGAGGGTAAAATGAGGAATCTGACTGAGGGGCATCTCGTAATAAAATTGAAACTTCAAGGGTATATCATAATAAAAATGAAATCTCAAGGGTATATCGTAAAAAAAATGAAACCTCGGGGTATCTTGTAATAAAAATGAAACCTTAGGGGTATCTTGTAAAATTCGCTCAAACCTCAGGGGTATATCGTGAAATTCCCCTAAAAATTTAAAGTAAACAATTTATGTATGAGCAAATATGTAAGATGTTTTATCTTAAATAAAATATTTACTATGATTCATTTAGTTATTTTTGTTATATACTAAATATTTCTATTTATATATATTAAATACTACATATAAGAATATTCAAAACAAAATTTTTAAAATTTTAGATTTAAAAGTTATACCATAAAACTTTTAAAAAACTTACTAATATGAAATAAATGACTATATTATAAGTACTAAAAATTAAGTATAGTCGTTCTTAATTATTTCATCATCATAAACAGTTCACTTTAATAAAAAAAAGTTATTAATTTAATTTATTTTAATAACCTTATATTATAGAAAATATTAATAAGTAAACTAAATATTATTTAATTAAATGTGAACTAAATTATTTTAGCTAATACCAATAGATATTGAGAAATATAAAACAAGATATTAACATACATATACACTTATTCTTAAAATATTAAACATTATCTAATGTATGTATTAGATAAATATCTATAATATATTGCAAATATTTTTGAATTATAACATAATTTTGATATTATTTATAATTTTTATTTTGAGCAAAATTTGTGATCACACAATCACTTGTAACTAAAGTACTCTCCCAATCACGTCAAGATCAATATTTTAACAAAGTAAAGCATGTAATTCAATTTTTCTCCCGAACCTAATTGAATAACTAATAGTACATGTTTCCATCATAACAATCACTCTTTCTCTCTTCAATCTTCTCACCAAAAAAAGCAAAAACTTTCACTACAACATATAAGTGCAGTTGGGGCAATTTTTGTTGCCCAACAGATCAATATTTTACACTAACAAGATACTCGGTGCAATTTTAATATTGCTCCAAGGTTGCACCCATAGATGCGCACCAACAAGACATTGGGGCAAGTTTTTTGGGTGCACCATCTGAAAAGCTCTGTGGGTGCAAAGATTACTCACTTAAATATTGCACTAAATGATGCTAGTCTATTAGTGCATGTTTGATAGCTCGCACGTTTGATCAATAGCAAAAGGTGCGAATTATTTTGTTGCACCGTTTGAGCAATATTAAATATGCGAAATCTATTTCTTGCACCATTTGATAGTTAACTATTGGTGCAAATCTATTTCTTGCACCATTTGATAGTTAACTATTGGTGCAAATCTATTTCTTGCACCGTTTGATAGTTATCTACTGGGGCAAAATCTATTTCTTGCACCGTTTGATGTTTACAAATAGGGCAATAAGGACATTGCACCACTTGGTGCATAAACATGCTAGCGCACAATACACACTGAAGGAGCAAACCTTAAAGTTGCACTATTTGATATCATTCTATTAGTGCATTTCACTGTTATTACCCTATTTGATATCACATTTGGTGCAAAATTGAGTTGCCCTATCTGATCTTTAGATTTGAAAAAAAAAAACAAAATCCAGCATTGGTAATTTGAATACATAAATTCATTTATTATGCCAATGTGAAGTATGTCTTTAGATAATTAAATGACTGAGAGGAAATATTGACAAAATATTATTTTATATAATGATGAGTCACTAGTACAAAAAACGTCTATTTCGGCGCCCCTATTTCGGCGGTTGTAGATAAAACCGCCGAAATAGTGGCCCGAGGTGTATGTGTTCTGTAAAGAAGGGGTCTATTTCGGCGGTTCCTAGATATGAACCGCCGAAATAGGCTCTATTTAATAATTCAAAAAATAAAAGAGATCTATTTCGGCGGTTCCTCACACGAAACCGCCGAAATAGGTGTTTCTATTTTTCTTTTTCTTTTAAAAAAAAACGACCTATTTCGGCGGTTCTTTGTTAGCAACCGCCGAAATAGGTATTTTTTTTTATTATTACAGAGGGTCTATTTCGGCGGTTCTTTGTTAGGAACCGCCGAAATAGATCGTTTTAATTAACCCCCCAGCCCGCCTCGACACAATTACGAGTTCATTAACCCTAATTAACCTCTCTTCTCTCTTCTCCGCGGCGAATTGCGATTTCCCGACGCCACCACCACCAGACTGCCGTCGCCCGCCCTCCTCCTCCTCCCGCCTTCGCCGGACGTCGCGCCGTCGGTGGTCGTCGCGTCGGTGTCGTCACCGCCGTCCTCCCGCCCAGCAACAGAGGCGCCGGTGAGTATAAAACCCCTAACTTTCATTTTGGTTTTGTTTAAATTATTATGAATGTGTTGTTAAAATTGATAGATTGTTGTCACATTGTGATTGTGGATGCTGATATTTATTGTGTGTGTGAAATCTTTGCAAGATTTGGTTGTTAAACTAATAAATTTATGTATGCACACAAGGTGTTCGACGAAATGTCCGAGTGAATTTTTTTGCTGTTTTTGGCCCTTCTTTTAAGTATAGTTAGGTTAGCTTATTTGGGCTAGATTATTATGCTTATATATGGGGTGGAACAATGTTTGAGCATTAGTTTAAGTATAGTTAGGTTAGCTTATTTGTCCACTTAAAATTACTTGTTAATTCACATTTCATAAGTAAATATACATTGTAAATATACATTGGTGAGTGAGATCTCTGCTAGTTATATAAGTTAAGCAAAATTTGTACTAATCACAAATGTAAGTTTACTTGTTCGAACAAGTAATATAAGTTAAGCAATTAAGAGTTTCTCCTTGTCTTCATAAACAATGTAGTCGAGTTGATGAGTTATCATCTTTGACACTAAGTTCCCCACTCTCTGTAGATTGTATTAGAGTTATACTAAAAAATATTCTTATTGTGCTTGTTTGAATGAGCTAACGATAATGTTTATAATTTACATATTTGATTATGATATTATATTATCGTTAATACAAGAGTGTGATGCATAAGTGGTATATTGAAAATTATGGATAACATGTTAAACATGAAAAATACAATTTAGGTTGTTATGTAAGTTATAGTTTGATCTTGTCATTTATGAGTTGTTATGAACAACTTCATTCATTGGTAAAAATACTATTAAACATTCGGTAGTGTATATATATATATATATGAGTATTGTATAGTCGTTAAGTTTAATATAAAATTATTCTAATTGATGTGAATGTTGTTCAATCTTTATGCGTTGCCTCTGTAGATGATGCTCAAATTGTTGAGATGCTTGAGGAATGGTCGGAGTTCGTCTGCACAAGTTTAATGAATTGATGATCATGAAGATGTTTTGTGAACTTTTTCGAGTATGTAAATGTAACTCTGTACACTTGTGGATGGTGTAATGGTAGATTTGAATTGTAATGGTGTTTTTTATTTGTAAGGAAAGTGCAAGTGTAATTGCATTGGTTTTGTTAACTCTCAAATTGTGGTGCGTCGTTGGTATTAATTGGGAGCTTTTATAACTTTTTAAATGTGTGCTCGAGCTCCCTGTATGGATGAAGCTTTATTACAGGTATCATTGAACCAAATGCGGTGATATATATATATATATATATAAGCTGGGATGGAAAAAAACAAAAAAAAAATACCCCTATCTCGGCGGTTGTTCTCTAAGAACCGCCGAGATAGGTACACCTATTTCGGCGGTGCTCATTTCGGCGGTTCACAACCACCGAAATAGGCCCATTGGAACCGCCGAAATAGCCCTTTTTTCTACTAGTGAGTATTTGTACAACAATGAAGAAAGTAAAACAGTATAGATGCAGAAACACAGTTCTGCTCAATGACTAATCAAAATGACAACAAGATGCTAACCAGGCTAAATGGTCCAATCCAGGTCAATTTTTATCATGCTCTGATGCTAAACTCATCTTGGAAAGGCTCTGATGTTGACATAGAACTGATCTCTGTTGCGATGCTGCAAAAAAAGTGTACAATATGTAAAGGGAACAGATGCAAAAATGGGTCCAAATTTGAGTAGCTTTACAACCAGCAAAACTCACTGAACTACAAAAGGATCCTCCTCCTAGCATTTTCAAACATAACACTCAGATTTTAGAAATATATACAATACAAATATAGTGCAAAGAAGAGGGGAACATAATCAGCGCACAAAAATGAAATCAAATTACTTCCCTTTGAGTGCAAACAAATCTATAATTCTTTGAATGGTCCCAGAGTTGACCAATTCCTCCTCTGCAGTGGCATTACTAGATTTCAACAGAACGGCAATGAAGTCCACAACATGTACATGATTGGGACAAAAAGTTGAGGCCGAGGCAAATATGCCACATATAAGGTATTAAACATAAATGACATCTTTCAGGGACTTAAAGTGGTTATTTTTCTGGTCATAGTAGTTGCAGGGAATTGTGAACAAAGCAGTTGATAAACATAAGATGGAATGCAACTACTTCAAGAAAAGTTCAGTAAGACATATCCTTCTAGCTTAGAAATAATGTAGCTAGCCTTCCTTGCATTCATCACCCACTATTAGCTACAGCTCCTAAAAGATCGAATACATTGCTCAAAAGCATGCTCACAGGATATGTTACCAAAGAAGATAAATTCTCAAATAGACAGTGCACTATTATTTTAATAGAGACATGTAGTACATACAGATTGTAGAAGTAAATTATTCAAAATAAAGCTCAGTCAATGGAACTTCATGATATCTGATTTTGGTAGCCACGCAAAAGACAAGTGAAGATAATAATAGAGCGCAAACAAAAGAGCCTAACAGACACCTATTATTTAACAACAAAATAGAGGAACTTTTATAGGAAAACATACGCACCCACACACCAAAGAAAATGAGATAACAGCAGAGGGAGCCAGACCTCTAGGCGATGCTTTCCAAGAGGTGGTCTAAATTCACCATAAGGTGTGGGTAAAACTTTCTCATCGGTAGACACGTTCAACAGTGAGAGCAAATCACTTGTATCATAATCAGGCCATCAGTAGCCAGTAATACAAATGTAACACTTAATATTTATTGGTGTCTCGCACACAAGCATACACTACAAAAAATTCATGGTTTACCTACGGACATTTTTGTAGGTAAGTAGTAGGTAATTACCACTTAATAATTGACAGAATACAAACTATCGAAAGCAATATTACTCACTCTTATCAATTGTTTTTGCAATTCAATTCATTTCAAATTACTAAATATATGATACAATTTATAGATGGGAAAATGGATGAGTACCTTCCAGTAATACAGAGGTGCAAATTCCAATATGACCCTTCACATCTGAAAAAATGGTGACAATATTCCTTCTGTGGAGGTGTAACAGCTAATAACAACAGTATTTCAACAGAAACAGCTAATTAACAACAATTATAGAGTGTAGCAGGTATGCATTAATGCTGTCTAATCTAGTTTAATGGCATGTTTCAATCAAAGATTAAAAACCAAACTTAAACAAATGTTATCAATAGCTAATGAACTTGGCTGCTTATAACATCAAACAGATGTTTCGGTTTGCTTCTGCATTGTCAATCAAAATGAGTCATTGTTTATACAAGTTAACTGGAAACCAAGATTCATGCAACGTAGATCCGAGGATTAATTTTTTTTAAGTTACATAAAACTGGCAATTTAGGCAATGATCGACAAATTCCACCCCAAATGAATTTATTTCCATCAATGCATGTTATAATTAATAACTAGTAAAATTAACCATTCAGCAAGATTTCCAATCAAAGGATAAGAAAATGAACCTAATTACCTTTAGCTTGTGTAACCGTCAAAATTAATCTAAAAACAAGAAAAATCAAAAGGTTAGCATTGTTGAGTCCAGTGATGAATCACTCAAGACAAGACTTGCTTATATGAAATAAACAAGTAAAAATAATATGACATTTCAATTGTTTAAAGATTCAGCGAACAAAAGTTATGTTAATAAACAGAACCTTGAGTTTGTCTCATAAATGTATAATGATTGCAACATCATATAGTTATGTTTCATCTTTTGCAAAACCTATGAGAGAGAAATAACAATTGAGCATCTTTTGTAACACATGTAGCACAACCTGATTTTAATTTTATCATACCATCTACATACAGTAAGTTTAGAGCATACATATATCAATTTGGTTAAAAATAAGGACAAAATGAATTGTTAGCATCGACTATTATATCGATGAATATCCACACAGATATAATCAAGCCAACTTAGACAACATTGTGATGTTTCACCTAGGATCCCAACCATAGAAAAATTGTGAGTCATTTCCAGCAAAGTAATTTCTCCCTAATAGCTTCACTTGCTAGGTCAGTGCCATCAACTTTTGTCCCTGCATATGTCAATAATTTCAACCATTTCAGGACAAGGTTTATATCAACAAACAAGATACAAGGAAATCATGAAAAACATTAATGCCAAGAGATTTTTTACCAGCATAATATGGCTCATCTGTCCCATTAGGGAACCAAGCAACCCATATGAGAAAACCAGGAGACAATATATCAGCTTAGAGATCCTAAAACCATCACCAATTTAGCCTCTACCTTTGAAGTTTTTTACTTTCCCTGTCCAATCTCTCAAGGCTGGTGGTGTTGTAGTAATCAATGAGATCCTAAAGCCAACCAAATATGACATAGTTAATTGCTGATGATAATAGCCAAATATTGACATAGTTTTTTTTACCTCTTTTTTGCTCTCTTTATTTCTTTGGCTGGACAGGGATACCTTACTTCCTAAACACTATCAACAACCCATTCAAACCCTCAATTTAGGTAGAACAAATTTCTTCCCGATTCCCACCTCCCTCCACCCCCAACATTCAATCTTCTCCGCCCACTTCCACCTCCTCATCCCACCACCACCATGCCTGTCTTCTTCGTCTCCGTCACCATCTTTCAAGCTCTCAAAGAACTATTCCATCACCTCTTTTCTCTCTCCCTAACGTCTATGTGAAACCTTGCTGTGATGCAAGGGTGATACGATATTATTGAATGAGAGTTGGGAGAGAAATTGAATAATCCTCTAATACAGAGAATACACACGCTCTGTATGTGTGTATTTAGTATAGACTATGCTATACTTATATGATAAGGATATAAACGAGGTTGACCGGTGAACCGGGTCAGTAAAATAATACAACAAAGTATTATCCTATGATACAATCTATAAGCGTACAGAAGAGAGCCTAAATACAACCTAATACCCCCCATCAAAGAGTGCATCCTTGGGAGGAATATGGGCAGAAGGTGCGCTCTTTGCTGTAGTTGCTGTAGAAGTTTGTGCCTTGTGCCTGCAAAACAGAAAAGGAATGCCGTGCTTTGCCTAATGGCTGCTGCGGAAGCGTGAGTGTACCTGCAGAGACAAAAAAAACACTACCCTTTCTCGTGATTTTGTAAGCCCATTGCATTAAAAGAATTATGATAACTCTTACCTGTAAGCGGTTTGGTCATCATGTCCGCTAACTGATGTGTGCTAGGAACATATTTAACTTGGATAAGACCTGCCTGCAATTTTTCATGAACAAAAATGGCAGTCTATTTCTATATGTTTTGTCCGTTCATGAGAAACGGGGTTTCTAGCTATATGTATGGCGGCCAAATTATCGCAATTTATTGGTATGGGACTTATGTCTTTGACTCCGACTTCGTTTAAGAGTCTGCTGAGCCAACTCAATTCCCCTGTGACCTGTCGCATAGCTTTGTATTCTGCTTCAGCAGAAGATAGAGCTATAGTGGTCTGTTTCTTTGATTTCCAACTTAGAGGAGAACCCCCCAGAAGGATGTAATAGCCGGAAATGGATTTTCTGGTGATTGGGCATGAGGCCCAATCTGAATCACAATAGGCTTCTAGGGTGTATGTTGGTTCTTTATTAAAGAATAACCCGAATCCCGAAGTTCCCTTAACATATGAGAGGGTATGATAAGACGCCTTTAGGTGAGCTGAGGTTGGACTTTGAAGGAATTGGCTCAAGAATTGAACTGCATAACATATGTCGGGCCTCGTATTGGTGAGAAAATTCAGTTTACCTATGAGGCACCTATATATTGTCGGATTCTCTAGCTTGGAGCCGGTGTCTTCATAAAGAGTTTGGTTTAAAGGAAGAGGGGATACAGAGGGTTTAATGTTTTGAGCATCGAGGTCATGGAGGATTTGGTTGACATAACGTTGTTGTGTCATGATCATACCGGCATTGGTTTCTAGAAATTCTATTCCTAGAAACTAGTTTAATCTACCTAGATCTTTTATTTTGAATTTTTCATCAAGTTTTGCCTTTAAAAACTTGACTTCCTTGTTGTCATTTCCCACCACTAGAATGTCATCCACGTAAATTCCTAACAAAGTGATGCTGGTTTTCCTTTGCTTGATGAATAAGGAATAGTTGTTTTGGGAGTGATTATATCCTAAATCTTTTAGGAAGTTGGCAAGTTTCTCGTACCATTGCTGGGAAGCTTGCTTTAGTCCGTAAAGAGATTTGTGGAGTTTGCACACTTTGTTGTCACCATTCACCTTTATCCCTTTTGGAACTGTCATGTAGACGTCTTCATGAAGGTCACCATGCAAGAAAGCATTGTTGACGTCTAATTGGTTGAGAATCCATCCATTTTTCATTGCCACTATTATTAAGGCCCTTACGGTGGTCATTTTGACTACGGGGGAGAAGGTCTCATCGTAGTCAAGGCCTTGTTTTTGTGTAAAACCTCTGACCACTAATCTAGCCTTGAAGCGCTCTATGTCTCCGTTTGCCTTTAACTTGACTTTATAGACCCATTTGCAACTAATGGGGCGCTTACCTTTGGGTAAGTCAACTATTGTCCAAGTCTTATTTTCCTTTAAGGCTTCGAATTCAGCGGCCATGGCCTTTACCCATCAGGGGTCCTTGCTGGCTGTTGTATAATTATTGGGTTCCTTAAGGTCGTGAAGTTTGGACAAGAGCTTGTTAGCATTTGGTTGGAGAGAGCAGGATAGAATGGTGTTGTTAGGTATGTGGTCTGTTAGACTATTAAAGTCATTATGTGGAGTAGGATGGTCTGTGCTTTCAAGTCTTTGGGCAAGAATGAAGGAGAAAGGATCTCCTTTGGTCACTGTTGAGGAAAGGAGGTAGTCGTTGTATTTTGAAGGGATTCTGTGTTCTCGGGTGGATCTTCTGAGATCGGTGGTGTGGTGATTTTCAGTGGTGGTACTTTGACTTTGGGTGGTGGCATTTGATTCTTCTCTTGCCTCAGAAAGCTGAGACGTACAAGAATCATCTTCCACTATTTGGTTAGAAGGGGAGGAGAAGATGTCTAAGTGGTTCTGGTCTTTGTCTAAAGCCTCGATCCATTCCTTGTTCTTCAATGGATAAATGTTTTCGAAGAAAGAAATGTCTCGTGTTATCTTTAGATCCTTTTCTTTCAATGTTAGGACCTTGTATCCCTTTGTGTTATTAGGGTTCCCGACATATATTGCAACTGACGCTCTAGGATCAAGTTTTCCTTTGCTTGGGTTAACATTAGTTATGTAGCAAAGACATCCAAAGCTTTTGATTTCATTAAAACCGGGTTTTTCTCCGTAGAGTTTTTCGTAAGGGGTCAGGTTGTTGATGGCCTTGTTGGGCATTCTATTTGTCAAATATGCTGCATGCTCTACACATAGATCCCAATATTGATCATCTAACCCCGACTGGAAAAGGAGAGCTCTAGCAACATTCATTATGTGTCCTTGTTTCCGTTCTACCACCCCATTTTGTTGGGGTGTGTGAGGAAAACTTGTTTGGTGAATAATTCCCTTTTTAGCAAAGAACTCTAATCCCTCTTGGGATTTGCCTAACTCCCGGGCATTGTCGCTTCAAATGATTTTGACGCGTTTGTTCATTTGGGTTTCAATCAAGTTTATGAAGGTTTTTAAGTGCTCCATGGCTTCGGATTTGAGTTTGAGAGGGGTTACCCAGGTTCCTCTAGTGTAGTCATCTACTAAGGTGAGGAAATACCTATGCCCGCCTAAAGTTTGTGTTCTCATCGGGCCACAAATGTCCACATGCATGAGATCAAAAGGGTCTTTTGTCTTAATCGTAGATGTGGGGAACTTCAAACGTTTTGCTTTGGCTTTGTAACAGATGGTGCAAGGAAAATGGTTTTCTAAGTGTTTAGGTATGTTAACATGTATTATTTTCCTCATCTTGCTTAGAGACATGTGACCTAATCTATGATGCCAAAGAATAAAATTGTCGCAAGAATTAACCCGTGAGGGTTGAACATCAGTATTCAGACAAACAGACATATATCTTTTATTCATCACAAAGGCATACAAAACTTTCATGTTAACAACATATAGACCATTAGCTTGTCTTCCAATCTGTACAGAAGCACTTCCCCTAGAGTCCTGCATCATGCAATAGTTTTCATGGAATATAAACGACACATTCAAATCCCTTATTAACCTAGATACAAATATAACGTTAAACTGAAAAGATGGAACAAACAAGATGTTCTGTAAATAGATATTTCCATCAAACAACAAATTTCCAACAGAAGCAATAAATTTCTTGTTTCCATCAGGCAGCATGATACATCTTTGGGTTTTCAGATTAGAGCATTCAGAGAGCAAATCTTTGTTTCCACTAACATGCTCAGTCGCACCGGAATCAAGGATCCATAACTGATCCAATTCGCATGTCACAGGCAGATTATGATTCGAATTAAGACACGGTAAGAAGTTAGAAATGGTTATGAGATTACCTGCGAAATGACCGAAGTTGGTCTGGGTTGTGGTGTTACCGGTGTCCTTCTGCTGCTGTAGATAGGCGACAAGTTGCTCCAGTTGGTCGGCGGCTAAACCACGCACCGGTGACTCTCGTGTTTGGTCACCACCTTCACCACTGTCGGCAACTATGGACCCAACCTTCGCCTCTGGTTTCTTTCTGGTTGAGTCGGTGGGGAATCCGACTAACCACCAGCATTCGCTTCGATTATGGCCAAGCTTCCCGCAATTTGCGCATTTTGTCGCGTCTTTTTATTGCGCCAGAGGTTGAAGTGACAGAATTCTTCTTGCTTGGAATCTTGGAGTTGAACCCGGCGTTACTGGTTTTCTGCTTCCCAAACATTGAATTAGGGTTGCCTTTGACGGCTAGGGCGACAGATTGATCTAGTTCTTCCGTCGAATCGTCGCTTTCCCAAGTTTGTTCTTCCTGAATTATTAGCGAGAATATTTCCTCCAGTGTCGGTATCTGACTCATGGCGAGGATTTGTGCGCGCAGCTGGGTATAAGCTTTGTTCAAGCCCATCAGAAAATGGATCGTTTCTTCTTCTCCCCTCGATTTCTTCTGCTTCTCACTCGACGTACAAGAAGAACAGTAAGTACATTGTTCAATTGGCTTCGCTAACTCATATTGGGCCCAGATTTCGCGGGATTTCATGAAATAGTTTGTAATTGAGTCTTGTCCCTGTTTTAGGTTTGCGATTTGGATCTTGAGATGGTGGAGAGTCGCCAGATTCTTCTTTTCGAATCTCTTGCATAGCCAATCCCAAATCTGTTTGGGATCGCTAGTATACATGACGCTTCGGCCGATATTGGGAGAAAGGGAAGAAATGAGCCAGGTGACGACGAGGGATCTCACGCGCTTCCAGGCCGCGACTCGAAAAGTATCGGTCGTCTCCGGTTGGGTGATGGTACCGTCAATGAATCCAATCTTGTTTTTTCCTGTCATGCTTCCTGCATTACCATTTCCAACCAATAATCCTTCTCCTCCGGTGAACTTGGGAACAAGAGGCTGGCCAGTCTGTTCTGTATTAGCGACAAAGAGAGGGTCGCTAGTGTCGATGACGGTGCTGGTGTTGGCGGTGGGAACATCCGGTTTCTTGCCCGGTGGATCTGCCATTTTTGTTAATTGTGGATAACCAGTGCTCTGGATACCATGTGAAACCTTGCTGTGATGAAAGGGTGATACGATATTATTGAATGAGAGTTGGGAGAGGAATTGAATAATCCTCTAATACAGAGAATACGCACGCTCTGTATGTGTGTATTTAGTATAGACTATGCTATACTTATATGATAAGGATATAAACGAGGCTGACCGGTGAACCGGGTCAGTAAAATAATACAACAAAGTATTATCCTATGATACAATCTATAAGCGTACAGAAGAGAGCCTAAATACAACCTAATAGTCTATCCCCACATGAATTATAGGGCTTCTATTACTTTATCACTACCACCTCTTTTATTTTTCCTTCCACTGGTATACACATCGACTGGTAAAGATGAAAGAGGGCCTACAGATTGTTTCATGCCAAGCTTGGAGAAAACTAGTAAGTGCATGGGAAAGGGGGTAGAAATTAGGAATAAGATAAGCGGCCGACAAAAGGAAAGAGATAAAATCCACCAAAACAATAAAAAATGTAAAGCGACAAAGAGAAACAAAAATAAACCTGATTCCTGAAGATCCACGAGGAACGATTGTGTTTCTGCTCAAAATTCAGTGTGAGTCTGAACCACCTTCAATTTGGTGTGCGAGGAAGAAGACGACGATTGTGAGTGTTTTCAGCCACGCCTTCAATCTGGTGTACGAGGAAGAAGACGACCGTAGTGAAGGGAAGAAGATGACCGTAGTGAAGGGAAGAAGACGATTAGAGTATATTATCAGGTCTTAAATGAATTTTTCAGCCCTAACCTTCAATCTGGTGCGAGAATGAAGAAGAACGTGAGTGAAGTGAAGAATACGACGTGAGATAGGGTAGAAGTTATTATTCTGGTGGATAATAGAAGTGGGGAATTAGTGCGAAACAAACTATTGCACCAATTGAACACATCTAATAGAGCATAAAATATGTCGCTCCTAGATGATGACATCAATTAGTGCAATATAAACGGTTCCCTAACATATATTTTGCACTAATGGGGCAATATTACAAATATCCACTATTTGACCAAATCAAATAGTGCAGGAGAATAGTTGCACCATTTAACCATTAGACAAATAGGACAACTGTAACAGAATTGCTATTAGTGCGAGATAAAGTGTGCACCAATAGGTAGTTAGTATAGTAGTATATGTCGAACACATCTTGATCCACTACTGGTGCGCGTAGACATAATGTACTATTAGACAATATCAATTAGTGCGAACATTAATGTTGCCATGATACGATCAGCTAGTGCAAGTTTTTCTGCGCCCCGTTTGATCATAACGGTTAGTGCAAGTTTCTTTCCTGCAACCATTTACCATAATCAAGTAGTGCACTTTAACATTGCACTATTTGTTCTAACTTTTGGTGCAACCTTTTGGTTGCACTAATTGATAATCTGAACTTGCCCCAAATAGACAATACTGTTGTAGTGTTTGTTTCTGTTTTAACTTGGTA
Source organism: Limonium bicolor (assembly GCA_023374045.1). Lineage (NCBI taxonomy): Eukaryota > Viridiplantae > Streptophyta > Magnoliopsida > Caryophyllales > Plumbaginaceae > Limonium > Limonium bicolor. Next base: position 101,591,785 of record CM041777.1, on the reverse strand, counting down.
TTTATACAACCTACAAACTACATCTAATGGAGCGAGATCCGGATTTTATCTAAATTGATAAATAAAATTCTAACGACTTGCTTATGTCTCTAAACTAATTAGATATGATCGGTTATTTTAGCTGCAATTGATATGTTGCCTTAGTTAGCTTAAAACTGTAATTTTGTATCTTCAACTTAGTCTCTCTCTGATATTGAGTTTGTCAATCAAAACAAATCACTGACATGGCATCTCTCGTCCAAAACTAGTCGTATGCTTTAGGTAATGTGGAGGATTGGGACACCTTTTCTTCTATGATTTATGATTGTGTTGTGTTGAATGTTTCTTCAAATAATTCACCATAATCAATAGAAGATCGCATTAGCAAACTTAACTTAAATTAATATGTACACTGGAATAGTAGTTCAAATCAGAAACTCTACATTACAAAACTGAAATCCATGTTTTAATGTTATTTGTATACATAAGATTTGGATTTACTCTTGTTCATCACTGATTTTGGTTTAACAAAACTCCGTTTGTAGACGCACACCACAAAGTAACCTAGTTGGTCTTCTCAGAGCATGATTATCAATGGTTCTTATGGATTCTTAATTAGAAAAATAAATATAAAAAAAATGAGGTGGGAGAGAGGCGTAAGAACTCTAATTTTGGATTGGAAGAACTTTTTAAGAACCCGTTAATGGACATACCATTTTTTTCTCTAATTATAATATGTCAAATATAAATAATTGAATCTTATATATTTTAATCTTAATATTTTCAAAACTAATAATAATATAAATAAACTAAATATATCCAAATTCTTAAAATCTCATTCTCTATAAAATGAGATCCATATTGACTATGTTTTTCATATTTTTAATATATATTTATTTTAGGTTAATTAATGCTTATTATTTGTATTTTGGTGATATAAAAATGTAATATTAAAATATACCTGAAAAATATAATGTGTACCGATGAATTCATTTCAAACTTCATTGTAATATTTTTATCCTAAATATCGAGTGAAAAATAATAAAAAAATTACATAAGTAATCGCATAAATTGTATTTTATTTTTGTTTCAAAAATATAATAAACTTTAATCATACATAAAATATTAAGTTAATATTATTAGTATATTATTAAAAATAGTAGTAATAATAATTAAAGATTAATATTTGTATTCTTATAATAATTCATAACTAAAAATAAAATGATATGACACATGTGGAGAGTTTAAATCAAACGATGGGTTTTCTGATATTGATAAAAGTTATACATGATTTTTAAAATGATGTGAGAGTAAAAGAAATAAGAAAGAGAATGTTAAAAACTCAAATTTAAGAAAAGCGTGGTGAAAACATAAAATTGTTATATATATATATATAATATAGTGAATGTCCATATTACCCCTTTAGGTTATCCCCTTCTCTTTATAAATAGAGACCATTGTACTCAGTTGTTAAGTGAATGAAAACTCTGCCGATTTTACTCCTTTCTCAATTCTCTCATTCACAACACGTTATCAGCATGCTCTAAAATTCTACGTTAATCTGGCTACGTTCAGTTCCCATCAAGAGGTAAATCCTCAAATCATCATCGTTGTCGATCCAATTTTTTCCCCTTTTTCTCTCGATCATAGCACCGGCAGATGATAAACAAATCTCATCATAGTAACTGCATTCGGCAGTCATTACCACCGATTATTGTCAAAAGAAAAAAAAATTCAATCTGCAATGGCCGCCGCCCCTCACACACATCAAAAGAAAGAAAAAACAAATTTGCAATCGCCGCCGCCTTCGCACCACATCAATTTTTTTATTCTCCCTTTTTGTTTGTGGAGAAATCACTGGAATATTGCCGCACACCTAATCAAAAGAGGGGCTGGATATTTTTTTATTACATACTCCCTCCGTCCTGAATTGATCGTCCTGTTTGCTTTATGGTACGTTTTTTCACTTCAATATTAAGTATATAAGACAAAATAATTTTATAAAACTAAAATTTGTAATATATAGTTTATCATGTAAGGAATCATATGCATAACTTAGATTTTGAAAATTATTTTATCTTATATGTTAAATATTGAAGTCAAATGACAGGTCCAAATAGTAAACAGGACGGTCAATTCAGGACGGAGGGAGTATAAATTATTCAACAACCTGCATAGCGAAGGCTGAAAAGAGAGAAAGGAGCCCGGATCGAAACCCTAACTTTTGTGCTGGATACTTTTATTTTATTTATTTTATATTTTCTTGAATTATATTGTTTTGCATTTATTTATTGCATTAATATTATGAGGCATTGCGCCAGAAATCATTATCACTTGTGGCATCACGTCTGAATTTATTTATTATTTTGTTTAAGCTATTATGCTTCATAATTATTATGTATATATTAATGTGAGGCATCATACCAGTTATTAAATATCGTGTGAGGCATCGTGCGAAAAAAATGTATTACGCGAGGCATAACGCTAGGCCTTGTTTATTGTCAGTTATTTCTTTAATTCTGCGATGTTTAATTTATCCAGTTTTGTTTATATTTATTTATTTATTTCTTTCGTTGTTTATTTATTACGTATCGTGTGAGGCATTGTGCCAAGAATAAATATCACACGAGGCATTTTGCCAGATATAAGTATCACATGAGGCATTGTGCCAGATATAAAGATCACATGATGCATCGTGCCAGGAATACTTATCATCACGTGAGGCATCGTGCCAGATTTACTTCATTGTGCCTGATTTTATTGTTATTTAATATTCCATTTATTCTGCATTATTTATTTAGTTTGTTTTGATATATGGTTCAAATTTTATTTATTTATTATTATTTATAATGCTTACTTCACTACATACGGCATTTCGCCTGTTGAGTTTTAATTTGTAAATCACTATGGCATTACGCAGGAAAGCTTTTGATGCTATATAAAAGCGATGTCCTGAAAACGATACATGTGTTGTTGCAATTTTGATCGGCAAACTCAGTTCAATACTGAAGCCCGTTTTAAGACTAGCCTGAAGCGAAGTCCATCAGTCTTGAACTGACAAGCAGAGAATAAGTAAAATATCCAACAAGATTTTATCCAGCTATTAAAGATAAAATATTATATGATAGATTCTCACCCGGTTTCTGTATCTATATAAACGGAAGAAAGTCTAGGTTAAAGGTGTGCTTGAAAAAGGAGAAAACAAACACGGGCGAGTGCAACTTTGAGAGTTTGGGAAAATTCATTGTAAGTGCGTACATAGAAAAACATAGAGAGTGAGATCTGAGAGACAATTCATAAAGAGTTTAGCTGCTGGTTGTGTTGTAGGTAATTTGAGTTCAGAACTCAAATTACGTGTGAGTTAATGTCAAGATAGTGTTTTTGACGTGAGGGTTTGTATTCGTATTGAATACATGATTGGGTAACCATTCATACATGATTATAATAAAGGTTTTACCTTTATGCTATTCTGGTCTTCCCTTCTTTCTCCCCGTTCGTTCTCAGTTCTAAACTCAGATCATCGACACCTTCTGAGTTGCAGATTCAGCACCGACATCTAGAAATCTACAATTGGTATCAGAGCAAGGTAACCCTAAACGCAGAAGAAACCTCTTCAGGGTTGATCGTGATGAATTCCTACTCCCCCAAAGCTGTCAAAATTCAACTATACCAGCTGGTGTGAGCAGATGGAAGACCAGTTGATCTCCATCGACTTACAATTATGGGATGTAGTAACTGAAGGAGATCTTAAGGCTAAGATTGAAGAAAATGGAGTTTCAAAAGAAAAACCAAGGTCTAGCTGGAATGAGAATGATAACAAGATGATTAGCAAAAGCAGACAAGCACGAAGATTCATTATGTCGTCGTTGTCAGGCTCAGACCAACAGAAAGTACAGGGATTGCGCACTGCCAAGGAGGTATGGGATTTTCTTAAGACGACATATGTTGGAACTGATTCTGTTAAAAAGGCAAAAGGTAAACAACTCAAAAGACAGCTCGACAATTTCAAGATGATGGAAGGAGAGACACTCTCACAAACACTAGAAAGATTTGACAAGATACTCTGTGAGGTCAAGAATGTTAGAGAAGTTCTCTCAAACGATGTTGTTAATGAGAGATTTCTCGATAGTTTGTGTAAAGAGTGGTTAAACTTTGCTACTCTCTTGGAATCTACAAAGGATTTATCAGAATTATCCTTCGAAAAACTGAGTTCAGAACTAATGGTTTATGAAGGAAAGATGAAGGGAAAAATAGCTACTTCGTCAGCACCAATCAATGATTTATCCCTGAAAGCACGTGACACGACAACAGAGTCAGAGGATGACGACTTTGATATAGATGAGGAAATTACCTCAATGGTAAATCGCATCCGGAGGCTATTTAGTAGACAACAAAGGTCAAACCAACAGTGTAAGTCAAAGAAGGGACAAAATACATGTTTTAAGTGTAACAAGCCTGGTCACGTTGTCAAGGATTGTCCTCTCCACCAGAAAGACAATTCTCAGGAGAAGATTAAGAAACACACAAATACAGCTGCAGCTACATGGGGACAGGATATCTCAGATATAGACTCAGAACCCGGGGAGTACGCTCAGATGTGTTTGACGGCAGTTGCGCACGAAGATGATGAAATCAATACTGAGTATAACATAAAGGAGAAGGAAATCTGGAAGGATACTCTTAAAAAAGAAGAGACATTTATTAAGTTAACCTCTGAACTCTCTGAGATAAAATTCTTGAAGAATCAGTATGATACTGAGATTAGAGAACTCAGGGCTAAGGTGGAAAATTTGTGTCAGTCTTCGACTGAAAGCAAAAACTTTGTCATTGAGAGTCTATATAAGCCAAGGATTAACTTTGTAAGTCCTTTGGAAACTAGAATTCTCACTCTTCCTTGTTGGGCACAGGAAGAGATAAATTCTCTTTTGGATAGCTACAAATCGCTAAAAAGAGAATGCAAAACACTTTCAGACATGGTAGCGAAGGCAAATAGAAAGTTAGAACTTCTGACTCCTAATCCAACTTGGTATACCGGGAAGGCGAATTTAAAGCAAATGATGCGGAATAATAACTCAGACAATTGCGGCTTGGGATATAAGTCCGAAACACACTCTCAGTCTACGACTGAGAAGTTACAGACTGGAACTGCGAGACATCAGCCAAGATTACACTCATGTCGATATTGCCATCAGCTAGGACACAAGATCAAATGGTGTCCCAAATTGTTGAGAAAACAATTGCGTGAAATATCATCGAGGTGAAGCTCATACAAAACCAATAGATCGCATACTAAAAGGTGCCTCCCTATCAACCATTCCAAGTCTGAGTCTACAACTGAGTTCAATCGAGTCTAGGTACCAAAGTCTAATCAGCCCCATCAAACTCGCCAAGAAGACATCTCACCTTCTTCAGACTGTTTATCTCTTTCACAGTGATCAGACCATGATGCACTTCCATAAGCACTCTCGGCATATGCCTCACCATTTCTTTACCTACGGAGAGTGAATTCCATTTTGATTTGGCAAAAGGGGGAAATTGGTCTTGAACGTATACATTGATTCAGGGGGAACATACATCAGTTCAAGACTTACAGAGTTTACCAATTGGTCTTGCACGTATACACTGATTCAGGGGGAACATTCATCAATTCAAGACTTACAGAGTTTGCCGCATCAAAAAGGGGGAAACTGTTGTTGCTATTTTGATCGGCAAACTCAGTTCAATACTGAAGCCCGTTTTAAGACTAGCCTGAAGCGAATTCCATCAGTCTTGAACTTACAAGCAGAGAATAAGTAAAATATCCAACAAGATTTTATCCACCTATTAAAGATAATATTATATGATAGATTCTCACCCGGTTTCTGTATCTATATAAACGGAAGAAAGTCTAGGTTAAAGGTGTGCTTGAAAAAGGAGAAAACAAACACGGGCGAGTGTAACTTTGAGAGTTTGGGGAAATTCATTGTAAGTGCGTACAGAGAAAAACATAGAGAGTGAGATCTGAGAGACAATTCATAAAGAGTTTAGCTGCTGGTTGTGTTGTAGGTAATTTGAGTTCAGAACTCAAATTACGTGTGAGTTAATGTCAAGATAGTGTTCTTGACGTGAGGGTTTGTATTCGTATTGAATACGTGATTGGGGAACCATTGTTATACGTGATTATAATAAAGGTTTTACCTTTATGCTATTCTGGTCTTCCCTTCTTTCTCCCCGTTCGTTCTCAGTTCTAAACTCAGATCATCGACACCTTCTGAGTTGTAGATTCAGCACCGACATCTAGGAATCTACAATTGGTATCAAAGCAAGGTAACCCTAAACGCAGAAGAAACCTCTTCAGGGTTGATCGCGATGAATTCCTACTCCCCCAAAGCTGTCAAAATTCAACTATACCAGCTGGTGTGAGCAGATGGAAGACCAGTTGATCTCCATCGACTTACAATTATGGGATGTAGTAACTGAAGGAGATCTTAAGGCTAAGATTGAAGAAAATGGAGTTTCAAAAGAAAAACCAAGGTCTAGCTGGAATGAGAATGATAACAAGATGATTAGCAAAAGCAGACAAGCACGAAGATTCATTATGTCATCGCTGTCAGGCTCAGACCAACAGAAAGTACAGGGATTACGCACTGCCAAGGAGGTATGGGATTTTCTTAAGATGACATATGTTTGAACTGATTCTGTTAAAAAGGCAAAAGGTAAACAACTCAAAAGACAGTTCGACAATTTCAAGATGATGGAAGGAGAGACACTCTCACAAACACTAGAAAGATTCGACAAGATACTCTGTGAGGTCAAGACTGTTGGAGAAGTTCTCTCAAACGATGTTGTTAATGAGAGATTTCTCGATAGTTTGTGTAAAGAGTGGTTAAACTTTGCTACTCTCTTGGAATCTTCAAAGGATTTATCATAATTATCCTTTTAAGAACTGAGTTCAGAACTAATGGTTTATGAAGGAAAGATAAAGGGAAAAATAGCTACTTCGTCAGCACCAATCAATGATTTATCCCTGAAAGCACATGACACGGCAACAGAGTCAGTGGATGACGACTTTGATATAGATGAGGAAATTACCTCAATGGTAAATCGCATCCGGAGGCTATTTAGTAGACAACAAAGGTCAAACCAACAGTGTAAGTCAAAGAAGGGACAAAAAACATGTTTTAAGTGTAACAAGCCTGGTCACATTGTCAAGGATTGTCCTCTCCACCAGAAGGACAATTCTCAGAAGAAGATTAAGAAACACACAAATACAGCTGCAGCTGCATGGGGATAGGATATCTCAGATATAGACTCAGAACCCGGGGAGTACGCTCAGATGTGTTTGACGGTAGTTGCTCACGAAGATGATGACATCAATACTGAGTATAACATAAAGGAGAATTAAATCTGGAAGGATACTCTTGAAAAAGAAGAGATATTTATTAAGTTAACCTCTACACTCTCTGAGATAAAATTCTTGAAGAATCAGTATGATACTGAGATTAGAGAACTCAGGGCTAAGGTGGAAAATTTGCGTCAGTCTTCGACTGAAAGCAAAAACTTTGTCATTGAGAGTCTAGATAATCCAAGGATTAACTTCGTAAGACCTTTGGAAACTAGAATTCTCACTCTTCCTTGTTGGGCACAGGTTGAGATAAATTCTCTTTTGGATAGCAACAAATCGCTAAAAAGAGAATGCGAAACACTTTCAGACATGGTAGCCAAGGCCAATTGAAAGTTAGAACTTCAGACTCCTACTAATCCAACTTGGTATACCGGGAAGGTGAATTTGAAGCAAATGATGCGGAATAATAACTCAGACAATTGCGGCTTGGGATATAAGTCCGAAACACACTCTCTGTCTACGACTGAGAAGTTACAGACTGGAACTGCGAGACATCAGCCAAGATTACACTCATGTCGATATTACCATCAGCTAGGACACAAGAACAAATGGTGTCCCAAATTGTTGAGAAAACAATTGCATGAAGTATCATCGAGGCGAAGCTCATATAAAACCAATAGATCACATACTAAAAGGTGGCTCCCTATCAACCATTCCAAGTCCGAGTCTACAACTGAGTTCAATCGAGTCTAGGTACCAAAGTCTAATCAGCCCTATCAAACTCGCCAAGAAGACATCTCACCTTCTTCAGACTGTTTATCTCTTTCACCGTGATCAGACCATGATGCACTTCCATAAGCACTCTCGGCATATGCCTCACCATTTCTTTACGTACGGAGAGTGACTTCCTTTTTGATTTGGCAAAAGGGGGAAATTGGTCTTGAACGTATACATTGATTTAGGGGGAACATACATCAGTTCAAGACTTACAGAGTTTACCAATTGGTCTTGCACGTATACACTGATTCAGGGGGAACATTCATCAGTTCAGGACATACAGAGTTTGCCGCATCAAAAAGGGGGAAACTGTTGTTGCTATTTTGATCGGCAAACTCAGTTCAATACTGAATCCCGTTTTAAGACTAGCCTGAAGTGAAGTCCGTCAGTCTTGAACTGACAAGCAGAGACTAAGTAAAATATCCAACAAGATTTTATCCAGCTATTAAAGATAAAATCTTATATGATAGATTCTCACACGGTTTCCGTATCTTTATAAACGGAAGAAAGTCTAGGTTAAAGGTGTGCTTGAAAAAGGAGAAAACAAACACGGGCGAGTGCAACTTTGAGATTTTGGCAAAATTCATTGTAAGTGCGTACAAAGAAAAACATAGAGAGTGAGATCTGAGAGACAATTCATAAAGAGTTTAGTTGCTGGTTTTGTTGTAGGTAATTTGAGTTCAGAACTCAAATTACGTGTGAGTTAATGTCAAGATAATGTTCTTGACGTGAGGGTTTGTATTCGTATTGAATACGTGATTGGGTAACCATTGTTATACATGATTATAAAAAAGGTTTTACCTTTATGCTATTCTGGTCTTCCCTTCTTTCTCCCCGTTCGTCCTCAGTTCTGAACTCAGATCATCGACACCTTCTGAGTTGCAGATTCAGCACCGACATCTAGAAATCTACAATTGGTATCAGAGCAAGGTAACCCTAAACGCAGAAGAAACCTCTTCAGGGTTGATCATGATGAATTCCTACTCCCCCAAAGATGTCAAAATTGAACTACACCAGCTGGTGTGAGCAGATGGAAGACCAGTTGATCTCCATCGACTTACAATTGTGGGATGTAGTAAATGAAGGAGATCTTAAGGCTAAGATTGAAGAAAATGGAGTTTCAAAAGAAAAACCAAGGTCTAGTTGGAATGAGAATGATAACAAGATGATTAGCAAAAGCAGACAAGCACGAAGATTCATTATGTCGTCGCTGTCAGGCTCAGACCATCAGAAAGTACTGGGATTGCGCACTGCCAAGGAGGTATGGGATTTTCTTTAGACGACATATGCTGGAACTGATTCTGTTAAAAAGGCAAAAGGTAAACGACTCAAAAGACAGTTTGACAATTTCAAGATGATGGAAGGAGAGACACTCTCACAAACACTAGAAAGATTCGACATGATACTCTGTGAGGTCAAGACTGTTGGAGAAGTTCTCTCAAACGATGTTGTTAATGAGAGATTTCTCGATAGTTTGTGTAAAGAGTGGTTAAACTTTGCTACTCTCTTGGAATCTACAAAGGATTTATCATAATTATCCTTTGAAGAACTGAGTTCAGAACTAATGGTTTATGAAGGAAAGATGAAGGGAAAAATAGCTACTTCGTCAGCACCAATCAATGATTTATCCCTGAAAGCACGTGACACGGCAACAGAGTTAGAGGATGACGACTTTGATATAGATGAGGAAATTACCTCAATGGTAAATCGCATCCGGAGGCTGTTTAGTAGACAACAAAGGTCAAACCAACAGTCTTCCACCAGAAGGACAATTCTCAAAAGAAGATTAAGAAACACACAAATACAGCTGCAGCTGCATGGGGACATGATATCTCAGATATAGACTCAGAACCCGGGGAGTACGCTCAGATGTGTTTGACGGTAGTTGCTCATGAAGATGATGACATCAATACTGAGTATAACATAAAGGAGAAGGAAATCTGGAAGGATACTCTTGAAAAATAAGAGATATTTATTAAGTTAGCCTCTACACTCTCTGAGATAAAATTCTTGAAGAATTAGTATGATACTGAGATTAGAGAACTCAGGGCTAAGGTGGAAAATTTGCGTCAGTCTTTGACCGAAAGCAAAAACTTTATCATTGAGAGTCTAGATAATCCAAGGATTAACTTCGTAAGACATTTGGAAAATAGAATTCTCACTCTTCCTTGTTGGGCACAGGAAGAGATAAATTCTCTTTTGGATAGCAACAAATCGCTAAAAAGAAAATGCGAAACACTTTCAGACAAGGTAGCCAAGGCAAATTGAAAGTTAGAACTTCAGACTCCTACTAATCCAACTTGGTATACCGGGAAGGCGAATTTGAAGCAAATGATGCGGAATAATAACTCAGACAATTGCAGCTTGGGATATAAGTCCGAAACACACTCTCAGTCTACGACTGAGAAGTTACAGACTGGAACTACGAGACATCAACCAAGATTACACTCATGTCGATATTGCCATCAGCTAGGAGACAAGATCAAATCGTGTCCCAAATTGTTGAGAAAACAATTGCGTGAAGTATCATCGAGGCGAAGCTCATACAAAACCAATAGATCACATACTAAAAGGTGGCTCCCTATCAACCATTCCAAGTCCGAGTCTACAACTAAGTTCAAACGAGTCTAGGTACCAAAGTCTAATCAGCCCTATCAAACTCGCCAAGAAGACATCTCACCTTCTTCAGACTGTTTATCTCTTTCACAGTGATCAGACCATAATGCACTTCCATAAGCACTCTTGGCATATGCCTCACCATTTCTTTACGTACGGAGAGTGACTTCCTTTTTGATTTGGCAAAAGGGGGAAATTGGTCTTGAACGTATACATTGATTCAGAGGGAACATACATCAGTTCAAGACTTTCAGAGTTTACCAATTGGTCTTGCACGTATACACTGATTCAGGGGGAACATTCATCAGTTCAAAACTTACAGAGTTTGCCGCATCAAAAAGGGGGAAACTGTTGTTGCTATTTTGATCGGCAAACTCAGTTCAATACTGAAGCCCGTTTTAGGACTAGCCTGAAGCGAAGTCCGTCAGTCTTGAACTGACAAGCAGAGAATAATTAAAATATCCAACAAGATTTTATCCAGCTATTAAAGATAAAATCTTATATGATAGATTCTCATATGGTTTCTGTATCTATATAAGCGGAAGAAAGTCTAGGTTAAAGGTGTGCTTGAAAAAGGAGAAAACAAACTCGGGCGAGTGCCACTTTGAGAGTTTGGGGAAATTCATTGTAAGTGTGTACAGAGAAAAACATAGAGAGTGAGATTTGAGAGACAATTCATAAAGAGTTTAACTGCTGGTTGTGTTGTAGGTAATTTGAGTTCAGAACTCAAATTACGTGTGAGTTAATGTCAAGATAGTGTTCTTGACGTGAGGGTTTGTATTCGTATTGAATACGTGATTGTGTAACCATTGTTATACGTGATTATAATAAAGGTTTTACCTGTATGCTATTCTGGTCTTCCCTTCTTTCTCCCCGTTCGTCCTCAGTTCTGAACTCAGATCATCAACACCTTCTGAGTTGCAGACTCAGCACCGACATCTAGGAATCTACAACATGTAAGATCGTTTATATGTCTGTTTATTTTTTGATAAGAGTGTTTAAGAATGGCCAACATTGCCAAAATATAAAGGACTGTGCCTGAAACTTAACTTCAGTATATAGTAAAGGGCATTGTGCCTGAAGTTTAATTTTCATGTGCTACAAAAGGTATCGCACCTGAAAATTTTGATTTTGCTATAATATGATATTGGCATTGCGCCAGAAATTATTCTATATATATCTCTCTATCTATCTCTCTATATATATATATTATCTATATATCTTAAATGAAATGATATTGAGTAGATCACTCATCGAAAATATGGTATAACACCTGGTTAATTCATTTGCAGTCGTATTTATATATTTATTTTTGTATGAGATGAGCATTGTATTATGCTTTATGAAGAATCATGATGGTATAGAACCAGCGAAAATTTATGATAGTAGCTCTTCAAAACAAAATCTAGTTAAGCGACATAGTATAATAATGTATGTTCATATGTCAAGTTTTGACCTCTATGATGATTACATCGCTATATAGGGCATTGTGCCTGCTAAGTTTAATTTTAGTGTTATTTAAAGAAAGCAAGGCATCGTGCCAGAAAGTCTTCAATTCTGATATTAAAATGATGTCACAAAAATGATACCAATAGGATTGTTCCTAATATATGTTTTTTTTATTTTTATGACAAATTGTAAGAATAATTATTATTGAAGAAAGTCATTGATGGATGGTGAAGACGTATGTCTTATTGACAGTGCTGCAACGCACACGATTCTTAAGTATAAGAAATATTTTTCTAACTTGCGAAATTATACAGCAAAGGTTACTACCATATCAGGTAGTACGAGCATTGTTGAAGGGTCTAGAAAAGCAATTATTATACTACCTAAGGGAACAAAAATATGAATTAAAAATGCATTGTTTTCCAGCATGTCTCAAAGAAACCTGTTGAGTTTCATTGATATATGCCGAAATGGGTATCACATTGAGACGAGGAATGATGGAAATGTTGAATAAATTGGCATCACAAAAGTGATAGCTGGAAAGAGACCAATATGGAAAAGCTAGTTGCTATTTCCTCTGGGTTGTACCCTGCGTATATCAATACAACTGAAATACATGTTGAAAAATTGAAATATTTTAATGATTTTAAAACTTGGCATGACCGGTTAGGCCATCCGGTTCAATCATGATGCAAAGATTATGGAAAATTCATGTGGTCATATGTTGAAAAACAAAAGGTTTCTTCAACTAAATAGTTTTCCGTGTATTGCTTGTTCTCAAGGAAAACTAATTATAGCCATCACCAGTTAAACTCAAGACAAAGCCGATTGTGTTTCTCGAAAGGATTCAGGGTGATATATGTGGACCTATCCATCCACCATGTGGACCATTTAGATATTTTCTGGTTTTGATAGATGCATCAATTAGATGGTCACATGATAGCTTATTATCAACCCGCAATATGGCATTTGCAAGATTATTGGCTCAACTAATTCAATTGGAGCCAATTTTCCTGATAATCAAATCAAATCCATACGCATGGATAATGCTGGTAATTTTCCTCCAAGGCCTTCAATGGCTATTGCATGTCTATTGGAATAACCATTGAACATCCAGTAGCTCATGTGCATACCCAAAATGGTTTGGCAAGAATCTTTGATCAAACGCTGCGGTTAATTGCAAGACCGTTACTGATGAGATCAAAACTCCCAGTATCTGCTTGGGGACATGCTATATTACATGCAGCTACCTTGATTTGCATCAGGCCAACAAGCTTAATAAGTTGTCTCCATTACAAATGGTTACAGGTCAAGAGCCGAATATCTTTCATCTGAGAATTTTCGGTTGTGCGGTATATGTTCCTATACCTCCACCGCAAAGAACCAAAATGGGGCCTCAAAGAAGAATGAGAATATATGTTGGTTGGTTTAATCGCCTCAGTTATTAGATATCTCGAGAGAACAACTGGGGACTTGTTTACAGCTCGATTTGCTTACTGTCATTTTGATGAGTCACATTTCCCATCATTAGGGGGAGAAAATAAGCAATTGGTAAAGGAGATTACATGGAATAAACCATCATTACTACATTACGATCCTCGCACTAAGCAATGTGAACAGGATGTTCAACATATTATTAATCTCCAAAAGCTGGTACGCCAATTGCCTGATGCATTTACCAACCTAAATCAGGTGACACAGTCGTATATGCCAGCTAAAAATGCTCCCGCTAGAATTGATGTCCATGGAGGACAGGTTGCAAATAAGTCTAACACACGTATAAAGCATGGTAGACCAGTCGGTTCCAAAGATAAAAACCCTCGAAATCGAAAGGGAGCATGCATTAAAGATGGCCCAAGTGAGAAGGGTGAGACTCTTGAAGAGTCTATAGACATGACAGTTGCTGAAATAGGGAAAAATTAGGTACCTGAAACGAATATTGATAATGAAGAGATTTCGATCAACTATATCATGATTGGAATACGATGGAACCGACATGAAATTGTCGTCGATGAAACTTTTGCATATAATGTAGCGCTACAAGTTATGAATAATGAAGAGGATCATGAACCAAAGTCTGTTGAAGAATGCAGACAAAGAAATGATTGGCCAAAATGGAAAGATGCTGTTGAAGCAGAATTAAACTCACTTAAAAAATGTGAGGTTTTTGGCCAGTGGTCTATACCCCCAGTAAGATAAACCATTGGTTATAAATGGGTGTTTGTGCGAAAAAGAACGAGCAAAATGAAATTGTAGATACAAAGCTCGTCTAGTTGCACAAGGTTTTAGTCAAAGATCTGGTATTGACTATGAAGAAACTTATTCCCCAGTTATGGATGCCACAAGTTTTGAATACTTGATTAGTTTGACAATCCAAGAAAATCTTGAGTTTCGTTTAATGGATGTGGTTACAGCCTATCTATATGGATCGCTTGATAGTGACATTTATATGAGGCTACTAGAAGGATTTAAACCGCTAGGCCAAGCCCAAGATCTGAGTCGTTGACCTCTAAGAGGACAAGGCTCAGCTCAGGCCTTCGGTCTGAACGGCCACAAGCCATTCTGCGAGACTGGGTTTGCAGCCAGCACCTAATCCATCCATCGGCTCCAGCAAGCTCATTTACAGCAACATGAGATCAAACTTCTTTCAGTGCAGCTTCAAGTGAAGGCAAGAAAGGAGAACTCAAGGTAAGCCCATAAGGGTTGTACCTAGGTGTGAAAGTACACACGATCGGCATGTTACAAGAGACCACCATTCCTACTCGCAGGGTCATACGGACAACTTCTGTTCTGAACACGCGACAAGTCTCAAACCCACGCTTGTTCGAACCAACTTGACATCTAACACCGCACACCTGACCTTGTCATCGGGCAAACACTCACATAGAGTTTGCATGACACTTCAACGTACGAGCAAGTTATCCCGATCCCATCAAGGACTGAACAGGATGAGCCAACCTTCAGAAGAAGGATCTTTTCCGACTTAGACAAATGAGTCCAACACAAGTCGGGCTAACTCATAGCTTAGCCTCGTCTGAATCCTTCCTATGATCTTAGGATCGCCTTTTGCACTATCGGCTAAGGCTGAGCCCGCGATTCATCTTCGGGGCATATGGATTACGGACGAGCGTTTCCCATGTTTTGTCGATGCTGTCCAGACGAGGTCAGTTGATGATCCGGGTTGCCCCACTGACCTTGTGGGACCAATTGACCCTTATGTGGAACCTGGAATCGGGCCGGTGGTACTGGCTGTGGCAAAACCGGAGAAGTCCAAATCAAGTGAAGTCGTCCCTGAAGAGATGCTGCCCCTTCTAGAGAGATATAAAGATTTGATGCCTTCGGAGCTGCCGAACGGTCTTCCCCCACGACGGGCCATAGACCACAAAATTCAGTTAGACGGACACCAATCAAAGGGCAAACTGGCATGGAGCTACTTGTAACCAAGCAGCTCGTCAAAAAGGGGCATGACAAACCTCCCCCGCCGAAGCTCTTGCCGTCCCCGGCAAGATACAACGATGAGTCTTAGCTCAGCTAAGAAGATTTTATCATGCTCCAACAGTTTCCCTACTTTGAAGGTATAACAACCCACAGACAATGTCTTTGACCAACACACATTGGCAACTGCCTTGAACCGTTAACCGGTGTGTTCCCCGAAGCTCAAACATTTTTGACTTCTACCACGTTCTACTTGAATGGGTCATCGGTCTATAGAGCGCCACACCATTGGGTGTTTTTTGTCTTTTCCTTGCGACACATTGCTACTTAGTGCCTGTTGCTCAAACTGTTGCGACGTCCTGAGTCCTTCCATTCGCATCGCAACGACACCAAGTGAACAACCACACGTTGCTGCGACATCCTGAGTCCTTCCATTCGTGGCGCGGCAACATTCGATGATACTGTGCAGTAACGGGTTCCCCATGTCTCTTCAATGTCAATGTCCTTAGTCCTTCAATTTGCATCGACACTCACTGTGTAACACCCCTCATAACAAATACGTAATAGTCGCTCACGTGAACAGGAAATAAAGGCGTCTCACAGCGGAAGGAATTACAGTAATAGAACTCACATGGGTGTTACTTGCCACCACTCGCCCATACGAGTGATGTAGCAGTACAACATCTTAACAAAATTAAACATAAAAATACAATCCGCAGTGACAACGAGATACCTCCTACATTTCTATATAAGTATCAAAAGCACAACTACTGTGAGCATCTAAACATAATCTACTCTTCCAACCCCTTTCCAGTGGAATCATTTAATACATAACGAGGTATAAACGGTAAATCCAAAATCAACAATGTCCTAACTACCCAATCCCGCACTTCGGCTTCAACGTGTTCAGCAACCTGCACAATAAGTGTAGTATCAGCGATAGTCGCTGAGTATGCCGGATCTGGACCCTATTGGTCACTTGTCATTTTAACCGTCTTGATATTAGATTGGTTCCATGCTTTGTCATTTTACAGATATGATAGATACTGTAACCACATGCATGATTATATAATCATTCATCCAATCCAAACAGACATATATGGATATACACATTACTGTCATACATCATACAATACAATGGTACTGAGAACTCGTTCATCGTATGTTAACATCATCACATAGTACATCACTCGGCCCTCCGGGCCTTCACATATCGTTTGTTTAGGTTAGCACAGTCGGGTGTCAGTTAGGACAACCCGAAATATACTCACTTGGACAGTAGTCCCACGTACACACAATGGTGCTCACTGCCCTGATCATCCGAAGACTCTGGGACTTATTCACTTTGCCTTTGTAAAGGCGTCCATTTAGGTGGCCAAGGGCCTGGTGCCAACGGTAGCACACTCCGCCTGACGATCTATCTAGGCTCGATCAGGATTAACTAGGGAAAACCCGATACGGGATATCCCAAGAGATCTCTACGCGCGACCAGCAGCCAGTGACTGTCTGGATTAAGGTACATCATCACATTCATTCACACTCCACTGTTAGCTTT
Organism: Limonium bicolor; assembly: GCA_023374045.1. Lineage (NCBI taxonomy): Eukaryota > Viridiplantae > Streptophyta > Magnoliopsida > Caryophyllales > Plumbaginaceae > Limonium > Limonium bicolor. The sequence continues at coordinate 101,574,650 of CM041777.1, read as the reverse complement.
GTTAGTTAGATAGTCAGTTACAGTTTTGTTATGGAGTACATCACTTAATTTATTGGCTGCCCTATGGGTCTTACGCATGCCTAGAATTATTCTAGGTAACATTCACTTTCGAGTCAAAGCTCTAGAGACCGACAATGTCGTGTCCCGTTCCTAAGTATTTTACTTAGGTTATAACTACGTACTTGTAATACTTAGCGTATTAGTCAAGCAACAGTGGTCACAATCACACATTTCGCATATGTAGTTTTGTATAAGTCGATCTATAGTCGACGTAGTATTAGTCCCGTAGGACGTTCGTGCATAAGTAAATAATGCAATGAACATAACTACACATCATACACATACATCACATACATACATCACATACATACATTCACACAAGTTATTTATCAAACAAATCCGAGCCCGAGGAATTCCCAGGACAACCCGGATCAAATCCCTTTACATACCGTACACCGTCGTCTAGATTCGTGCAGTGCAGGCCACTAGAGCTTTCGAGCGCGTACGTCGGAAATGCGATCTAGTAATACAAGGAACACTAAGCGTCAATCCTCATGACAGCACAATTCGGTACTTCCGAATAACGTTCGAAATCCTAGTACTACGTCCCCAGACTTAACATTGTTACTAGTTAAAATATCATTATTAATATTGTAAACCCCTTACTCGTTGTGTGAGTGAATTCTCGGTTTACATTAGAGCATGAAACCTTAAGTTATACACTTATGATACTTCACTAGGGTTTATTTATCAAACCAAAGTCTTATACTAACCTTAGCATTATATGTCGTTGTAACTATAGTGTATAACTTTATTTCTTGGTACTTGTTTATCTATGTATGTATGCATTTAGCGTAATAGTTTGAATAGCTATATCCTTAGCCACATAATATTATTTGTGTTATACTAGTTCCATAATGTTGTACGATACGCTATTTCATGTGTCATTAACTTTACAATATATATAGTTTTGGTAACTATATGTATGTACCGAATATAGTGTAAACACATTATACATTTGTGCTCCTTGTTTATATAATTCTCATGGATCACAATATTTCCACATACTTATAACGTGTTGTAGATATTTAAGTTTATAACATTACAACTTGTAATAAGATGTAGTCCAAAGATTCATAAGCTCACTTAGGCATGTTAGAGAGGTTTTAGGCTCATTAGTAACTCAATACTACCCCTTATCACCCTCTGTGACATGGTTACACGGAAGCTTATACCTTATTGATATTTGAACAACAACCTCTATATTCCTACCTAATTCTTGTTTCTAGTTAGTCCAAGTGCTGTTTAATTCTTCCCCACAGTATCTACCTAACTGGCTGTAGGTTTGATAATGTTTTAAACTCAAACAAACACATCATTACTGTTACCACTTCTGAAGTTTCGTTTTACAGAACTGGAAAGTGCAGAAGACTGTAAGCTCCTGTTGTACAGCTCTTTTACAAAATTTCTTTAGACTGTTGACCAGTTTTATTTCTAATTCCTCACAAGGTTTTTACCCGACAAGCTAGGTGCATTATGGAGGTTTTAAACTCAAGACTAATCCAATACAGTGCTGCCAATACTTCTAGAAATTCTCTTTACAGCAACAAAAGTTTTAGAAATCCGAAACTGAAATCTGTTCACTCCTTCCTTCCAGCTCCTCCTTTAACGTATCCAATTGACTTCTAACTTTTCCCCCGGAGTGTTTACACACTTAGCTAAATGAATTACCAAGGTTTTGAAATCATAAACAGACCATTACAACTCTGTTAAATCTGCTGAACTCAATTATACAGAAGCTACATTATAATAGGATTCTGAAGCAAAACTTTCTGGACACTTCTTTACTCCACTACATTCACTGTACTAACTAGTTCTTAAAGCTTCTCAAGTGTTCATAGCTTTTAGGTGTACCAGAACTGTTTTTTGGTTCGTTAACAACTCAGTATAACTTTTATACGCTATTTGTAAATCACCTATACAGAGGCAAGGATTACAGAAAAGGATTGAACAGGATCGGTACATTTCTGTTTGTTTCTTACTTGCAGTTGATTATCCTAACCTCTACTCTCTCAATGTGTATAACTACTCAGTTCACTCCCTTAACCAATGTCCTGGGTAAGTCCTTAAGCCACTACACATCCCTAGAGCCTCTGTAATTCAGTTATTCTGAACTTAACAGGATGAAACACTGTAACGTGAAAACTGCTGCATCAGTTACTAACTCTTTTCTTTGTGTACAGGTCGATTTCCAGTTTTACCCGATTGGCTTGGGCTTCTAGTTTAAGTGTTTTGATTCTGTATTAACTCCACAACAGCCCTAGGCAGTAGTGTCTGTAATTCTGACACATTTTCACTCAAACCTGTAACACTGAAAAGAACCTGAAACATTACTTCTGTTTATTCTCCCAAGCTTAGCGCATCAGGTTAGTGTTTCTCTTTTTTTTTTTAGAAAAACATTCTCACGCACTGGTGACTTAGACATGTGTATCAGCTAGGTTCTTAAATACTTGCTTAACTCCACACTACCCTTACACTACTCTGGGGAAGTTAGTATACAGAATTCAAGACAGATCACAGGACTGAAATCTGGCTGATGTTTGTTCCCTGTTATTGTTGTTTAATCTATTTCTGAATTTTTCCCTAAGTACTCATATACTAACTTAAGCAGGTTAGTATTAGATTGAATCCCAACACAAACCCAGGACAACATTGAGAACACCGCTGAACCTCATTATACAGATAACACTGATACATCCCGAAACTGAAACTACAATATAAACTGATTTCTTTCTTCTTTCTCTCTGGTTGTTCATGGTTTTGGGTTCTCAGTTTTTCCCTAGGTTGTTTAACTGTTTAATCAGGTATTCTACACAATTTGAACCTCTAAACAATTTTGAAACAGCAAGACCCAAACCTTTGAAGGGTCATTGTACAGAACTGAAAGTAAACTGCAACCTAAACTGGAATCTGATATTTTTCTCCTGTGTTTGTAGTTGTTCACGTTTCTGGTTTAGGGTTTCCCTTAGGTTGCTTAGCTATTTAGTTAAACATGTTTAGTGCAGTTTAAACTTCAAAACAGGCCCACCACCTAGTTGTTTCAGTTTCTGAATGTTGACATACAGAAGGGTCAGGATTTCAGAAAACTGAAATCTGACTGATAAGCTCTTTTATATTATTTTCCTTCTGTTCTCTATTCTGGTTTCATACTTCCCATCGATTTAGCTTCTTGGATAGGGATCTTAACATGATCTTTATCCCCAAAATTAGGCCACGACATCATGACTAATGCCACTGAGACTCATTATTCAGAGCTGTGTTATTGCAGAAACAGAAATCTGAAACTGATTTATTTATTTTTTTTGGTTCTCTGTTGGTTTCTTCTGAATTGATTTATAGCTCCCTCCAATCGTTTACACTCATAGTTAAGTCAATTTAGGAGACTCTAAGTTCATTCTCAATCCAAGGAGTAACAAACACACACACACCTGGGAATTACTTACACTACGCCTGAAACCAGGAAAGGTTAAAACCTGAATACTGATAGCTTCCCTTATATTTTTTTTTCTTTGTTTGTTCACGTATGGCCCTCTTGTTTTCCTCACTTACTAAGAGTGTTCTCAGTAGTTTAAGTTCAAAACCAACCCTCAACAACAAAGGATATACCCTGAGAAGTGAGTATACAGAAAACACCAGAGTTCAAGAACCTAAAACTGTTACAGGAACTAGCACTGTTTTCTTCTGTTCTTTTACTTTGATTCCAGTTTTTTTTTCGAGTTACTATCCCATTCAGTTGAGTGGCTCCCCATGATGTTACCACAAGAACAGACCTATAACTACACGGTCTGTACTTCTAAGGTTTCTTTAATCAAAATTCGTAGAACTGAAAACAGAAAACAGGAACCAGAAAGTGTGAACGGTTACTTTCCTTTCCTATGAATTCCTTCCTACAGATGCAACAGGTTAGTTCTTTTTCTTTTGACCCATTCCTACACTTGGATAACCCAGGCAGGTGTGTTTACAATATTGTAGGTGCATTATCATCACAATGCCATTCCAGGACAGCAAGAATACCGAGAGTTATGTTACAGAATTGAAACACTTAATAACTGAAGTCGACAGGTAAGTTTCATTTTATTTTCCCTGATCAGGGCATGGTTTTAGGAGTAGCTCACCCTTTATGTATCTTGGCAGATGCTTGGGTGTGAAATGGGACTTGCAACCCTTGGTTAACCGACCACAACTGAAGACATTTACCCAGAGGTTAGGCTTGGCAAGATCAGAGAAGATAATGATAAGAACAATGGAGTCACTCTGTTTTAGAAACTTCACCTTCCAGTTAAGTTCTAAGAAGAAATCTTTTACAGGTTTTTGCTCAGAGGTCTTCAAGCCCTTCAGTGGTGGGATGTTATGGGGTACGTACAGCACAAGAAAGAAAATAGAGTGATTAAGATCGACATGTTCGGGCACAAAACTGATGAGCAGATGATGGAGAACTGATTGGAGCCTACCTTGTTATGTTTCGTTGTTGTTTTTTTTCTTCTTTTGAAGCACTAGAGGCTTGTTGCTCGTGGAGCCGATGCACATTTCAGGGGCTAGGCTCCCAGACAGGTTGATGCTAAGACTGGGGAGGTAATAAGTTAGTCAGTAGGTGAACTATCGGCATAGAACAGAAAAAGAAACTAAGAAGGATTCTAACCACCGCTGTTCTCCCCGCCAGAACACAGGATTGAATTGCCTGCTCCCGAACTTGCACAGCCGAGATGGGTGTTTGCATGGCGGAACTAACTGAGGTGGGTTTGGCAAGACACTGACTTGAGAGTAGCGTTGAGTGGGTTTATTCAGTCCAGTGCTACTTTCTACTGGTTCCCATACGCACGCGTGAGAAATCCCAAAAGAACAAACCTGATGCATGGTGTTTACCGGAGTCAAAGGAGTACAGTTGGTGCTCACAAGTTACTAGAGAGTTATGGGCAATGGTAAAAATAATCAGTTCTGTCGCATGAGGTTTATGGGCTGTTGAGAAAACTAATTAGTTTGTCGTTCTGGAAATCTGGAAGTAGTCCAGATTTTGGGGTATTTTAGAAACAGGTGAGTAAAACGTTGTATTGGGCGTGTTTGTCCCTGTTCTTCCCTTTGTGACCTTAGTAGCGAGCTACTTGATTGCATTTGTGGGTATCAATTACTGAATTTGAGCACAGTCAAGTGGTTAAGGTTTGGGATGTGTACGAGAGGTCTTGGGTTCGAATCCCAGCTAGAGCATAGTTGCTCTTTCTTTTCTTTTTGTTTCAGCCCCATTAAGTCTATTTATTGTATATATAGTGACTATATTAATATGTAGCGTTACGTACATTTACAATATATCCGTATGTACATAAATACGGTATAATAACTGTTCGTTTTAATTACAACATTATACGGGTACAACTATTTATAGCAGTGTTCTAATTATATAAACAACGTCGTAATTTTGTAACGTTGTGTATATGTACATACATAATCGTTTTATGCTTTAATGTTGTAATTAGTTATATTTAAATAACGTTAATTACTTAGGGGTATTTCAGTCTACCCCCCTTAAGGAGACTTCGTCCCGAAGTCGTCTTTCTCGAGTGATTTATAACAACTACCCATATGGCCATGGTGCACATCTATTTGATGTGGCGGTATCTAAACGATACAACTGAACTGAGTTCATAAGGAGTGTACATATATATATATATGTATATGTATAACAATCGTCAGCCATTCATACATGTTCACAACATACACATATGCGCAATGCGCAAGCAACCTACCAACAACACAAAACACGTATGCCCCGCATACAAATACACATACAGACACACATGATAATCAATTAGTACACGTATGTCCCGAAGCCGCCTTACTTAAATAGGTGTATTAATAACTACCCTTATAATCCCATAATGTATATCTATGTGATATATCATTTACGCATATCGTGTTGTGCTAATACCGCACATAGCCCTTTATTGTGGCGTTAATTCAAGCATATATGGATATAGGTGATCCATCAGCACCATCATTTCCTATCAGTTCTACCAATCCCGACAACCTCCCCGAGGTGTCATACCATATCACCATTCGACATCTCGTATCTAATTATTCGTTTCGTATCTAAGCGATACTCTAAGTAATCAATCTACAAGGTACAACAATATATATATACCACAGTATCATAACGAAAGTACTACACTTGGGTGTAAACACGCCATTTAGTATTTCATAAAATTCATACATACAAGTGCACATTTCACTCAAACAAATCAACCACGTACGCCCCGCGTACCCAACAACACCAACAAAATGGACAAACAACATCACAAACAACATCCAACAATCGACATTGTGTGCCTCGCACACCCACAAACATACCAACAACCAACATCGTATGCCCCGCATACCCATAAACTATTGTATGCCCCGCATACGGAATAACAGAATTCAGTGCAAACTGTGCACAGCCAAGAGGCTCTACCCCCCTTAAAATGGGTTACGCCCCCGTACCTCACAAGTATTCAACAGCCGCTCCACAAGGAGCGCTGGATACTTGTCTCTCATAGAGTTCTCTAACTCTCATGTGGGGTTTTCACCTTTGTAGTAGATTATTCTCATATCAGAGAGGGGGTATGACTCTAGCCCTTCGGGCTCTTAATATATAAAGGGTGAGGCACGTATTTGTGCTCTCTCCCAAGTTTGTTCTAATGGGCCCACTCGCTCTGTACGAGGTGCAGACCCATGAACATAGGCTCAATTTCCCTCTTTTCATTTCTGTGTATCCCCTTATTTGGGATAACTAGCATACATTCGTGTATCTTCTCCCACTGATATTCAGTTTGAGGTATAATATGACATTGGCTCTTGTTAGTACTTGGTGCTTTGCACTTGTCTTTGTAATACTAAGACGTACTAGCCTATATGTCCACGTAGATGATGATTGTCATCCGTGTCTCCTGGTGGTTTTGTTCCAGACTAATACACTGTTGTAGTTCTTTGATACACACTCTCGTTGATATCCATTGCATCTTTCTGTATTCCTACTAGATTGACAACTGCACAAGTGCAATACCAAAACACTCAGTCCTACAGAGTGCAGAGGCGTAAACTCTCAGCAGCTAACATCTAGAGAGTCAAACAGATAAGGTGAGTGAATCATCATGTGAGTGGTACATTCCAAGTCCATTATTCCTTCTTAAGGTATCTACTAGCATTTAGCTTGTCTCTCATCATTGCGTAGTCACGCGTTTATTTACATCATCTGGTAGATTTCCTCTGGACTGCAAGAACTTGCATGATCCTTATGAGGGTTCTACGTATTATTCATCCATATAGTGGTTTCTTCTCCTGTTATCAGCGTCGTCGTCTTCGAAGGGTCTCCTTGTTCACTGTGTGTCGTCTGCTACTTTTGTTGTAGGTTTCTTCTCCTGTGGGGTTTCTCTAGCCCGTTGGTTAACTACGGCTCTTCTTGTCCATCTTCGAGGTAATCTGCATCACTGTCCGTAGTACGGAGTTGACTACTTCTCGTGTTCCTAACACTACTTGTCTACATGCATGGGGTACCGTACTGATACATTACTACTTACCTGAGTAACCTATAAATAAGTCTGTCAGGCCCACATGCTCCTATCGGAGTGCGGTCGTCCCATGTCTTGTTTAGTAAACTGGTAGCGTCCGTTACACGACTATTGTGAAGTATTCTATTGTCAATCTCCCTTTTGATGGATGTCCTTGTTGTAGTCCGATGTTGATTGGTCCGCGATGTTGGTTATCTTGTCGTAGATTCTAATGTTCTAGCAGTATGGTGGTAAGGTGGTTGGAACATTATTTTTGTTCCCTGGACTCATGTCCTTAGTAACATATTAGTGGTAGCACTTGGTTGCTAACCAGTTGAACGTTAAACGTTGATTCGTCTGTATGGTTGCAATCGTTTATGTAATATAGGTGCTGAGGTAGCAATGTCAGTTCTCCTATCTCGATCTCCATGAGTATATACATAATTCTTTCCTCCAGTTTTAATCATTATCATATCTTACCTATGCTTTCTGATACGGCGTAGGGTAAGTTCTCATACTTGGGTATTTATACGCGTTCTTTTTCCCGTTTAATTGGGTGTATTGTAGATTGTATGATTTCTTGAGCAACTTGGCTCTTCATCTTTCCAACTTTTCTTATTGATGGTACTGCATCCCCAAGGGTATGCTAGTTCTCATAAGATTAGGTTTGTCCATTAGGACTAAACATTTATCACAATTTGTGATTAGCATTGAGTGCTGGTATATACTCCTGGTATTCGGCTAATAAGTAGTGTCTTTGTTGTTACTTATTGTTTAGTGCTAGTTACTTGTAACTGCAGTTATTTATTTTCCAAGTGCGCGGTTTGGTGCCTGTTAGTAATTCATCATTGTTATTCACATTGCTTACGGTATGTACCGTAGCTCCATTGCTTCATTATTTTCACTTAGACATTGTTACGTTAGTAATATGCCTTGAAAGGTAATTGGAGTCGGTGTTCCCGGTCTCCTAAGCTTATGCCCCTTATTTATACATTAGGTACTTGCTTATTTACGCTATTTAGCGTTTGGTTAGTGTTTTTCTGTAATATCGATTTAGGTGGTTATCATTGATTCAATTTACACATTTATTCATCACTGACAGTCGTCACAGTAGTAAACGACTTGTCTTTAACATATATTGATACTTATCATTTTCTTTACATGGCGGGACGCCCATGGCGGTAGCCCTTCTTCTACTTAAAACTTGTCTAATGGTCAGTAAGATCCTGACAATACATATAAACTTAATCTTGATGTTGATTAGTTGTGACTGTATATAACAGTATATGGCACTCCTTGGTAAAGGGGGTGCCCAGAGGTGGTAATTATTCATGTGTTCAGTGTTGATTCGCGTTCATTGTTGTGAAGGTATTGGTAATGTCCGTATTACGGTAGAATTGTTCTTTTCACTCTTGGTCCATCTGTGAACTGCTACGTTTTACCAATTCCCTTGTGTTCATCACGGGTTGGCGTAAACGTACATATAGTTAGTGAACTATAAGTTACGTTTATTATAAGGTTAACGTGTATGACGTATGTATACGTTTTATTAAATAGGTGGCAATACTGTAATAACGGAAAGTATTAGGAGTTGATGGAAGTAGGAATTTTGATGTATCTGCCTTCCGGCAATAATATAGTTTTTATTGAAGGCACGGGTTACAATATTTAATGAGAAAATTGAATTTATAGGCTAAGGTTGATATAATATAAACCTTAGGAATTATCAATATATGTCCTGAGATGTTACAGAATATTAATATAAAGTTCTTATTATATATTGCATAATATAATGCATCAAATCGAATAATCATCTTACATTAAGATGATGATGGAAATGTGACATAAGATATAAGAGACTAAATCATGGGACATAAGTATAAGTGAATAAATATAAATACTGCGCATACGATATAGTTGGAAACTGTATGGCAGCGATCGTTATACGATCGTATTCTCTTCATAGTTTTATTCGTATGATTTAATATATACAACGTAACTGTTAATCACAATTTTCTTTATTTAATATCTTATTTCTACGTTGTTGCTAGTTGTTTGTAACTAGTGTGTTGTTGTCCTGTTTATCCAGACTGTAATCAATTGTGGCAACTTGTGAAGAGTCTCAGGAGTCATCCGACCCTGGTGTGATCAGTACCAGTGTTGGACTAACCTTCCACCCCAATTTGTGGTTGGTTTTCCCTTGATCCCCGGGAATCAGGTATCACCGTCCACTTCCAATTCAGCCATTGAATGCTTTGATAGTTAAATTATGTTATCTTGGCTCTCAGCCTGTGTCATTTGATTCGTTCTCGTTTAGTAGTTATAATTTGTTATGGGCTGGTGTGCCCCCTTTTATTGCGTTAATCGGACTCGTCGGTCCCTTTAGAGGTTGTAGGCCTCGTATCTTAGTGGTTTATTGCAACATTTGTAGTTATGTAGTTTATATTAGAGGTGTACAATTGTTTGGTGATTATTGGTAGCCATGGTGTCGTACCATAGGTCTACACAGTTAACAGTATTCGTTGTAACGATAATAGCAGTGGTAACTGCAGTTGTAATTGTTTGCAGCACTTGCAGTGGCAAGTGCGCGGGGTAGACGAAATTATTAGTACATTGTTCAAATCAGCGCTTGCAGTTGCAAGCGCACCATGCAAGTAGAGTTGTCGGTTTCCGACTTGTTTGTCTCACTGCTACATTGGTTGTTTAAGTACTGTTAGGAATATTGTTCATGAATAAGAAGGTATTTGGATTTGGGAAATTTTCCTGTCCACATTGTCATTAGGATAATCAAGTCCTCTCTCACATTATATTTATAATTGCGTAACGTTTGGACTGTGTCTCCCTACAGGTACCGCCACCACAGGGTCCTAGTGTCACTGTATTGTGTGCACACAAGTTTAGGATTGAAGTTTGAGCATAACAGGACGGTATTCTCACAGAGTTCCTCCACATTCTCCAGATAATTTCTTTTTACAGTTTGGTGGCTAAAGGTTCCATTACGGGCGACGGTCTCGCGGAGTTCATGGTGCTCCCGGCCCGCTTGCCCTGATGTTCTTGGGTGATCCTTTCCACGACGTTATAGTAGTAGTGACCCTCGCCTCTGGCAGTGCCTATTGATACGGCGCTTGGTCGTCAATGGAGGTATGACATTGAGGTTGTATTAATGTTACAGGAGCAGGAATTATTCATTCGCTGCGAGAGTGTTTAGACAGTCCGTTGGGCTTGGTAGCCCCTTTCCCTATATTCGGGGATTATATTTCTTAGTTGTATTATGCCCATTGGGTTGTGGCGGGAGGGGTACTGTCGGCGGTAGTTCGTACTGAACTTCCACATGAAAGTGGACTGTCGCCAATGTACTCATGATGTTTGTGTCTCCTCCTAGCTGAGCTCTCAGCTGGACCTTAACAGGGGTAATATTCCCGGGCCTTTATGCCCTTGGACAGCTTCCTGGCTCACACCACCACTAGATGTCGGTAATACCGTTCGTCTTCTCAATAACGTACCATAATTCAATCAACTCATTTGTGTGCCCCAAGGGCTAACACTTGCAGGCCAAAGGCTCTGCCAACACATAATTTCATTAAGACACAGACATTTCGTACCTCACAAACGTTTCCCAAGTTTTCCAAATCCTAAGCTCACTGTCTTAACCTAGTATCTCGTCATTAGAGCGGTACTCCGCTCTGATACCACTTTTGTAACACCCCTCATAACAAATACGTAATAGTCGCTCACGTGAACAGGAAATAAAGGCGTCTCACAGCGGAAGGAATTACAGTAATAGAACTCACATGGGTGTTACTTGCCACCACTCCCCCATACGAGTGATGTAGCAGTACAACATCTTAACAAAATTAAACATAAAAATACAATCCGCAGTGACAACGAGATACCTCCTACATTTCTATATAAGTATCAAAAGCACAACTACTGTGAGCATCTAAACATAATCTACTCTTCCAACCCCTTTCCAGTGGAATCATTTAATACATAACGAGGTATAAACGGTAAATCCAAAATCAACAATGTCCTAACTACCCAATCCCGCACTTCGGCTTCAACGTGTTCAGCAACCTGCACAATAAGTGTAGTATCAGCGATAGTCGCTGAGTATGCCGGATCTGGACCCTATTGGTCACTTGTCATTTTTAACCGTCTTGATATTAGATTGGTTCCATGCTTTGTCATTTTACAGATATGATAGATACTGTAACCACATGCATGATTATATAATCATTCATCCAATCCAAACAGACATATATGGATATACACATTACTGTCATACATCATACAATACAATGGTACTGAGAACTCGTTCATCGTATGTTAACATCATCACATAGTACATCACTCGGCCCTCCGGGCCTTCACATATCGTTTGTTTAGGTTAGCACAGTCGGGTGTCAGTTAGGACAACCCGAAATATACTCACTTGGACAGTAGTCCCACGTACACACAATGGTGCTCACTGCCCTGATCATCCGAAGACTCTGGGACTTATTCACTTTGCCTTTGTAAAGGCGTCCATTTAGGTGGCCAAGGGCCTGGTGCCAACGGTAGCACACTCCGCCTGACGATCTATCTAGGCTCGATCAGGATTAACTAGGGAAAACCCGATACGGGATATCCCAAGAGATCTCTACGCGCGACCAGCAGCCAGTGACTGTCTGGATTAAGGTACATCACATTCATTCACACTCCACTGTTAGCTTTGTTAGTTAGATAGTCAGTTACAGTTTTTGTTATGGAGTACATCACTTAATTTATTGGCTGCCCTATGGGTCTTACGCATGCCTAGAATTATTCTAGGTAACATTCACTTTCGAGTCAAAGCTCTAGAGACCGACAATGTCGTGTCCCGTTCCTAAGTATTTTTACTTAGGTTATAACTACGTACTTGTAATACTTAGCGTATTAAGTCAAGCAACAGTGGTCACAATCACACATTTCGCATATGTAGTTTTGTATAAGTCGATCTATAGTCGACGTAGTATTAGTCCCGTGGGACGTTCGTGCATAAGTAAATAATGCAATGAACATAACTACACATCATACACATACATCACATACATACATCACATACATACATTCACACAAGTTATTTATCAAACAAATCCGAGCCCGAGGAATTCCCCAGGACAACCCGGATCAAATCCCTTTACATACCGTACACCGTCGTCTAGATTCGTGCAGTGCAGGCCACTAGAGCTTTCGAGCGCGTACGTCGGAAATGCGATCTAGTAATACAAGGAACACTAAGCGTCAATCCTCATGACAGCACAATTCGGTACTTCCGAATAACGTTCGAAATCCTAGTACTACGTCCCCAGACTTAACATTTGTTACTAGTTAAAATATCATTATTAATATTTGTAAACCCCTTACTCGTTGTGTGAGTGAATTCTCGGTTTACATTAGAGCATGAAACCTTACGTTATACACTTATGATACTTCACTAGGGTTTATTTATCAAACCAAAGTCTTATACTAACCTTAGCATTATATGTTGTGTAACTATAGTGTATAACTTTATTTCTTGGTACTTGTTTATCTATGTATGTATGCATTTAGCGTAATAGTTTGAATAGCTATATCCTTAGCCACATAATATTATTTGTGTTATACTAGTTCCATAATGTTGTACGATACGCTATTTCGTGTCATTCATTAACTTTACAATATATATAGTTTTGGTAACTATATGTATGTACCGAATATAGTGTAAACACATTATACATTTGTGCTCCTTGTTTATATAATTCTCATGGATCACAATATTTCCACATACTTATAACGTGTTGTAGATATTTAAGTTTATAACATTACAACTTGTAATAAGATGTAGTCCAAAGATTCATAAGCTCACTTAGGCATGTTAGAGAGGTTTTAGGCTCATTAGTAACTCAATACTACCCCTTATCACCCTCTGTGACATGGTTACACGGCAGCTTATACCTTATTGATATTTGAACAACAACCTCTATATTCCTACCTAATTCTTGTTTCTAGTTAGTCCAAGTGCTGTTTAATTCTTCCCCACAGTATCTACCTAACTGGCTGTAGGTTTGATAATGTTTTAAACTCAAACAAACACATCATTACTGTTACCACTTCTGAAGTTTCGTTTTACAGAACTGGAAAGTGCAGAAGACTGTAAGCTCCTGTTGTACAGCTCTTTTACAAAATTTCTTTTAGACTGTTGACCAGTTTTATTTCTAATTCCTCACAAGGTTTTTACCCGACAAGCTAGGTGCATTATGGAGGTTTTAAACTCAAGACTAATCCAATACAGTGCTGCCAATACTTCTAGAAATTCTCTTTACAGCAACAAAAGTTTTAGAAATCCGAAACTGAAATCTGTTCACTCCTTCCTTCCAGCTCCTCCTTTAACGTATCCAATTGACTTCTAACTTTTTCCCCGGAGTGTTTACACACTTAGCTAAATGAATTACCAAGGTTTTGAAATCATAAACAGACCATTACAACTCTGTTAAATCTGCTGAACTCAATTATACAGAAGCTACATTATAATAGGATTCTGAAGCAAAACTTTCTGGACACTTCTTTACTCCACTACACATTCACTGTACTAACTAGTTCTTAAAGCTTCTCAAGTGTTCATAGCTTATTTAGGTGTGCCAGAACTGTTTTTTGGTTCGTTAACGACTCAGTATAACTTTTATACGCTATTTGTAAATCACCTATACAGAGGCAAGGATTACAGAAAAGGATTGAACAGGATCGGTACATTTCTGTTTGTTTCTTACTTGCAGTTGATTATCCTGACCTCTACTCTCTCAAATGTGTATAACTACTCAGTTCACTCCCTTAACCAATGTCCTGGGTAAGTCCTTAAGCCACTACACATCCCTAGAGCCTCTGTAATTCAGTTATTCTGAACTTAACAGGATGAAACACTGTAACGTGAAAACTGCTGCATCAGTTACTAACTTTTCTTTGTGTACAGGTCGATTTCCAGTTTTACCCGATTGGCTTGGGCTTCTAGTTTAAGTGTTTTGATTCTGTATTAACTCCACAACAGCCCTAGGCAGTAGTGTCTGTAATTCTGACACATTTTCACTCAAACCTGTAACACTGAAAAGAACCTGAAACATTACTTCTGTTTATTCTCCCAAGCTTAGCGCATCAGGTTAGTGTTTCTTTTTTTTTTTAAGAAAAACATTCTCACGCACTGGTGACTTAGACATGTGTATCACCTAGGTTCTTAAATACTTGCTTAACTCCACACTACCCTTACACTACTCTGGGAAAGTTAGTATACAGAATCCAAGACAGATCACAGGACTGAAATCTGGCTGATGTTTGTTCCCTGTTATTGTTGTTTAATCTATTTCTGAATTTTCCCTAAGTACTCATATACTAACTTAAGCAGGTTAGTAATAGATTGAATCCCAACACAAACCCAGGACAACATTGAGAACACCGCTGAACCTCATTATACAGAAGTAACACTGATTCATCCCGAAACTGAAACTACAATATAAACTGATTTCTTTCTTCTTTCTCTCTGGTTGTTCATGGTTTTGGGTTCTCAGTTTTTCCCTAGGTTGTTTAACTGTTTAATCAGGTATTCTACACAATTTGAACCTCTAAACAATTTTGAAACAGCAAGACCCAAACCTTTGAAGGGTCATTGTACAGAACTGAAAGTAAACTGCAACCTAAACTGGAATCTGATATTTTTCTCCTGTGTTTGTAGTTGTTCACGTTTCTGGTTTAGGGTTTCCCTTAGGTTGCTTAGCTATTTAGTTAAACATGTTTAGTGCAGTTTAAACTTCAAAACAGGCCCACCACCTAGTTGTTTCAGTTTCTGAATGTTGACATACAGAAGGGTCAGGATTTCAGAAAACTGAAATCTGACTGATAAGCTCTTTTATATTATTTTCCTTCTGTTCTCTATTCTGGTTTCATACTTCCCATCGATTTAGCTTCTTGGATAGGGATCTTAACATGATCTTTATCCCCAAAATTAGGCCACGACATCATGACTAATGCCACTGAGACTCATTATTCAGAGCTGTGTTATTGCAGAAACAGAAATCTGAAACTGATTTATTTATTTTTTGTTTGGTTCTCTGTTGGTTTCTTCTGAATTGATTTATAGCTCCCTCCAATCGTTTACACTCATAGTTAAGTCAATTTAGGAGACTCTAAGTTCATTCTCAATCCAAGGAGTAACAAACACACACACACCTGGGAATTACTTACACTACGCCTGAAACCAGGAAAGGTTAAAACCTGAATACTGATAGCTTCCCTTATATTTTTTTTCTTTGTTTGTTCACGTATGGCCCTCTTGTTTTCCTCACTTACTAAGAGTGTTCTCAGTAGTTTAAGTTCAAAACCAACCCTCAACAACAAAGGATATACCCTGAGAAGTGAGTATACAGAAAACACCAGAGTTCAAGAACCTAAAACTGTTACAGGAACTAGCACTGTTTTCTTCTGTTCTTTTACTTTGATTCCAGTTTTTTTTTTTCGAGTTACTATCCCATTCAGTTGAGTGGCTCCCCATGATGTTACCACAAGAACAGACCTATAACTACACGGTCTGTACTTCTAAGGTTTCTTTAATCAAAATTCGTAGAACTGAAAACAGAAAACAGGAACCAGAAAGTGTGAACGGTTACTTTCCTTTCCTATGAATTCCTTCCTACAGATGCAACAGGTTAGTTTCTATTTTCTTTTGACCCATTCCTACACTTGGATAACCCAGGCAGGTGTGTTTACAATATTGTAGGTGCATTATTATCACAATGCCATTCCAGGACAGCAAGAATACCGAGAGTTATGTTACAGAATTGAAACACTTAATAACTGAAGTCGACAGGTAAGTTTCATTTTATTTTCCCTGATCAGGGCATGGTTTTAGGAGTAGCTCACCCTTTATGTATCTTGGCAGATGCTTGGGTGTGAAATGGGACTTGCAACCCTTGGTTAACCGACCACAACTGAAGACATTTACCCAGAGGTTAGGCTTGGCAAGATCAGAGAAGATAATGATAAGAACAATGGAGTCACTCTGTTTTAGAAACTTCACCTTCCAGTTAAGTTCTAAGAAGAAATCTTTTACAGGTTTTTGCTCAGAGGTCTTCAAGCCCTTCAGTGGTGGGATGTTATGGGGTACGTACAGCACAAGAAAGAAAATAGAGTGATTAAGATCGACATGTTCGGGCACAAAACTGATGAGCAGATGATGGAGAACTGATTGGAGCCTACCTTGTTATGTTTCGTTGTTGTTTTTTTTCTTCTTTTGAAGCACTAGAGGCTTGTTGCTCGTGGAGCCGATGCACATTTCAGGGGCTAGGCTCCCAGACAGGTTGATGCTAAGACTGGGAGGAGGTAATAAGTTAGTCAGTAGGTGAACTATCGGCATAGAACAGAAAAAGAAACTAAGAAGGATTCTAACCACCGCTGTTCTCCCGCCAGAACACAGGAATTGAATTGCCTGCTCCCGAACTTGCACAGCCGAGATGGGTGTTTGCATGGCGGAACTAACTGAGGTGGGTTTGGCAAGACACTGACTTGAGAGTAGGCGTTGAGTGGGTTTATTCAGTCCAGTGCTACTTTCTACTGGTTCCCATACGCACGCGTGAGAAATCCCAAAAGAACAACCTGATGCATGGTGTTTACCGGAGTCAAAGGAGTACAGTTGGTGCTCACAAGTTACTAGAGAGTTATGGGCAATGGTAAAAATAATCAGTTCTGTCGCATGAGGTTTATGGGCTGTTGAGAAAACTAATTAGTTTGTCGTTCTGGAAATCTGGAAGTAGTCCAGATTTTGGGGTATTTTAGAAACAGGTGAGTAAAACGTTGTATTGGGGCGTGTTTGTCCCTGTTCTTCCCTTTGTGACCTTAGTAGCGAGCTACTTGATTGCATTTGTGGGTATCAATTACTGAATTTGAGCACAGCTCAAGTGGTTAAGGTTTCGGGATGTGTACGAGAGGTCTTGGGTTCGAATCCCAGCTAGAGCATAGTTGCTCTTTTCTTTTCTTTTTGTTTCAGCCCCATTAAGTCTATTTATTGTATATATAAGTGACTATATTAATATGTAGCGTTACGTACATTTACATATATATCCGTATGTACATAAATACGGTAATAATAACTGTTCGTTTTTAATTACAACATTATACGGGTACAACTATTTATAGCAGTGTTCTAATTATATAAACAACGTCGTAATTTTGTAACGTTGTGTATATGTACATACATAATCGTTTTATGCTTTAATGTTGTAAGTTATATATTTAAATAACGTTTAATTACTTAGGGGTATTTCACACTGCACTATCCGTCATCGGCGACATCAGCCCTAAGAAGCCGAGTCTTAACTGGTTGTGCCTACTCCTGTGCAGAATTTGCACGAGTGACAAAGACATTGACAGGTCAACATCTGCACGCCAGATGGGTCGTTTCCTCTTAGGCTATGCCCGAGAAACAACCACCTCAAAGGAACCAAGTAGTTTCAGTGCTAAGCACCTAACCACGAGACGAAGGGCAACGTCGAAGCCATAAGAAGGAACTTCCCCACCGGTCCTGGGACACAAGTGCATCTCCAGCTATATCCAAGTACTATAACAAAATTCCCTAGGTTCCACCTTAGTGGAGCCCCGGGCCGAAGCCACACTTCCACTAGAACTCTGGGACTTCCCACAGGCATGGGGCCCCCAAGGGACCGCACCACTTCCTGTTAAACTTCGCAATATAGTAACTATCGCGACACCGCAAGGAAACTTGCAAGTGCACCCAACACTTGGTAGCACGAAGCCACATCGGGTCTCAAGTCCCATTCTGAGCCAAAGGTAGTTTGGGCTTAGAACACATCGCTAATTCTGCTCTAGGTCACCATGGTTTGTGAAGCATTCACATAAAACCACGAGACTAAGCGAATTAGCTTGACATGCCCTAAGGAAATTACCCCAAGGCTCCGGCGATGCTGCGCTATGCCAGCATGCCGGAATGCGCCACTCATAACCACAAGGATGAGAGTGGACTTATACCACCCTTATTAGATAAGTTCTCCTGGCCATCCCAATTCCCTCAACTTCAAGCGTCAAGGTCAAAGGGGGATCTGCGCACCACTTGCAACTCCTGCCCAAGTGCGCAGCCCAAGTACAAGTAATGCCAGTGCTCGGGGAACCACTGGGTTCGCCCACATGGCCAAAGCAAGTACCGATGACCGGAGGGTGAGGGCATCGGGCGGATACCTACACACTTATCTCCACCCAAATCCAACTCATCCCTGCGTGAGCCACAAAGGCTCTATCGATGTGCCGCCCACACATCGGGTAAGGATAACCAGGGACAAACCGAATTGATGCCGCCAGTTCTCGGCATCTGGGTAACAGAAGCTCGCACCCTTAGTTCCAAAGCTCCATCCCCGATGGGGCCCCTCGGCTACCTGCACACCTGCAAGTTAGCATAAAGGGCGTATAACAGAGAGAGAGACCGAGTCATCGCAACGCAGGTACAAAAGGGCTACTTCTTTTATTGATGGAGATACAAGGCCCGAAGGCTTACATTACATCGTTATGCACAAGTACATTTTGGTTTTCAGGCTGCTTGTCTTTGTCCTTACAAAAATTGGACGTAACAAACCTCCCCCACCTAAGTCTTTGCCGTCCCCGGCAAAGATTCTAAGTACTTTTGTATCTCATCCCTAAATTGCCATAAATTGCCCTCTCGTTCCCACGTCGCATCTTCTCTGGTCTCTCCCTTCCAGTGAATTAGAAAGTCTGTTCGCTGGCTAGCTTTCCAACCCGCTCGCCGATGGGCGAGTACTTCTTGGATTCCTTTCTCGTATTGAACAGATATAGTCGACGGAGCCCGAGCTTTATCCTCATGCAAACTTTGTTCATCTGCCGTGTAAGGTTTCAAGAAGCTTACGTGAAAGGTAGGGTGCATCCTCAACCTTTCTGGAAGGTCAAGACGGTAAGCGGCATTACCGATACGCTGAACGACCTCGAAAGGTCCATCGAAGCGTTGGACAAGTCCCTTATGCAGGGGTCTTCTGATCTTCTTCAAGATCTGTGGAGTCAGTTTAAGCATGACACGATCCCCCACATTAAACTCCAACGGCCTTCGCTTAGCATCGGCATTCTTCTTCATTCGGTTGGAGGCAAGTTCTAAATTTTCCTTTGCCATCCTGAATAGTTCTTGTCGGTCACGAACGAATTCATAGGCAGCTGGGCACTGCCCCGTTGCAGCCTGCTTTGCAACTTCCGCCGGGGTTAAGGGTTGCCAGCCCATAACTAACTCGAAGGGACTCTGCTTCGTGGCACTGCTCTTGTGCATATTGTAGCATAGTTGTGCCGTGTCTAGCAGATGTAACCAGTTCTTTTGGGAAGCCGTAACATAATGACGACGATACTCCTCAAGGAGCGCGTTTATCCTCTCCGTCTGTCCATCCGTCTGCGGATGGTTAGCTGTTGAAAATTTCAACTCGGAACCCATTAGACCGAACAATGTGACCCAAAATCTGCCAGTGAACCGAGTATCTCGATCACTGATAATATCCCGGGGAAGGCCAAAATACTTTACCACGTGAGAATAGAAAAGATTCACTGTCATTTCAGCCGGACAATTCGTTGGCACGGCCATGAAAACAGCATACTTCGAGAACCGGTCAACAACCACCAGCACTGAGGACTTTCCCTCAACACTAGGGAAGCCCGACACAAAATCCAGGGAGACCGACTCCCAGGGACGATTAGGAATAGGCAACGGATTCAATAGGCCCGCCGTCTTCTTCCTCTCTACTTTGTCCTGCTGGCATACCAGACAAGACTTCACATATTCTTCAATGTCTGGGACCATCCTCTTCCAATAGTAGCTTCGA
Organism: Limonium bicolor; assembly: GCA_023374045.1. Classification (NCBI taxonomy): domain Eukaryota; kingdom Viridiplantae; phylum Streptophyta; class Magnoliopsida; order Caryophyllales; family Plumbaginaceae; genus Limonium; species Limonium bicolor. The sequence goes on along the minus strand of CM041777.1, from coordinate 101,554,210 downwards.
CGGATGAGAGCTAGGGTTCGGTTTACCCCGGCATGACCCGCCCACCTAGCATCGTGAAACTCCCGCATCAACTCAATTCGAATTTTCCCAGCAGGCACTACCACTCGACGCTGCTTATCCAGCAACAGGTCGTCAAGCAGAATGTAGCGGCGAGTCTTGCCAGCACGGACTTTTTCACATATCTGATTGTACGTTGAGTCGGATTCAGATGCTTCCCGGATTCTGACCATCAAGTCACTTCCCACGCGAGAGATATTGCTTATTACCCCAAAACAATGCCGACTTAGAGCATCAGGTACAACATTGTGCCGACCCTGTCTATGGATCCACTCAAAGTCAAATTCACCCAAAAACTCTTGCCATCTCGCCTGCTTAGGGGATAACTTCTTCTGCGTGGTGAAATAGGTGTTGGCCACATTATCCGTGACAACGAGGAACTTAGTTCCGAGAAGGTAATGCCTCCAAATCGTGAGGCAATGGATTACCACCAGCATCTCTTTCTCATGAGCCAAATAGCGTTGTTCGGCTCCATTTAACTTCCGACTCTCAAAGGCACAGGGGTGACCCTCTTGTACGAGGACACCCGCAACTCCTCTGTCAGATGCATCCGTGTGGACCTCAAATGGTTTATCGAATTCGGGCAACTTAAGCACTGGTTCCGAGGAAATAGTTCTCTTCAGCAACTCGAATGCTTCCTGGCGCGCACCCGTCCACGCCCCGTCTCACCTTTTTGAGTTAAATCGGTAAGAGGGGCTACCTTATGAGATACCCTTCCGAATCGCGATAATAGTTCGCCAACCAAGGAAAAGAGCGGAGTTCAGATACATCCCTCGGAGTCGACCACTCTAGGATCGCTTTCACCTTGATGGGTCCATACGGACGCCCCAGCGGAGATGATGTGGCCAAGGAAAACAATTTCTCGTTGACGAAGAGGAACACTTTTCCCTCTTCACATAAAGCTCATGCGCCCGTAAGCGATCAAATACCAATTCCACATGACGCAAATGATCCTCTAAGCTACTGCTATATAAACAATGTCATCAAGATAGACAACAACAAAACACATCAAGGTAGCCAAAGAGGACTTCATAATTCATTAAATTACAAAATGTAGCAGGGGCATTACATAGGCCAAAAGGCATTACAAGAAATTCAAAGACCCATAACGGGTTACACATGTAGTTTTTCCCTCATCACCCTCTGCTATGCGGACCTGCCAATACCCCGATCGGAGATCAAGCTTCGTGAAGTACGTGGCTTTAGACAAACGGTCGAAAGGTCATCTGGTCTTGGAATGGGATACTTGTTCTTTACAGTGACCTTGTTCAAAGCTCTAGTCAACGCAGAGTCGAAGTGAGCCATCAGCCTTCTTTTGGAAAAGCACGGGAGCTCCATGGCGCTGTGGAGGGACGAATCTTTCCAGACGCCAGAAGCTCGGAGAGCTGCGCCTTTAGCTCATTTAATTATAACGGCGACATGCGGTAAGGGGCCTGAGCAGGGGGATGGCCCCTGGGACTAACTGAATTTTGTGTCTATGCCCGTCGTGGGGGGGAAGACCGTTCGGCAGCTCCGAAGGCATCAAATCTTTATATCTCTCTAGAAGGGGCAGCATCTCTTCAGGGACGACTTCACTTGATTTAGACTTCTCCGGTTTTGCCACAGCCAGTACCACCGGCCCGATTCCAGGTTCCACATAAGGGTCAATTGGTCCCACAAGGTCAGTGGGGCAACCCGGATCATCAACTGACCTCGTCTGGACAGCATCGACAAAACATGGGAAACGCTCGTCCGTAATCCATATGCCCCGAATTAGATGAATCGCGGGCTCAGCCTTAGCCGATAGTGCAAAAGGCGATCCTAAGATCATAGGAAATCTTGGAATGTCCAACACCTCAAAAGTCTCGACTCCTTCCCACCTGCCGACTTTTATTCGTAATTTACAAGCCCCTAGAACTTGGCAAGATTTTAGGGGAGCCTTGAAGGCACATTCCTTCCCCAGGACACAGCTCATAAAGCGAGAACTCGGCTCCAAGCTCTCAAACAGACGGGTTTACCGAGTATTTATGTGACATACTGTACTACAGATGTCTGGTGGTACTAGAGGCGTGGTGTGCTGGAAGAGGAAGAGGTAGAGGGCGGGTGTGACCCCGGCATTCCAGGAGTTGCTGAGACGGTTGTAGCCGTTCTTGCACAGCTGGGTACTCAGATAGGAGGAGCACCAGCCCACCCGCCACAGCCCAGGGAAACAAACTGGCTGAAGTCAGTTACAGAGACCCGACCACCTACATATTCAGGGGAACCAGACCCCGTAGCTTTGGAACGATACATCGTTGAACATGAGAAGGCCTATGAAGCGTTACAGGTACCTGACGACAAGAAGGTCGCTATTGTTGCTTTCCATCTGAAGGATGCAGCCAGCACTTGGTGGAGGTTGGTCAAGGACCAGCACCTGGCTACGCCCGACTTTTCGTGGGCTGCCTTTGTTGAGTTACTAAGAGGGAAGTACTACCCGGCGCACCTCAAACAGAAGAAGCGCCATGAGTTTGAAACATTGACCCAGGGAGGTCTGACCGTGGACGAGTATTATGCTCGATTCATTGGCCTACTGGACTTCATCCCCGGTGTGGATTACTCAGAAACCGTAAAGATCGAGAAGTTCCGGGGAGGACTATTATTTCGCATCTAGATGGCGATGGGTGCTACCCTCTACACTACCATACAGGTATTAACATGAATGCCATAAATCTTTACTTACTATAGTACCGTATAACCTTGTGAGAACTTACCAATGAGATTCCAGGAGTGTTACGACGCTGCCTCGAGGACGGAGCTAATGCTCCAGACTCGGGAAGAGACTCTAGGGGCAAAGAAAAGGAAGAACCCTGAAGGAGAGTCTGAGGGTGGAGGAGCATCTTCAGGCGATGGCCAGAAAAAGGGAAAGTAAGGACTTAACCCAAGCTTAAATACTTATCATACTAAATACCTTACGAATGCTGACCCGAAACCTTAAACAGGAAATTCTTTCCAAAGAAAGGGCAGCAGGGTCACCAGGGAAAGAAAGGGAAAGAGCCCGTCCTGCAGTTGACCGGCCCAGCTATTGATGCTAAGCCTCTGAGATCTGCACCTCCTAAGGGTGAGAACACCTACCTCTTAAATTCAAATATAATCTTAACCCCTATATCAACAGATTTTAACTTAAACTTAAATACTATCATCAGGCACCGGACAGCCCCAGCGCCATTTTATTGTAAGCGTTGCGGGGGAAGGACCATCCAGGGGTCGACTGCGAAGGCCGCAAAGTCGAGTGTCGGTGCTGCCACAAAGAGGGCCATAGGGAATTTGAATGTTTGATGAACCCAGAGAGCCGTAATTACAGGCCACCAAAGAATACTCAGAAGACCTCAGCTGGAGGATCTGGAGTACCACGAGGCGGTCAGGATGGCTAGACATCTGCTGATGCTGGAGCCCAGAAGGGCAAGGGAGTAGATAGGGCATGAGTACCCATACTCCATGAGACCGCTAGTGGAAGACTTTTACTTACTATGTTGTGTGCTTACTTTGAATGCTAGAAGGAACTATGTTATAAGTATGTGGGAGTGTGTCATTGACCACTCGCCTTTTGTGTAAGACCTTGGGATTAGTTGTGTGTACTCAGTACCAAAAGCTTTAAACCTTGACGGATATATATGAACAGGATGTTGATGCTTACATTACCATGTAGCCTACCCTACAGACACAGAGTCAATGAGACCGGGAATTACTGAACCAGAATTTCCATCTGCCTTGCGCACTTGCTACAGCAAGTGCAGCGACAACAACAGTAACAGCTACTGCAAATGCAACTACTAACTTTTAAACCTTATAAAAAAAAACTGTTTTTCAAACTTTTTCATTGAAACCTGGAAATTAGAAACCTATGCAATTTGGAAGGACCGATAGTCCAACCACTGCAACTGGACACATTATACAGCCACTATGACTGTAAAAAAAAAACACACCAGTTTAAACGTTCGAGGAAGTTTCAGACAGAGCTACTAGCCAAATACCATCAGAGTATACCGGCATTGAATGCTAATCACTACTAGTGATACATGTTTAGTCCTTATGGACAAGCACACCCTTTGTAGATGCACCACCGTCAGTGAGGATGGTTGGGAAGTAAAGAGCCAAGTTGCTCAAGCTATTATGCAATCTGCAATACATCCAATTACATGGATGAGGGGACGAATATGAACTATGGATGAGACATGATCAGAAAAAAAAGCAGGGAGAAAAAGGAAAATGTGTTGTACTCAATGAGATAAAAAAAAAGAGGAGAAACAAGTTTGCTAATATAGCACGGATTTTACTTACACCGAGTTGAATAATACCAGTCTATGATATGAATTACCACGGATGCCACAAAGGCAATAACACTTATTACAGGATAACCGATAACACGAACTATTAGACAAAAAAAAAGGGCAGAAGCAAAAGAAGACAAAAAAAACAGAAGCAAAAAGAAGACCAAAAAAAAAAAGAAGAAGAACAAAAAAAGAGGGATATCCATCAAAGGGAGATTGACAAAAGAATACTTCACAACAACCGTGTGACGGACATTACCAGTTTACTAAACGAGACATGGGACGACCGCACTCCGTTAGGAGCATGTGGACCTGACAGACTTATTTATAAGTTAGTCGGGTAGGTAGTAATGTATCAGTACGGTACCCCATGCAAGTAGACAAGTAGTGTTAGGAACACGAGAAGTAGTCAACTCCATCCTACGGACAGGAGACGGATTACCTCGAAGATGGATGAGAAGAGTCGCAGTTAAAACAACGGGCTAGAGAAAAAAAAAAGAAAGGAACCTTCAACAGAGAACAGTGGACAGTATACAGAGAAGACAAAGGAACCGTTTAAGGACAGGAAACCGGAAAAAAAAAAGCAACAGGAAAACCCATTATGGACGAAAATATGTAGAATCCTCATAAGGATCGAGCTAATGCTTGCAATCCAGAGGAAATCTACCAGATGATATAGATATAAACAAGTGACTATGCAAGGAGAAAAGATAAAGCTATATGATAGCAGAAACCTTGCTCAAGGAATAGTGGATTCGGAATGTACCACTCACAGGATAATTCGCACATATTTCTATTTGCCTCATTGGATATTAGCTGTTGAGCGTTTACGCCTCGACACTCTGTAAGACTGAGTGTTTTGGTATTGCACTCGCGCAGTTATTAATCTAGTGGAAATGCAGAAAGATAAAGTGGATATCAACACGAGTGTGTTAAAAAAAAAAGAGAGAACTACAACAGTGTGTTACTCCGGAACAAAACCACCAGGAGACATGGATGACAAACATCATCTTTGTGGACATATAGGCTGGTACGTCTTAATATTACAAAGACAAGTGCAAAGAGCACGAAGTACTAACAGTAGCCAATGTCATATTACATTTCAAGCTGAATATCAGTGAGAGAAGACACACGCATGTATGCTAGTGATCCAAACCAGTGGATTCACATCAATGAAAAAAAAACGAGGCAAATTGAGCCTTTGTTCATGGGTCTACACCTCATACGGAGCGAGTGGGCCCAAAAGAATGAACTTGGGAGAGAGCACAAAAAGATCAGTGCCTCACCTTTTATATATTGTGGAACCCTGAAGGGCTAGAGTCATACCCGTCTCTCTGATATGAGGATAATCCACGAGTTGGAGAACTCTTTGAGAGCCAAGTATCCAGCGCTCCTTGTTGAGAGGATGTTGTATACTTGTGGGGTATGGGGGCGTAACCCCTTTTTAAGGGGGGGTAGAGCCTCTTGGCTGTGCACATGTGTGCACTAAAATTTGTTGTTTTCGTATGCATTGCATACAAAGAATTGGTGGTGTGCGGGGCACACGAGGTTTGTTTGATTAGTATGCATGGCATACAGTGAATTGTTTTGTATGCATGGCATACAGTGAATTGGTTTTGTTGGTTATGTTTGATACGCGGGGCGTGCGTGTTTTTTGGTCTGTTCTTGTGTGATGTGCATTGGTATGTATGTATCTCACGAGATACTTGTTTGAATGTTGTATGTACACCATGTGTGTAATACTTTTCTTATGCTATTTGTGGTATGTATTCATATTGCTTTATAGAATGATTACATATGGTATCGCCTAGATACAAAATGAATCATTCGATATGGAATGTGGAACAATGGAATGTCATGGACACCTCAGGGAGGTTGTCAGGGTTGGTAGAACTGATAGGAAATGATGGTACTGATGGATCACCTACATCCATATGTGATTGAACTAACGCCACAACGTGATGGCTATGTGCTGTATAAGCGCAATACGATGTGTGTAAATGATATATCACATAGATTACATTGTGGGAACAATGGGTAGTTATACATTTATATATACTTACCTATTTGATTAAGAGACTTCGGGACGAAGTCTTTTTAAGGGGGGTAGACTGAAATACCCCAAATTATTAAAGCATGGATTAAATATTTAATCACATTAATTAAGGCCTAAACATGCCTTAAAAGTCAACTGAGAACAACAGTGGTCAACACAAATCAAGATGTTGCACCCTTTGACTGCTAAGGGTAAATAAATACCCAAATGAACTACTTAGGACCTAAAAGTTTGTCCTAAGCATATTAACACATTACTAAACATATTATAACCGTTGGACAACACTCCAACACAAAGAAAAAGCATTTACATGCTTCAAGGTCAAAAAGGGCAAAAAGGTGCTCTAGGAAAACCTTAAAAATCAAATGACCTCTAAATGATATAAAATTGAATACCATGATCAAGTATCATGTAAGGAACACAACAAAACCGTTGTCAAAGAAAACCAAGCCCAGAAAACCTTGCGACACAAAATGTGCACTAAAACTCCTTAAAGCACGTTTTTGTGTAATCCCTTCTAAATTGGTTTTAAATGGGATAAAAGGTTATAAATACCTTTAAATATAATAAAATGTCATATTATATGATATTAGGAATTTAATTCCAGAAATTTACGAATTTTTACAAATTTAATATTAAAATATAATTAAAAAACCCTAAAGTGGGGCCCGCATGAGTCAAATTGACCAAGTATGGTCAATGGTCAATTAATTGACCCACTTGGACCATGGAAATCGGCTGCAATAAGAGAGGAGGCAGCATAAGTCCTTGATTGACAATAATTCCTACCTAATACATTTACTTTTTGAAAATTAACTTACTTTTTCAAATAATTCAAGCCTTTCCACTCATTTCTCCCTTCCTTGTCCGATTCTCTTCTGCCCAGCCAAGCTCTCCCCTTCCTTTGAAGCTCTCAAGTGTGTTATTGAGCATGGAAGGAAAACCTAGCTCCTAAGTGTTGTAATGTAAGTGTTTTAATGTCATTTTTAGCTCTTTTCTTCATCTCTTCACTACCAACCAGACTAGATTCGTGGCTCATCAATTCCTATGGCTTATTCTCAGTGTTCTAAGGTTAGAACAAGAGCTAAACTCGGTTGAGACCAGTAGAGGGACCAAGGTTGTTCAAATCTACATTTTAAGGTAAAAATGTGCTTTAAGCTCATAACTTTTGATTCCCTTCAAGTTCGGCTGTGAAACTTTGGTCATAGCCTTATTTTCTTCTCCTTTTCATGTGGAATCAGTTGGTTAGCCATTTGGAGCAAGGGTGGCCGAGATCCAAAGGAAATACTCTCTTTTAAGGCATTTTTCCAAGGTAAACCTAACAACAAGGTAGCATTTCGAGATCTAACTATTTCCTATGTCAATATGGTGGATCTAACACCTTGTGGTGTGTTTGGTTCAGGTCCAAACCACTTAGAACTTCCCTTGCATTTTTAAGGTGATTTTTGCCTTAAATCTTACATTAAATTACTCCTTATGGTTAGACCTTTCTTGGAGACTAACTAGGCCTTGTTTACTGTTTGAAACATGCAAGAGAAGCTTTGGAAATTTTATCTAAGGCTGGCCGAATTCAAACAAGGAATTATTCAAGCTAAATCAAGGTATAAATCACTTAAACATTAACTTTGCTAAGTTAAAATGTTCTAAGCTATTTCTATATTAATTGCCGTGAGATAACATGGTAATAAGGTCATTTTTGACCTTAAAATGTTTAAAGAAATGGCTTAGTAAATTTATCTAAGTGATTAAGTAACATAAATGTCAAATTTAAGACATTATGTGGAAGTTTGAATTGTAATTAAAGGAAGTGTTGGTGAGGCCGAGAATTATAAGTGTTTTTGGGACATTTATGTGTAATTTATTTTGCAAGCCAATGTTTGTAATAAGGCCATGTATTTTAGGCCATTTTATTTATGCATTTACAAGCTTTTAATTAAGTTTAAGTAGTATAAATGCATTACCGAAAATAGATGGGGTATTAGGTGTAATTAAATCAAATTTGGGGGCTTTAGAATAATAAGGCCGAAAATTAGAGGTAAAAAGGAGTTAAAATAAAGTTTATAAATTTTTATAAAGTTTTGGGGTTAAATGGTGATTTCTAGAAAGTTTGGGTGCAAACCGTAATTATTAGGAATTAATGGTCAAGGAAATATTAAGGAGGTCAACATTGACCATATGCTAGGTTTTGACCAAAATAAATAAGTTAGATAACTTATTTAAGGTTTTATAATAAGTTATGTATTTAATGGTAATATTTTTATAACATCTGTGGTAAATATGTTATCACCAAAAATAAAGGGTGTACAATGGTATTTAAACACCCATGGGCTATTAGGAATTTTTAGGAAATTATTTGGTGGATTTTGGAATTAAAATAAACTATATATGTATAATATATAGTTAATTTGTCATTATGACACTTTGGAGAAAAATAGATGGTGGAATGATAAATATTGAAAGTATATGGGTTAATAAGGAAATTTATAACCCTTTGGTGAAATTTGGAGATTTTTAGAATTATTAAGAGAATTTATTAAGATATGTGTATAAAATATGGTTTTAATGATATGGAAGAACTATATGTTATAAATAGGGCCAAATGGCAATTATAGAATAGCACAAGGGCTGTTCGGAATTTACAAAAATTAACCATAGGTTATACTCTTTTAAAAGTTAGAAATGTTATATTAAATGGTATATATAACATGGTAAAAAGAAAGGGGTGATTTTGTAAATAAAGGAAACTATGGTTTATGGAAAAGAATAAGATTTTCTTATGGTGCCTAAGAGGCAATAATAAATATTTTTGTATAAAAACTATAGGTTATAAGTTGAAGGGAATAAAAATATCACATAGTATGATATTAGTATATGGTATAACATTACATAATGTTATGTGGTCAAAAAGGAATTTAAATAAATCAAGGGCTATACCGAAAATATAAAGGTTGGAAAATGAATTTTAGACTACGGTCTACTATGTTGTAAATGTTATGACAATTAAATGGTATTAAGGTGGTTTAGATGGAATTAATATAAGGAAGGGTACTCACATAAAATAGTGTGACAAACTATAAATAAATGGGAGTTAGTTAAACTAAGGTATTTATTGAATAAACCTTAGAAGTTGTAATTATACAACATAAAATGTTACTCATGTTAGGATAATAATCTTATTATAAGTCGTACAATATGATACAACTAACGGGAATAATCATCTAATAAAAGATGATAAAAAGTAACATAAAATATAAGAGTTTATTAAACTCATGGGAATTACCTACGTGGTAAATATATACATACACAAGAATAATGTATATAAGGTGGATATATATATATTTTGGTTGAAAACCATATGATTAATGGTGGTGGTTATTTAAAAAAAAAATAATAAATATAGTTACGAACTATAAGTTATGAATTTTAGAATGCAATATAATACAAGAATGCATGCATACATGCAACTATAGGTTACGTACCTAAACTAGAGGTGGATAAGATTAAGAGAAATATAAGGAACTAAACTTAACAGTTGGGATAGTTTTGACGTACGCGTTTTATGTAACAAAACGACTGTTTTAGAGAAACCCGTAACAACAACTGTAGAAAACAGAGGTGAACTGTCGGGGTTGCTTATTATTTGGATATACCGGATGTAGTTAGTCATGGAGACTGACGTATAGTTTTAATACCGTTTAGATTATACTTCTGACAAGGACGCTTGACAAGCTAGCGGACTACACGGAGCATAGGATCTTGAAGATTCATACTCCACCGTAATACAATCAGGTTGAACGGTATGTAAAGGGGTTTGCCGAGTTGACCTAAGGTTGCTCCTTGGGCTCGGATTGGTTGATATAACTTGTGTGTTATATATGTGTGGTTACATGTATGTGTTTAAGTGTTGATGCATTAATGATTTATGCACGGGCGTCCTACGGGACTAACACTACGTCGACTATAGATCGACTTATATAAACATACATATGCGTTGTGATGACATGACGGTTACTTGATATAATACCATGATATTAATATTAAGGATATGGTAACCTAAGTAAAACACTTAGGAACGAGTCACGACATTGTCGGTCTCTAGAGCATGGATCTCTAACATAAATATCACCTAGATGACTTCTAGATATGCGTGACCCATTGGCCGCTGGTTAATAAATATTCTCCATAAGACTAAGAGCAGATCTTAAACATTATGAGAGAGTGATGGTATGAGATTGAGGTGAGGAATCCCGGTAGTTTACGAACTACTTGGTTGCGCATTTGTGATCACTGAGGGGTTCCTATTTGGATTCCGCTCCAGGTTATATCCAACGAGCCCAAATAGGTTCGTGGATCAGGTGGCTACGGCCTTTTTATGGACGTCTTACGAGACATAAGTGAGTCCGGGGCCTCCGGACCTCTGGCGAAATGAGCACCTTTGTGTGTACGGGGGACTACTGTCCATGGTGAGGTTATCGGTTGTCCTAAAATGACGCCCTACTGACATTAATTAAACATGGTTGGATGGAGCCTACAAGGCTAAGGTAAATTAACTATGGGAACTGTACGCTACGGCGAGTGTACATTGTACATATGGATGGGGCTTGAAAGCCAAACTAAAATAAATTGACAGTGGATGGTGAACACTACGGCGATTGTACATTGTACAAAATATTGTTGTTATTGCTCGATACGTTCGATATACAATGTTGTTTGAAATATTCTATGAATGTTTGGTTTGGATGGATGATTAATGTTTATGAATATTTGGATGGTTGATTATGTCTATTATACATTTATGCTTCAGTTTTGATTATAACTGTAAAAAGGAAAAGCATGAAACCAATCTAATAATAAGATGGGTTAAAATGACAAGTGACCATTAGGGTCCAGGCCCGGCATACTCAGCGTCTATCGCTGATACTACACCATTTCAGGTTGTTGATCATTGTGGAGCTGAAGAGCAGGAACAGGGTAGTTGGAGATTGTATGGTAATGAAGATGGTGTATGGTCTTATGGTAAGGTTATGTATTTTTCAGGATTGGTAGACGCTCACTTGTCAATGTGTATGGTTATGGACTTAGTTTGATGTATAGGAGTTTCTCGTTATCACTGCGGTTAGCAATTTGTTTGTTTTTGGAAGTTGGATGTGGTTTGGCTACGTTGCTCGCATGGGCGAGTAATGGGCGGTGACACCCGTGTGAGTTTTGTAATTGTTATTTATTTTTCCGCTGCGAGACGTTTTATTTATTGCTACGTGAGGGATTATATCGTGATTATGGAGAGGGGTGTTACACAGAGCGTATTCCTTGTTCACCAGTTAGGGTTGCAAAATTACTGTGAAAGGCGCAGAGCATGGAGAGAGTCGCACAGAGCATGTTCCTTGTTCTCCAGTTGCAATAATACCGTCAACGAAGAGAATGAAGAGAGGGAGATGCATCAGACACAAAGAAGAAAACGAAAAGGCACAAGCATGTATGTTCCTTTTTGTCAGAAAGAAAAAAGATAAGATAAGTTCGAGTATATTACCGGTTCGGAATGAACTGCTTCAGCCTTGTCTTCAATCTGGTGAGCAAAATGCAACAGTTCGACCATAGGTGCACACACAAGAAGAGAATGAAGGTAGAGGCGTAGAGCTTAGGGTTGCAAATTTACATGAGTGAAGAGAATGAAGAGAGAGACAGACGAAGGGTCGGAAAAAAGGTGAAGGCATGGTTTTTAAAATTTTCATCCAAAAAAAACTAGGAAAATAACCTATTTAGGTGGTTCTTAGCTAGGAACCGCCGAAATAGGGCCCCAAGAATTTTGTGTCTAAAAAAAGACACCTATCTGGGCGGTTGTTAGCTAGGAACAGCCGAAATAGGTGTTTCGATTACAACCGCTGAAATGGGGGCGCCGAAATAGGCCTTTTTTGTACTAATGTTGGTTGCAAAGAAGGCACACCAAGTACTACAACCAAGACCAAGAAGCTTTATTCTTCCGGACAACCTCTTGCATCAGAGATTGTGTAGATTCTTGAGCATTGGAGCTAGATTCTCCTTGATGCACTTTGTGGACAAGGTTCACTATCAAACATGGCGAGTGGAGAGTCTCAACCCTGCTTGCCCTTTTTGGAATTCGGCCCTGTATGACGTAAATTTCAAACTTCCTCTAGGGTTCCTTCGTGAATGCGGCGATCAAATCGTTGTTTCCTACCACGCAGTTGTTAGAGAGTCTTCAACCCTCATTAGAACTAGGGAATTGTCTAGATTGTTCTTACCATTTGCATCTTGGGTGTCCTACACTTCAGTAGTAGGAGGGCCAGAGGAAGTCGTAGTAGAGGAGATTGAATGTCCAACATCCCCTGACTTTTCACCATGATCAGCTCTGACCTCATCTCTTCGCAAAGGGCCCGCTTCAAAACATGGTTTCTTACCCACAAGTCCGCAAATTAATGACCAGCGGTGAAAACTTGTAGCCCGTAACCAATGACCTGCCGGTTTCAAAAGTCCTCATCAGCAGTCTGATGGTGACAACTTGTATCATGTAACCAAGGGCCATAGGGATATATACCGCCCTACAGCTTTGTTTGATCAGAGCATTCCTTGGTTAGGTGAGTGAATAAGCCACAATTAAAGCATATAGCGAACATCATTTCATATGATAGCCTTAGAATAGATTCCTTCCCTTCTACTAAGATTCTGCGCATCTTATAAGTGGCTTAAGAAGGCCGAGCAAGACCTTTATCCTCATATATGAACCGTGGATGCAACCGTCATCCTCGTCATACTCCAGGGAAAAACCAAAACGGTTCCCCAATCTCTTTGTAAACTCCGTGCTAAAACAGAATGGGACATCATGCACCCATACCTAGATTGGGATCCAACCAAAGTTGTGATCACGTGGAACCTTTCTCTTATCAACCTTTGAAAAGCCAAAAGTGAGCCATCAAAGCACCATGGCCCTCGATATAGCATTGCATGCACCATATCCATTTTTGTCGAACTCAAAGAGAACTAGGTCCCGACCTGCACTCTGAATTGAAAATTTGCACTCTAGTTTCCTGGCTTTACCCAAGGTGATCTCCAAATACTCTGGTGTCTATACCTTTGGAGGTGAAAGACTTGCAAAAGAGACATCGCTCAAACGGAAGAGCTGGAGCAATATCCTTCCGACCTTGCAAATGAGTGACTTGTCCTTCCTCCTTCGTCGGGGGAGAGGACCGCACAGCGTGTGGATACATCCTCAATGGTTGCATGCAACGGTGGGTTGGACATCCTTAAGGCAAGGAAAGTAGAAAAGAACAAAATAGATGAACAAAAAACACCCCGATTCAAAGTGACGGCCACTTCAAAGATGATTCTCCACAGACAAAAAACAGAAGACAACAAAAGACAAGACAAAGCTTAAAGAGCAAGATGACAAAGAAGAAGAAAAATGAGGAAAAGCACTAGCTCCACTTCTGCATGCAGCGCTCGCATAGAAGATGAGTCACTCCAAAGGTAACAACACTTATTGTGATCCTTAGTAGCATAGTGTGCTTGTAACAATGTTTAATCTAGCATTTTATACTCTTTCTATGGAACTTTTTCCCAAGGGTTTTGTCCATAGAGGTTTCAACGAGACAAGTGCGAGATGGACCAAAAACTTGGGGTGCAAAGTTGTAAACACTTGTTTCATTTTGAATAAAAATTAAATGATTATATTAAAAAAACTTAGCTTAATAGGAGAAACCGTTACGAATCGGGCATGGAGCAACGATTAAAGGCAATGGGTAATGGATGAACCAAAAATTTGGGGAAGACAAGTGCAGAAGTGCAAAAATGGCAAGAAAGGCAGCGGGGCAAATAAGAAAACAAAAGGGCAAGAATATGATGACTTGGGCTCCTGCCGAAGGAGAGTAAAAAGATGATATATATTAAGATTGATAGATATGAGCAAATTTGAACTGCCACTATTGAGTCCTTTTTTCGGCGTACATTTTTACGATCATTATAAAAGATCTGTAGTCAGTTTTTACTATATAAATGTTGTTACTTTTTTAGAGTTTGTAGTTACACAATTATTTTAATAATTTCAAATATTATTATTACACATCTTTATTATTTTTTGTTCGTTCTAAAATATATAACAAGTAATTTTGAAAAGGGTGTTTGTGTGGATTTTTATTTTATACAAAGTTTATTAAATGTAACTTATTTTTAGAATTTACAGTCTAATTTAGAATTTACTTTCACAAATATTCTATCAGTTTCTTCTCCAATTAAAATTAATAATGTGTTTTATGCTGTTACTCTTCATGCGTTGTGGACCAATTGTGCGGATTAGTTTCCCACGTTTTTTTTAAGTGACCCTGGCTTCTTTGTTTTTTTCTTTTTTATTAAGATTTTTTTTATTATACAAACTTTAAATTGTTATAACTTAATATATAAGTTCAAAATGAAAAAAAAATTATATCATTGTTCACCTAAATTCAAGTTCTTCAAAATAAGACCAGTCATTGATATATTTTGAAAACTTTTTTAAAAAAATTTACATGTATGGAGCACAGAACGTAAAAGAAAACTTGTACAGATGGTCATACAAACCTGTACAAATGTTCACTAAAATATGTACATCTTCACGTAAAATCATGTACATCCTCCCATTGAAAACATATAGATAATCATATAAACCTGTACGAATCATTAAATATGTACATCCTTAGATTAAAACCTGTACATATAAGGAATGACACTTGTACAAACGGTCATACAAACATGTACAGATGGCCGTACAAACATGTACAGATGATCATTAAAGAACATGTACATTCTCACATTAGAACATGTACATTGTCACATTAAAACATGTACATTCTCACATTAAAATATGTACATACATCCTCACATTAAAATATTATCGTATACATGTAAAAAATAATTTTTTTTAAAAAGTTGTCAAAATATATCCATGACCGGTCTTATTTGAAGAGTTTGAATTTAGATGAATAATGATATAACTGTTTTTCATGTTGAACTTATATATTAAAAGTTATAACTATTTAAATTATTGTTATAAGATACAGATAAATAAAAGAAAAAAAAATCGACGGTTCACGCTCCGAGTTGTTTGTTCCTTCTATTTTCAGTTTTGTCCTACTATATTCATTAATTGCAAAATTACCCTGCTGTAAGGATATTTTTTATTTTAATTGACTAAAATGTTCTTGAATGTAGCTAGGATAGCAACAATCACATGTAGCTAAGAATTTGGGTAAATAGTATACATGTGCATTTTTGGTCTAGTAAAAAAATAGTAAAATAGCTATATATGGTTGTAGTTAAATGTGATTGATAAAGAGAGAATTTTTTTTTTGTCGTAATTGAGTGGACGATTTTAGATGTTATTGTTTTTTGTTTTGCACTTATTCATTTAGTTTTTAAGATGATATTAGAGTTTGTTTTTAAAATTGTAAAAAGTAAATGTACTTTATACTTTATTTAAATAATAAAAATATTTTAGTATGATAGGTGAGATAAATGTATTTGTTATTATTATTGAAAAGAGCTAAAATTGAATGGTTTTAAAAATTGGCTATAAAATTATAATTACATTAACTGCAAAATAGACTATAAATGACTGTTAAACCCTTGTGGTTTTGTCGGAAGATGGGTGGTATCCTCGAACAAAAGGTTATGGGTTCAAAATTACCCCACTTATAAAAAAATAGACTATAAATGACTGTGTAAACTAGAAGTTGAGGAGAATTAACTATATCACCGGAAATAAGCTTTGTGAAATCTGTTTTCAAAAAAAAAAAAAAAAAAGATAGTAGATCAATTATTACAGTTATTGTATATAAAACAAATAAAGCTTCACATTGTTACAAAATCATCCAAACAGGGCCAGATCTCCAGCAAATCTATGCATGTATTGTATGTATGCACTTCTATCCTAGTGCAGCCGAAATTATCAACAAAACAACAAAAAGTGCAATGACTAGCCCACGTGTATATATAGGCCGGATGATTCCATCCAAAGTTTTTAAAGCTCATATATGACTTGTGGGACCCAATGAAAAACACGTTGACATGTCACATATTTCATTGGTCCAACGGATCACATATGAGCTTAAAAAACTTGGATTTCACGCTAGACCAAAATATAACACCTTAGCATCGTTCATGTAAAGTTTCAACAACTCTGGACAACATTTAAGCATCTTTTAAGTTGATCAAATATTAGAAAAGTTGCCAGATGTAAAATGGAGAAAACCACATGGGTGGGCAAAGTAATTTTTGAAACCTCGTGGGTGGGGTGTGTAATTTCACCAAATGTCATGGGTGGGGATGCAATTTTCCCAAAATATATTTTTATATTTGTACGATGATACACTAAAATGTTAATATGATTCATTAATTTTGATATTATAATTCATTAACTAATAAAATTGGTGAATTAGATTACAAACTTCGGAACCGATAAAAAATCATTATTGTTTGTAGTGTATTATTATTGTTGTATGGTGTATTTTAAACCTTATTGGGACGAATCATGTATTTTCATACATACCAAATGTTGTTTTGTGGGTGTATTATTGTTTAATTTTTTAAAAATGTTTACGATGATACACTAAAATTATAATATGGTTCATTAACTTTGATATTATGATTCATTAAAATTGATATTATGATTCATTAACTAATAAGTGATGAACTGAATAACAAACATCGGCACCGATAAAAATCATTATTGTTTTGTATTGCATTTTTATTGTATGATGTATTTTAAACCTTCTATGGTGAATCACGTATTTTTCATACATATCAAATTATGTTTTGTGTTGTATTATTGTTTAAAAAAAATTATTTATATGTTTACGATGATACACTAAGATGAAGATATGATTCATAATTTGATATTATGATTCATGAAAATTGATATTATGATACACTAAAATGATGTTATGTGTTTAAAATGATACACTAAAATGATGTTATGAATCATAAGTCTCATTAATATATATATATATATATGGATATATACATGTAATTAATTTAATTTTTAAACTTCTCAAAATCTATTCATGTCTCGTCTTGTTTGAAGAGGTTGAACTTAGATGAACAATGGTGTGAAAAAAATCATTTTGGATGTATATTTAAAAAGATACCATAATTCAAAGTTAATATAACAAAAAACAACTCAATCAATAGTTGACTGGACTACAGGCTAACCTGCCAACTCACTGAGCAGCACAATGTTACGCACAGGCACGCTGCACTATCTCCCGTCTGTTGATCCATATAAAAGAATGAGAAAATTCACAATATGTCACGATTTGAGTTTGTAATTCATGATATACCCTTTTTGGAAAGTTGTCCCTAATATGCCACGATTTGAGTTTGAAATTTACAAAATGCCTCTGTCCGGTAAACAGGTCGTTAACCCTCTCTAGAAAATGACCAAAATGCCCGTGGCGAAAAGTTTGAATTTTTTTTGAAAAAAAAAATAATGGCGCTAGTTTGACTGTGCAACGGCTATTTGTTTTTAACAACTTTAAAAGTATACAAAATACTCTGTTTGGTTTTATAGTTTACACTATGCCAATATTTAAGTTTTACAGTTTACAATATGCCAGTGTTGAGTTTTGATGTTCACAAAATGACCCTGTTTTCCTGTAATGGCTAATTTGAGTTCAAACGGGTAGTTTGAGTCCAACAACTTTTTTTGCCTTTACAAAAGACCTGTTTAGCATATATACAGAGCATGGCCATGTTTACAACTACAATCAATGAAAAGTTTCAAACAATTCATTGCAAGTATGGAACCCATCAAACCTTACCTCTCTTGCAAAGTCACTTCGGTTGGAAGGGCGTGCTACAACTTCTGGGCTTGTGGTTTCTTCAAGTGGTGGGCCTTATGCTGAGATGGTCTACCCGGGATGAGGAACGTATCGATCTTGCATCACTAGTGCCCACCACTTAAAGAAAAATCACAAGCCCAACAGTTGCAGTACACCCTTCCAACTAGGGTGGCAAAACGGGTTGACCCGACCCAACCCATTTAATTAATCTATCCAAATATGAAACCCAAACCCAACCCGTTTATTAAACGGATTGACCTGTTTATTAAACGGGTTGACCTGTTTATTAAACTGGTTGACCTGTTTATTGAACGAGTTGACCCTTCCAACCCAATTAATTAATCGTGTCCAAATTTGAAACTCAAATCCGCATATATTAAACTCAAACCTAACATGTTTAGATATGTAGAAGAAAATAGTTTTACTAATTAACATTAGGTTTGTCATTCTATGATATTATTAACTTTACTTTAAATTAAAATACTTAATTTTGTTGTAAATGAGAGAATTGAGAACAAGTAGAAAGTGGTAATCAGGTTTTCATTCCCTTCACAACTGAGTACAATGGTCTCTATTTCTAGAGAGAAGGGGATAACCTAAAAGGGTAATATGGACATTCACTATATATATAACACTCCCCCTTGAATGTCCGATATTGAATGTCTCGTTAAAAACCTTGCTTGGAAAAACCTAGTGGGATAAAAACCAAGACTATGGAAAAAATAGTGCAATAATAAGTTCTCCCCCTGAACTAAACGTCACTTCAAATCTCTGTATCTACATAGCCCAATCTTGCGGATTAAATTTTCGAAAGTTGAAGTTGGAAGTGACTTGGTGAATATATCTGCCAAATTCTCGCTTGAACGAATTTGTAATATATCAATTTCTCCATTCTTCTGAAGCTCATGGGTGTAGAAAAACTTGGGAGATATATGTTTTGTTCTATCTCCTTTGATGTACTCGTCTCTCATATGGGCTATACAGGCAGCATTGTCTTCATATAATGTCGTGGGAATTTTTTGATCAAAAGATAGGCCACACGTCTCTTGTACATGCTGGATCATGGACCTCATCCAAACACATTCTCGACTGGCTTCGTGCATTGCTAGAATTTCTACATGATTAAAGGAGGTGGCGACACTCGTTTGCTTTATAGACTTCCATGATATGGCCGTACCTCCATGAGTAAGTACATAACCTGTTTGTGACCTTGCCTTGTGGGGATCAGATAGGTAGCCAACATCACCGTAACCTACTAGACCAGACTTAAGTGTCTTTGGAAAGAATAACCCCATATCCATTGTACCTCAAAGATAACGAAGTACATGTTTAACACCATTCCAATGTCTTTTGGTTGGAGCAGCACTATATCTTGCTAGTAGATTTACTGAGAATGCTATATCGGGTCGAGTATGACTCGCCAAGTACATTAATGCTCCAATGGCACTTAGATATGGGACTTCAGGACCAAGTAACTTTTCGTCGCTTTCCTAGGTCTAAATGGGTCCTTGTTTACATCTAGGGACCTAACAACCATTGGGGTTCTCAACGGATGAGCATGATCCATATAAAATCTTTTCAACACCATTGTAATATATTGAGTCTGGTGTAGGAATACCCCACTTGGTGAATGCTCGAGTGCAATCCTAAGCAGAACTTTGTCTTACCAAGATCTTTCATTTCAAATTCTGACTTTAAACATTCAATAGCTTATTGAAGTTCTGCAGATGTTCCAATTATGTTGAGGTCACCAACATAGACTACAATTATGACAATCCCAGATCCACTTTTCCTTATAAATATACAGGGACAAATCAAGTCATTCTTATAGTCTTTCATAAGTAAAAACTCACTTTTGGCGATTGTACCACATACGGCCCGACTGCTTTAGTCCATAGAAGGATTTATTCAATTTAATAGAGAACTTTTCTCTAGAGCTTGATTTAAATGCTTCGGGCAATTTAAATCCCTCTGGTAGCCTCATATAAATGTCGCTATCAAGCGATCCATATAGATAGGCTGTAACCACATCCATTAAATGAAACTCGAGGTTTTCTTGGATTGCCAAACTAATCAAGTATCTAAAACTTGTGGCATCCATAACTGGTGAATAAGTTTCTTCATAGTCAATACCAGGTCTTTGACTAAAACCTTGTGCGACTAGACGAGCTTTGTATCTCACAATTTCATTTTTCTCATTTCTTTTCCGCACAAACCCCATTTATAACCAACTGGTTTTATCTTACTGGGTGTATAGACCACTGGTAAAAAAACCTCACATTTTTTAAGTGAGTTTAATTCTGCTTCAATAGCATCTTTCCATTTTGGCCAATCATTTTTTTGTCTGCATTCTTCAACAGACTTTGGTTCATGATCCTTTTCATTATTCATAACTTGTTGTTGTGCAAAATAGTGATTAAACTATCTTGCTAACTATGGGCAGTGAACCCAATCATTGTAGTACAACAAGGTCGTATCCACAGGGACTTCGTAACTATCTAGTTAATTATCAGCTTAGTAAATGTGCAAGAGTATAAACAAAAGTGCATAAACTTAAAGTGGGGATTTTGGGATGTAATTGGAGAAATAAAGAAAAGCAACAAACACTAAACTAACTAATCTAAGATAGGCGTAGCCCGGGATGGATATTTGCACCCGTCCTCCTTTTACTACCGATTGTTGAACCTCGAACTCATAGCTAAACAACGGGAACACTTAATTAATTAGCAACCTAATCTAGGCCTACTAATCCTAACCAATCTAACCGGGACTCTCAATCAGTTAAGCCCAGGGTCAATCGATAGCACTAAGCTCAAGTTCCCCCAAGGTTGCAATGTAGTCTAATATCAAAATCATTGAATCAGAGTGCATTGTTCTACTCTTCAACGGTTTAGGTTTCTATCTCAAAATCACATTTTGATAGAATCCCACAATAATGTTAAACTAATCGGTAGGCCAAATCGACCAATTTAACACATAGATGACAAATTTAGCAAAATCCTAAACAAATCCCCAAATCATGAGTGACAAGTTTAAGAATCATAAATACAAAATAATCATCTTTATTAAGCTCAAAGACTAAAATAACACATAAAAATAAGTTCAAGATTCAACAATGGAGGTTTTAGGGATTTGGGGGCAAAATCCCCATCCCAAGCTACAAGGAAACTACACAACCATTAAAGCCCAAAAGAGAGAGAAGGGAGAAGAAATAGCCATGGGAGGTTAAGGAAGAGCTTCAATGGAGGTGAGCCTTCTCCTCCTTCTTCTCTTCTTCTTCTTCCTTTCCTTTCTTCTTCTTCTTCTCCCCTCTTTTCTCTTCTTTTCTCGTCGTTTTTGTGTTTTGTGTGGAATACCTCTCTCTCTCCTCCTTTTCTCCTTTTAAAAAGACAGATTTGGGTAAAATCTGTGACCGACACACCCACCCTGGGTCGGTCGCGTCCAGAAGCAATTTCGGGGCCGAAAATCGCATTTTTAAGTCTGACCGACCCACTCTGGTTCGGTCCTGTGGGTCGGTCCTATGGGCAGACTAATTTCAAAATGCTGTATCTTCTTCGTTTTAGCTCCGATTTTGGATCTGTTTGCGTCCACACGTTTGTATTTTTGTATACTTTGTTCCTAGCTATGTTATTTCTCATGTTTCATTAATAATTGTGTAAAACATCAATAAAACACAAAAGTAGAGGAAACCTAGCTAGAGAGAAGAAATGGGCATAAAAAGTGTTGATAAAACATATGAAATACACCTCTAAAACATGCTTATTTGGACACTCATCACACCCCCACACTTACCTTTTTGCTTGTCCTCAAGCAAAACCAAGCGCCCATGCAAGTAAGGAATGCTCAAGAGTAACAAATACTAACATGAATTGTAGGATAAGAGAAGAAGCAAAAAGTGATTAAAACCTTTAAGGAGTGTGAACCATCTCTTAGTGGTGGCATGGGTGTGCTTATGGCAAATCGAAATATAGAATTTCGGGGTATGATCTAGAGTGATTCAAAGTTCTAAAGATTAGGTGACTTGGAGAACTTTTACCATGGCGCACCTCTTTTAAGAATGGGCATTGAGAAGAAAACAAAAGGAAAAATAGATTTATGCATTTGTTTCACTTTTGCATAAGAGATGAGAAGATAAAATTTTGGCATCAAGCCTTTGCAATTAAGAACACTCAACTCTCATTATTGGTTACCAATGGCATCTCACAAGTCCCTTAAAGGATTTTTACAGAGAAACACCCTTTAGCAATCCCTAAGAAAGAAGACAGAAAGAACCCCTAAGCAATAAAAATCCAACCATTCAAGATCATTTGGTCACACCACATGAAAAATGCTCCTCAAAAGCAATTAAAAAGAAAAATTTGAGCATTTATCCCACAATTCATAACAGTATTTGTTCTTAATAAGAACAACTCACAACACAAGGGTCCAAGTTTTTGATTTTGGACAACCGCAAGATAAGTAGAGAGATTAAGCATTTAAGCACACAATTCACTCAAAAGGTCACTCCCCCACACTTAATTTGAACAGTGTCCTCATTGTTCACCAGACAAACCGGGGAAGGTTTCAGAAGACCTTTGTAGGAAGCAGACAAAGAGAAAATACATGGGGCACAAGCAAGCATTATAGCACAGAAGCTATCCCCAGTAGAAGAATGCCTTAGAATCAAAATGAAGGAGAAGTGAGAGACATAAAATTAAAAGAAACTAGTACTCCCCTAGGATTGTTTTTGCTTGCATTGAAGAAACTCCCCCACACTTGAGTGTTAGCCTCAATTAGCGTAGCTTGGTTGCGGTGTGGACATGAAGTTGCACCTGCATAAAACACTAGAAGCAACCAACTACAAATGGGGTTAAAAGTTAGCAAAAACAAAATCAAAGGAGAACTTGACAAATTAAAATAAATGAAAATGAAAGAAAATCATCCGGGTTGCCTCCCGGGAAGCTGCCCTTCTTTAAGGTCTTTGGCTAAACCGTACCACCTTGAAGTCATCCGGATCGAATATGAACGTTGAAGTTGGCTTCAATGGGTGGGTGAGGCGGGCATCATTAATCATTGAAAACCGACCCGGATCAAAAGGAAATGTTACCTCAACACTTAGAATGTAGAAGTGCAAGCTCCACCGATCTTTCTTCAGGTGGAAATGTTGAGGTTGTTGATCCTTGGTGCGAGGATCAAATTTTGGTGGAGTCTCCTCTTCAAAATTAAGGATGAAGACATCCTTATCTTCAATGAGCGGTGCAGGGAGAACTCCGGGGCGGACTTTGTCTTCAAACTCTGGTCCAGGATCAAAGGGAAAGGTGGACTCCACACTTAGCGGGAGAACTTTGAGTTTCCACCCTACTTCATTAGTGCACGGGTGGGGAAGGCCTTGAACCTCTAGGTGAAGATCAAAGTTTGATGGCTCATCCTTCTCAAATTTGAGGATGTAAATGTCCTCAACTTCTTGGTGAGGCTCATGGGAAGAGCCTTGATGAAAATCAACTTCAGAGGGAGTTGTCTCCTTGAAGTCGATGGAAGCACTCTCCTCTGATGACTCGAAGGGAGGCGATGGCTCCTCCTTCTCAAGGTTGAGGGTGTAAGCATCCTCATCTTCTTGGTAGAGCACGGAGAAGGAGGGGAAATAACGGTAGTGGACTTTAGAGGGATGAGACTCCATGAAGTCAAGGTGGAAGCTGTCCTTTGATGGCTTGTCTTCAAGCTCAAGCAGATGGTTGAATGGCATTTGCTCAGGTTCAAACAATGGGGGAGACAGAGGGCAATTCAAGTTCTCAGCAAGGTGATCAAATTTATGAACCGTTTCACTCTCCGGTTACAGTGATGCTAGGGTTAGTAGGCCTTCCATCATCACGTTTATCTCTACCAATTCGGCATCGAGCTTCACTTGGTTCAGGTCGAGGTCTGCTTCATCAGTTTGATGCTCTATCTCATGAACCATTTCATTCTCTGGTTGTTTCTCCTTTCTAGCTAGTGTAATGAGCTGGTCCATGTTGATGGTGTTCATTCTAGCAATGAGATCCTCCAGAGTGGGTGAATCTACCCTTGCCGTGATCACAGAACAATTAGAACTCTAGTGGTTTCCTCCATTTTCTTGGCACATGATCCGTTAGTTGATGTCTTGTCCGGTGGGGTTTGGATTGGAAGTAAATAATCGGTCCTCCACATGAGCCTCTAATCCAGCGATAAGGTCCTCACAAGGAGGCCACAGATGGTAATGCCCACACCCTTGACAGTCAACATCCCAATCATAGGTTTTACCATCGTACACTGTACTATAAAATGGCCATACCACCCTTCTGCTTGATCATAATGACCGTCCATCAGAATTAAGTTCCAACAAAGAAAGGAAAAAAAATTATACACAAAAGGGCAAATAAGGAAATAAAAAATATGCACGTAAACTAGAAAGATAATTAACCAGATAGTTGGACCGAAGTCCCCGACAACGGCGCCAAAAACTTGTTGAGCAAAAACTATATAACGAGGTATATAAATAAATGCAAGGAATATGCAAGTGCACCTAATCGGTGTAGTACAACAAGTGTCGTATCCACAAGGAAATTGGTCCTAACTTCCTAGTCTTGGTACTTAGTAATTGAAATGAAAATAGTAAATTGGGGTTTAGCCGGCGGCAAGCTCAATTGTGTTGGTTGAGTAATTGCAAGAACAACAAATAAACTAAAGGTGATAGTTTAATGGATTGGATGTAGAAGTACTTTGGGAATTTGGCAATCACCCAACCTACCTAGATATGCTAGCAACTCTTCTTATGCCATAGTTGTCTTTTAGAACAATGATAATAACCCTCTAACCAATGATGAGTTGATTAATTACTTAGTTAATTTTAGCCTTCAAAATCAATTAGGGCTAAACTCACTAAGTAGCATTAAGCAAGTTCTAGAATAAAGCCCCAAATTATACCCACTAATCCTAGGAGCATAAATCAAGGGTCCTCTCTCAATTTGGTCACAAACCCTAACTCAAAACCAAATTGTAGAGAGGGTTCACCACAAATGCACCCAAGAGATCAATTTAAGAACATTGAATGATAATTAGAGAAGAAACAACAATATAAAGGCATAATCAAGAATCACAAGCACATTCTAGGGTTTGGGGTCAAAAACCCATCCCAAAGCACAATAGAGTACTACTCAAGCATGGAGAAAAGAAACTAGAAAATACTAAAAATAAGCCATTGTTGAAGCTTGGAAGCTTTGGCGAAGGTGAGCTCTTCCTTCTTCTATTCTTCTTCTTCTTTCTCCTCTTTTTTCTCCTCTTTTTCGTTTTCTCTCTCCTCTTGTGTGTGTGGAAGTGTAGAATGAAAGAATGTGTCCAAAGCCCCTCTTTTTCCGTCTTTAAAAACTTACTGGGCAAAAATCCCGTCTGGACCGCCCCACAGGGGCGGTCCTCCCGGGGCGGTCCACACCAGAAGCGCTTCTTCTGCATCGAAATCATCCTGTTTGACCCCTTGTCTTTGACACACTCCTCGGGGCATTAAAGCTCGGCACAAAGTCTTGAGAGTCTCCCAAAAATCATTGCTCAAGTGAGCTTTTACCTATATTTTAATCAAACTGTATGAGTTCACCTATATTAACGAAATGCTCTATAAAGTGATGAAATATGTCAATAGTTGCACGAAATAAAGCTAAATAAAGACCTTATAATTACATCATTTCACCACTTATCACTTGTAGTGCTATATTATATGCAAAAGTTTCATCGACATCAATTTCATGTCAGTTCCATCGTACTCCAGTCATGACATAGTTGATCGAGATCTCTTCATTATCAATATTCATTTCAGGTACCTGATTTGTCTCTATTTCAGCAACTGTCATGTCTACAGACTCTTCAAAAGTCTCACCCTTCTCACTTGGGCCATCGATAATGCATGTTCCCTTTCGTTTTTGTGGGTTTTTATCTTTGGAACCGACTGGTCTACCACGTTTTATACGTGTGCTAGACTAATTTGCAACTTGTCCTCCATGGACATTAATTCTAGCAGGAGCATTTTTGGCTGGCACATATGACTGTGTCACCTGATTTATGTCAGTAAATGCATCAGGCAATTGGTTTTCCAGCTTTTGGAGATTAATAATATGTTGAACGTCTAGCTCACTTTGTTTCGTGCGAGGATCATAATGTAGTAATGATGGTTCATTCCATGTAATCTCCTTTACCAATTGCTTATTTTCTCCCCCTGATGGGAAATGTGACTCATCAAAATGACAGTTAGCAAATCGAGCTGTAAACAAGTCCCCAGTTGTTGGCTCGAGATATCTAATAATTGAGGCAGATTCAAGCCCAACATATATTCCCATTCTTCTTTGAGGCCCCATTTTGGTTCTTTGCGATGGAGGTATAGGAACATATACTGCACAACCGAAAATCCTGAGATGAGAGATATTGGATTTGTAATGGTGACAACTTATTATATCTTGTTGGCCTGATGTGAATCAAGGTAGTTGCATGTAATATAGCATGTCCCCAAGAAGATACTGGGAGTTTTGATCTCATTAGTAACGGTCTTGCAATTAACTGCAGACGTTTGATCAAAGATTCTGCCAAACCATTTTGGGTATTCACATAAGCTACTGGATGTTCAACAGTTATTCCAATAGACATGCAATAGTCATTGAAGGACTTGGAGGTAAATTCACCAGCAAAATCCATGCATATGGATTTGATTTGATTATCAGGAAAATTGGCTCGCAATCGAATCAGCTAAGCCAATAATCTTGCAAATGCCTTATTGCGGGTTGATAATACGCTAACATGTGACCATCTGGTTGATGCATCTATCAAAACCAGAAAATATCTAAATGGTCCACATGGTGGATGGATAGGTCCACATATATCACCCTGAATCCTTTTAAGAAAAGCAATTGGCTTTGTCTCGAGTTTAATTGGTGATGGCCTTATAATTAGTTTTCCTTGAGAACAAGAAATACATGGAAAACTATTAGTTGAAGAAACCTTTTGTTTTTCAACATATGACCACATGAACTTTCCATAATTCTTCGTATCATGATTGAACCAGGATGGCCTAACCGGTCATGCCAAGTTTTGAAATCATCAAAATATTGCAGTTTTTGAACATGTAAATCTGTTGTATTAATATATGCAGGGTACAACCCAGAGGAAATGGCAACTAGCTTTTCCAACATTTGTCTCTTTCCATCTATCACTTTTGTGATGCCAATATATTCAACATTTCTATCATTCCCTGTCTCAATGTGATACCCATTCTGGCGTATATCAATGAAACTCAACAGGTTTCTTTGAGACGTGCTGGAAAATAATGCATTTTCAATGCATATTTTTGTTCCCTTAGGTAGAATAATGGTTGCTTTTCCAAACCCTTCAACAATACTCATACTACCTGATATGGTAGTATCCTTTGGCGTATAATTTCGTAAATAAGAAAAGTATTTCTTACTCTTAAGAATTGTGTGCGTTGCAGCACTATCAATAAGACATACGTCTTCACCATCCATCAATGACATTCTTCAATGGTAATTATTCTTCATAAAAAAATTAAAGGTTTTATTCAGTAAGATGAATAGAGAGTTTAATCCATAAATAGTACGATCTAATAGCAAATCTTCCAAAATACAAATAAATAGAACAAACGGAAGTACGATCCAAACTCGGAAAAAACCCCAGCAAAACAATGAAATGAAACAAATTGTTCGCAAATGTTCTAAAGATATAAGATAACTCTAAGCATGATGCTCTTCATTTCCAGACTTTGGTAGGTATTCAATCATGTTACCAAGACTCACACCGGGGGTAAAGAAATCAGCCACATCAAGGTGTGTGATAGCAGGATTAGAGGTATCCTATGCAAAATATGTCTCCACATGTTCCCCTTGTTTCTTTTTCTTTAAGGAGGCTTGGTAAAGAGCAACAAGGTGCTTACTTGTGCGACATTTATTAGCCTAATGACCTTTGTCTCCACATCGGTGGCATACATATTCTTCTTTCTTCTTAGAGCTACCTTCTGTATTCACTCTTTGGTATGGAGACGTATTTCGGACATAATCGTCACGATAATGTACATTGTTCTTCCCTCGTCCATGAGCACGACCTCGTCCACGTCCACCTCTGTGACCACAACCGCGACCACGGTTTGGGCCATTTATTGCATTCACTTCAGGAAGTGATGTGGATCCTATTGGACGAGCTTGATATTTTTTCATCAATAGCTCATTGTTTTGTTCGGCTACTAGCAGACATGCAATAAGTTCAGAGAACTTTTTAAAACCTTTCTCACGGTATTGTGCTGTAATAGCACGTTGGAGGCATGAAATGTTGTAACACCCCCAACAACTAACAACACACTTAACAACATATCGCAGCGGAATTCATACTCACAACATCACTTAACTCTTTGGTGTTACACGCCGTTAGCCACCCACGTGGCTAACAAGGCTAACATACATACATTGTACCGGTCTGATGGACTAAATTCCCGAGCGACTACACATAAATCCCGTTCCACGTCCAACAGTCATTATACACTTACATTACACAGCTGTACCGAGTAATTACCAACTAACGCCGATACATTTTCGGTCTTACTACGCCTATAACACATCCACAAATCTCATGGCTACCACATACAACTACACTACTACCCGTCCTACTCTCGAACGGCTTCCAGTTCCTTGTACCTGAAAAGTATGGGAGCCCCCAAAGGGGGTCAACACCTTTGCTGGTATGGTAATCCCGCAGCCCGCATGCTACCGGACCACGCACAACTATTTGTCGTCTTAGCATGCGGTTGATTTATTTCAAACATGCACAAACTCACACACATATCACGCTTATAGGCAACAATCATTAATAGGGCACAACACAAGTTAACACACACACACTCAATAACAGTACACTTCACTTTATAACATACTCAACTTAATTTCTCTCCTCTGAGAGGATATAACTTTATTTAGGGAATGCCGGGGTAATATAAGCCCGAGCACAACATACATATATTTCCTTTACTTGAGTGGCGGCCTCATATAGGACCGATCACAACATACATAGTTTCCCCCTAACTCCAATAGTGATGAGGTAGGTAAGCCTTGGTTAAGCTTGTGGGTGGTTGTAATTCCAGGAGGAAGAACAACCGTAACATAACAAGAGGGAGTCGAAGCGAACTTAGGCATCGACGCCCTACCAACATTATACATAATTTCCCTCCTAGCCCGATGTGGAGGTCGGGTAGGTAAGCTTTGGCTAAGCTAGTGGGAGGTCGAAATCCAATGAAGGAAAACAACCCTAACATAACAGAAGGGAGTTAATTCTCATGTAAGTATTAACTCCCAATCAACGCGCGACCGGAACAACCGGATTCCTCTCCATACATAACATATACTTATTAGTTAGAGGTTCCCTTATGGAACTTACCACATACATACATCACATAGTGTTACTAACTCGGTTAGACACATATGGGGAGTAATATCCCTTTTAAGAAACATGAATAATTGTATTCAATAACAACAACAACATATCCAACAAGCCACATACATCACACATAATCACAACATACACTAACGCACGGATAGCCGTAGTTAGAACGTTCCCATGGGTCGGGACGTTTATTCCGAATACCGAACTCTTATGTGAACCTAAAGTCGGTTAACTATTATTTAACACATAACTAAGGTTAAGCGGTATCGGAATTAATTACGCCACAATAGTGAATTACTGTAAACTCATTTCATGCTTTATCTTGCAAGGTGGCAACACACAGAAAAACACATTGGCATACAAGCCGGTGTAATCCGGTAGGACACAGGTTGCAAGAAAACCATACCTTGGTCCTTGCCGCGTACGAGTCCTGCCAACGTAGCCCCTACACATGATTAATAATGGCGGTTAATTTATTTACTCAACTTCAAGCTTTGCTAAGTGTTTTACATGATTACCTGACATGTTTTAAATGCCTAAACTTACCCTAGATTACCTTCATTATACCCCCTAGGGTTAACTACATTTGTCATTTCTTTTCATTTTTTTTGTAGGTTTTTGGTCTGTCCGACCCACCGTCCGACCCACCACTGGGTCGGACCCTTCCAGTAACCTTCGGGTCTGAAAACCTATACCTTTCCGACCCATGTCCGACCCAACCTTCTGGGTCGGACCATTCCAGAAACATTACCGTCTTTTAACCTCTCCCGTCCGACCCATGTCCGACCCAACCTTCTGGGTCGGACCATCACAGAAGCATCTCCGTTCTTTAATTCTCTCCCGGGGTCGGACCATTACAGAAACATTTACGGGTGACCACACAGAGGCCGTCCGACCCAACTGTGGGTCGGACCCTGGGTCGGACGCCACCAGAATTTGCCCAAAATTGTCCAATCTTTTTCCAAACTTCTCCTCAAGCCTCCTAATGTGTTCTAACATCATTTGGCACATTTACCCTTCATACAACAACCACAAAACTCAATTATAACTCCACAAACACTTACAATGTTTTCTCTTTAGTTCCTCTAAGTGGTGTTTCCTCACCATCATGCTACAGATTTTGCACTCTCTTATCTCCATTATTTATCCTCCATTACAAGTCCAACACTCCACTCTATTCAACATCAAACAACCCAATTCAATACCTAAGTTCTCTCATCCATCAATCCATCATCAAGCACTCATTTTCCATTAAAATTTTGCCATAACCTCCCCATAAACTTTACATCTCCATTTCATCAATATACATCTTCTCATCCCTAATCTAGCCACACCCTTTCAAGGGTCCTAACAGCACATTACAAATCCTCAAATCTCATCAACAACAACATAACCACCAAAATCTCCATAATCTCACTAACCACATTTATCAATCACAACTCACAATAATTGGCTCTTAAGGCCCTCAGTTCAACATTAGTTCACAAACCTCACCAACACCAACTAAACACATTTCAACATAGATTTCAACTCACAATCTTGGTTTCATTAAATTGTTTACCCATCCCAAACACTTAAACAATTTATAGCAAGGTTTAAGGTAGTTTTCTTACCTTAATTTTTACAAGTCTCTTAAATTCACCTCTTGCTCCTCATCTCCTCCAAAAATCGGTCCAGAGGTATGGAGTTTCCAAACTCCATCCCAACATCCAAGAACACACAAACACACTTAATCAATTATCTAAACCCTTGGAATATCTCAATTCAATAAAAGGCTAGAACACAAAGTTAGGTTTACCTTTTTGAAGTTTTTAAGAGGGATTCACCCTTGAATCAAGAAGGAAATTACTCCACCATTGAAGGGTCAATTTGGAGCTCAAGAACAAGAAGAAAAACAAGGTATCAAAATGGTGAAAAACCGATTACACCAAGAGATGAAGGAAAAAATGAGTTTTTCTTGGGAATCTTTACCTTGGAAGGAAGAGAGACTACAAGCTTCTCTTTGGTGCCATTTTCACTTCAAATGGGGAAAACCCATGGAGGTCAACTTCATCCTTTTGGAATTTTGAAAAGAGAGAAGTGTAGAGGATGATGAGAGGAAGAAGAATATGTAATTTATTTTGAATTTGGAGCTTCAACGGAGCTGGTATAAGGGAGACAAGTGGAGAAGCCATGGCTGTTTGGTGAAGCTCAAAATCGCCAGCAGGAAGGAGAGGAAGAAGAGGGCTCACGATGGGAAAAGGAAAAGAAGAAGAGAGAGAGAAGGGAAATGAGAGGAGAGTATTTTTTTTTGCTTTTGTACTTTTTCCTTCCTTTCTTTCTTTTTCTTTCTTTCTTTATTTACTTAGTGTGTGAGAGAGCTGTTTACATTAATAAAACCGGCCCACTACTGTAAACATGCTGGAGCGTTTTTCGTTTTTTTAACAGAAAACGCTCGTTTATTTACCCGGTTTAGCACTATTCACTAACCGGGACCGTTTTCCAGAATTTTCTCATTCTTTTAATTTTAATGGTTATTAAACTCCATTAATGTTTAATTATTGTTACAAAATCAACTATTATTTTTACGGGTCATTTAACTGTTTAAGGTCACATTTTCGGGTTTTCTCGAAAAACGCGCTTAGACTCCGTTAGCGTTTTAACGCTTGTTCGGATTCGTTTTCTTCCGGGATTTTTCCCACATGTTTCTTAGTGTGTAATTAGGGTATAGAAATATATTTATAACCCTAATGAAGGTTATGTACCTCCTAAAATAATTAAATACGCGTTTTCACGTTTTGTGACTTTTACGCATTTTCTTTTTCTTTTTGTTTTCATTTCTTCACCAATGATCTTAAGGACTTAATTAGCCTTAGAAAATTATATTACATAATAATTAACACATTAAGGTTTGGGGTATTTCAATCTACCCCCCTTAAAAGAACTTCGTCCTCGAAGTTCACACTTCCCACACATCATTGGTTAGAATACGGGGATTACTTGCAACATAACACTTCCATAACAACATATTTTACATCACAACCTTGGACTTAACGGCCCGGGTAACACATCCATACATACATAACATGACATAACATACTTACATAGTATCCTCAGACTTAATGGTCCGGGTACCTTAACAACATTGTACATACATAACAACCCTTAGACTCTTAGGTCTGGGTAACATAACAACATTTAGACTCTTAGGTCTTGATAACACAACATCCTTTAGACACATAGGTCTTGACAACATAACACTTCCGGAATTCAATCACATTAGGACCCAAGGTCCAAAAAAATTACTACACTACCACAAACATGTCATAGCATGTATATCAACCAGAAATTCCTTTTCCATCTCTTCATGGGTTCGAGACCCATGTTGAGTACATATACACTGTGATCCCGCAGAACCGGTCGCGATGGACACTCTGGTCCCCGTTCCTTTGGGAGATCAAAACAATTGCATACATCTTTAAAATATACTTCTCATGTCACCGGTCCTAAGACAAAGGCTCGTACGTCCTCAGCTCGTGAGCAAGTAGTAGGAAAATACCCTCTATGAGGTTGAGTATAATGAAATCCTTTATTGGAAGGATACAAGTTGAAAATCCTCTACGAGGTCACATAAAGGTAGTCCTTCCTTTGAAAATACCACTTAAGGATCTTAAAATATTTATTGAAGTCTTGAAAATACCAATTGAAATTTGAGACCCAATTTAAAATTCCTTTTGAAAACTTAATACAACTCCAAGTCCATTTATTGCTAACCGCATCTTATTCTTGATGTGATTATTGACCACTTATAGGGAGTTTCAGAATCACCAACCTGATGTGATCAGCATCAGTGTTGAACTATCTCTCCACCCCAATTTGTGTTCGGCTTCCCTTGATCTCATGATAATCAAGTTTCACCTCCCACTTCAATTTCAAACAACAGCTAATTCAACATGTACCATTTTCTATCTTTAATCCTCTAGTCATAATCATACATCTCCAAGGGATAGAACTCCGTCTATCAATCATCTTCCAGATTTATTTTAAATCAAGTTACCTAGGGAATTTAATTCTCACTAGGTTCTACATTGGTGTCATACCTCTTCATAAATCACAATACTGTATATATACATAATATATATTTTATCAAAATATAATACACAATATTACTTTGGTATCATATGAACATACATAGTCGGGGTTTAGTTCCCCGGGAGTTTTCTACTCCCTTATACATACTTTCACACATCTTTACAAAATAACACACTTATCACAAGGTATTCGCATCTTTGTGCGCAATTACCATAATTAAACCATGAATGAATGCGTATGTTTATGTAACACACGCACCAATCATCAAAACAAATCATTTTGTGCTATGCACAACATAATTCACGTACACTTGTACGAAAAGACACTAAGTGGTTCTGCGCTCTACCCCCCTTAAAAGGGATTACGCCCACGTAATCAATCACTTATCACTAGTTTATAACGTCTACCGTCGTGAAGTGTTTTATCTCCACGCGGTTTATTACACAATGTGTTTTGATTGAGGATCTTAACCATATTGGCGGTTTAGTCCCTAACCAAGAATTCTCCTTAGAGTTTATTTTAACTCTTAACTGGTTTCGATCCTGGCCTGTGAGGCTTTTAGGCATCATTAGTTTGCCATTCACTCATGTTCACTATTCACATTCATCGTTTGACTCACTGGTTCACAGTTTCTGCTGCGCAACTCTTGATAATTTAGAGCTTAGTTTGCTCCATACATTATCCTTACTGTATTATGCATCCCCGATTATCACCTTTATCTTGGTAATAACGGTTTCTCAACCGACGCGTGGTATTTCTTACCGTGAGCGAATTCGGTGAGTTACAAACTTTCTATTCATTTCCACGATAATCTATTGTATTCTACAATGATTTACTTGGTTTCTTCCGACTTACTGTCGGTTAAGTTTGAGCTACTACCTTTTGTGTAGTACTCTGTCGGTTATTTCCAACACTTGAGGTATGTTCCATACGATATTCAACAATCGTGCTACTGTAGTCACTTATGTCAACCAAGTACCCTTTGATTGGTACTACCGTGCTTATCTTATGCATCGGTTTTATCACATCATAAGTCTTGTTCTTCTATCACATTTAACATTTTCAGACTTCCTACTATCTCACTTGATCATTACCGCGCAAGCGCAATACCAAAACACTCAGTCATACAGAGTGCAGAGGCGTAAACTCTTGACAGTAAGTCTCTTATGAGATAGCAATAGGAATTCATACTGTGTTCCTTATCACGTAGCATCAACTACTGGCGTATTGCTCAGTCTGTATCATCACTTATTTGTATGTCCATTGAGTTTCACTCATACTGGTCTTATTGCCACATTTTATTTAACAAACAATCTTATCCAACGGTCTCTTGCACCGTGCTCTACTCATTGTAAACCTTAACTTACACTGCATCCTATTTATATTAGCTTACGCCATGCACTGTGTTCGCCATTATTTGGCTGATAGCTGAATACGCTATTTTGAATCTTTATGCTCCTTGAGCGTTGTTGTACACATTTAGCATCCCACACCTACGGTGGTTGCTATTTGACTTATTACTCTTGGTCTCCACAACTGGGGCAACTCTTTTAGTAACAACATGGTCAACTCTAACACATTCCCCGAACTCTGTTCACATAACTACCGCTGTTGCGGTCTCACATATCAAGAGGTATCCCCCACTCTTAAAGCAGTGGTTCGTTATCCGCTTTATTATTATATAACATAGACTTCCATAATTAACAACATTTTACTTAACATATTCCATTTATGGCTTCTAGGCCTTATTGCCTCGAGCTCTACTCACTGTAGGCTGTCCACACACATTTACTTCTTCGTACATTTGCACGGTTTATAGGTTGTATTGGGCTCCATGACAAGGTCGTGTTCCTTTCATGGGATGCTCCTTCAAGGATGTCAGACTACCTCCTAACGACTTATGCTTAACTGGGTGTTGGTTTCAACCCTTGCGTTTCTGTCACGTTATCTCATTAACCATTGTTGGTCCAAACACCCTTTTAAGGATAGTTCCTGGGTGTTACTAGGTTATGCCATTCATCTGGCTTGCACTCATTGGTATGTTTATTTACTACTTCGCTCTGCGTTCTTTGTTGGGTTAAATATCCTCTTTAGTGAAATTGATATCTCGGGAGTCTCATCCCGATCATTGCACATTAACATATCCATTGTAGGCATTTGTCTCACCATATG
Organism: Limonium bicolor; assembly: GCA_023374045.1. Lineage (NCBI taxonomy): Eukaryota > Viridiplantae > Streptophyta > Magnoliopsida > Caryophyllales > Plumbaginaceae > Limonium > Limonium bicolor. Next base: position 101,518,331 of record CM041777.1, on the reverse strand, counting down.
TAGGCTGGGTACTATTCCAGCTATTGTGTTCATCCTTCAGGATTGTGCGACATCATTACTTACTAACAGTGCACTTCGCACTTGTTCACCTTTAAACATTTCCTTAAAATGAATTTACTGATTCTTTTAGTCTCGTTGACTTAACTGGGTTCCTTTACTTCCACCATTCTTGGTAATCCATTGCTCCTGCTTGATTTACTTCGGACCGTAGTATGGAGTCGACTACTTCCGTGTTCCAGGCTCCACTCGTATACATACGTGGGGTATCCTACTGATACATTGCTACTTACCTGACTAACCCATAAGTAGGTCTGTCAGGCCCACAAGCTCCTATCGGAGTGCGGTCGTCCCACATTACAGTTGGTATACTCGTAGTGTCCGTCACACGCCTAGGTGAAGTATTCTGTTGTCAACTCCTCTTATATTATCCTGTGTTAATATGCATTCCATGCTTCCCGAACTTAATCAAGGGAAGTGTATCCACTGTTGTATATATGAACTCACTCCTCCTCGGGTTGTACCCTTGGGTTTACCGGTTCCATCCGGTTGTTTAAAAGTAACCGGGTAAAACTTACCTACCATGTGGCACTGAGGCCCGCGTAGGTCTTCTGGTTGGTTTTAAGAAAAGAAGAATTGAAAAATGGGTTTGAAAGAAAATCTGGTTTTGAAAAGAGTTTGAAAGAAAATGATTTTAGGTTTAAGAAGAATTTCCGTGGTTTTACAACGTTTCTTGCCTTATCCAAGTCTAGCTTCCTGCTGACTGGTGTGTCTCCAAGCACTGAGGTCAGGCTAATAAGCCCTTCCACGGTTATGATAATCCCACTTAACTTCATGGTGCTTTACTGAGTACTTTGTACTTGCTAAAAAAAGAAATCTCCCACACAACCTTGTTGTAGCAGCACTTGCATGGCAAGTGCGCCATGCTAACTGGTTATCGGTTCAATACACACTGGTTGCGGTGTTGTTTTCATCCGCACTAACATCAGTGGCCTTGCTGGCCCTTACTCGACCTTACAGTCTTAACAATAAATCTTCTGGATACTTCTCACTGTCTTCACATGATAACCATTGACTAGGGTGTTTCCCATTCTGGGAGACCCCTTTTACTTAGTATGATCCTCCTCGTACTACGTTGTAGTTCCTTAATCGGTTGGTATACCGTTGGTGTGTTAGTTAAATTGTAGTCCCGTAGACACTCGTCTCGGGTTCTAAACTTCACTTCAACACCGTTGCACGGTTATTGCTTGCAAGCTGGTTGTCCTCGACTGCTTCGCCTGTCGACCCGGGTGCTGGAAATTCCATTCTCTTGTGTATAAGATTCTTCACTTTTCGCTAACAAGAGCGGTTAATATTGTTAAAATGGAGACCGTCTTCGGGATCGCAACCTTTCGGAATACCGTATGACAGGTTCTCCGTGCTCTTAGGGCACTTATTAACAGCCAGATCGGGTATTCCCGAGTAAGAGAGGACTTCCATCTCTCTGGCGTTCTTTCCAAGTTATATAATAGGGTTTTGTGGAGGGCGGGATGGATACTGTAGGTATCCAGTACACACTGGTATTTCCCTAACTAGCGTACTCTCACGCTATCACTCAACCTTAACCCAAGGTACTAAACTCTTAACTGGTAACTTCCAAAGCTCGGTATTTCAGTCATCAGAGCGATACTTCGCTCTGATACCACTTTTTGTAACACCCCCAAACTAACAACACACTTAACAACATATCGCAGCGGAATTCATAACTCACAACATCACTTAACTCTTTGGTGTTACACGCGTTAGCCACCCACGTGGCTAAACAAGGCTAACATACATACATTGTACCAGTCTGATGGACTAAATTCCCGAGCGACTACACATAAATCCCGTTCCACGTCCAACAGTCATTATACATTACATTACAGCTGTACGAGAATTACCAACTAACGCCGATACATTTCGGTCTTACTACGCCTTAAACAAATCCACAAATCTCATGGCTACCACATACAAACACTACCCGTCCTACTCTCGAACGGCTTCCAGTTCCTTGTACCTGAAAAGTATGGGAGCCCCAACAAAGGGGGTCAGCACCTTTGCTGTATGGTAATCCCGCAGCCCGCATGCTACCGGACCACGCACAACTATTTGTCGTCTTAGCATGCGGTTGAGTATTTTCAAACATGCACAAACTCACACACATATCACGCTTATAGGCAAACAATCATTAATAGGGCACAACACAAGTTAACACACACACTCAATAACAGTAACTTCACTTATAACATACTCAACTTATTTCTCTCCTCTGAGAGGATATAACTTTATTTAGGGAATGCCGGGGTAATATAAGCCCGAGCACAAACATACATATATTTCCTTTACTTGAGTGGCGGCCTCATATAGGACCGATCAAAACATACATAGTTTCCCCTAACTCCAATAGTGATGAGGTAGGTAAGCCTTGTTAAGCTTGGGGTGGTTGTAATTCCAGGAGGAAGAAGAACAACCGTAACATAACAAAGAGGGAGTCGAAGCGAACTTAGGCAGCGACGCCCTACCAACATTAACATAATTCCCTCCTAGCCCGATGTGGAGGTCGGGTAGGTAAGCTTTGGCTAAGCTAGTGGGAGGTCGAAATCCAATGAAGGAAAACAACCCTAACATAGCAGAAGGGGAGTTAATTCTCATGTAAGTATTAACTCCCAATCAACACGCGCGACCGAAACAACCGGATTCCTCTCATACATAACATATACTTATTAGTTAGAGGTTCCCTTATGGAACTTACCACATACATACATCACATAGTGTTACTAACTCGGTTAGACACATATGGGGAGTAATATCCCTTTTAACAAACATGAATAATTGTATTCAATAACAACAACAACATATCCAACAAGCCACATACATCACACATAATCACAACATACACTAACGCACGGATAGCCGTAGTTAGAACGTTCCCATGGGTCGGACGTTTATTCCGAATACCAAACTCTTATGTGAACCTAAAGTCGGTTAACTATTATTTAACACATAACTAAGGTTAAGCGGTATCGGAATTAAATACGCCACAATAATGAATTACTGTAAACTCATTTCATGCTTTATCTTGCAAGGTGGCAAACACACAGAAAAACACATTGGCATACAAGCCGGTGTAATCCGGTAGGACACAGGTTGCAAGAAAACCATACCTTGGTCCTTGCCGCGTACGAGTCCCGCCAACGTAGCCCCTAGACATGATTAATAATGGCGGTTAATTTATTTACTCAACTTCAAGCTTTGCTAAGTGTTTTACATGATTACCTGACATGTTTTAAATGCCTAAACTTACCCTAGATTACCTTCATTATACCCCCTAGGGTTAACTACATTGTCATTTCTTTTCATTTTTTTTTGTAGGTTTTTGGTCTGTCCGACCCACCGTCCGACCCACCACTGGGTCGGACCCTTCCAGTAACCTTCGGTCTGAAAACCTATACCTTGTCCGACCCATCACTAGTAGAAAAAACATTATATACCACGTTATTTTGCTTATATACCACGGTTAAAAACCGTGGTATTTGCGGCCGTCGTAAATGCCAAAATATTATATACCACGGTTCAAAACCGTGGTTTTAAATGAAGATAAAAACCACGGTCTATAAACCGTCATTTTATAGTGAGTAATATATGACGGTTATTCTAAAAACCGTGGTATATAATGTAAAAAAAACACGGTTATAAACCACGGTTTGTAGGGCAACCGTCATTATAGTACATGCCGGAGAGAATAAACCACGGTTTTTGGGGAACCGTGGTATATAACCGTCACGCCGGAGAGATAACCCGGTTATTCTAAAAAACCGTGGTATATAAGGTGAAAAAAAACAATGAAAACCACGGTTATACATGAAACCGTGGTTTATGTCCATGAATTTTTCAAATCTTCGCCTTCAATCTGGAAATCTCAACAGAGCGCATATACAAGACAATGAGATGCCAGATATGTATGTTCCTTGTTTGCGAATTAAGGTTGCGAAATCGTGAGTGAAGAATGGAGGCGCAGTATGTCCTTGTTCGCGGTGGGTTCCAAAATTACTGTGAGGTTGAAGAAAATGGATGCGGCGTAGAGCATGTTCACTGTTCGCCGGCTGGGGTTGCAAAAATTACAATGAGTGAACATGAGGATGAGACGCAGAGCACGTCCTTGTTCGCCAGTGTGGGTTGCAAAAATTACCATGAAACAAGATAATGAGAGAGGTAGGAGCAGTTTCTTGTTCGCCAGTATGGGTAGCAAATTACAGTGCGGTTGATATGGCATAGAGCATGTTCCTTATTCACTAGTATGGTTTGCGAAATTACCGGAAGGTTGAAGAGATGGCGTAGAGCATGTTCCATGTTCGCCGGCGGGGTTGTAAAAATTACGGGAGGTGAAGAGAATGAGGAAGAGGCGCGTTCAATCCTTGTTCGCCAGTGTGGGTTGCAATTACAGTAAGAGAAAATATATAAGAGAACAAGAGAGCCGCGTTAATTTGGGCCGAAAATTAAAATTCCCGCTCAGACTATAACCACGGTTCTCCAAAAACCGTGGTTTATTCTCTCGAGAGTGACGGTTATATACCACGGTTCTTTAAAAACCGTGGTTTATTCTCTCCGGCGGACTGTATATACCACGGTTCTATAAAAACCGTGGTATATAGTCTGAGCGGGAATTTTAATTTTCGGCCCAAATTAACGCGGGCTCTCTGTTTACTTAAAACCACGGTTTATAGGGCAACCGTCTTTATAGTACATTCGAAGAGAAGAGCCACGTTAATTGGGCCAAAAATTAAAATTCCGCTCAGACTATATACCACGGTTCTCAAAACCGTGGTTTATTCTCTCCGGTGTGACGGTTATATACCACGGTTTCTTAAAGAACCGTGGTTTATTCTCTCCGGCGTGACGGTTATATACCACGGTTCTCCAAAAACGTGGTTTATTCTCTCCGGCGTGACGGTTATATACCACGGTTCTCCAAAAACCGTGGTTTATCTCTCCGGCATGTACTAAAATGACGGTTGCCCTACAAACCGTGGTTTATAAATAAACTATATACCACGGTTCTCCAAAAAACCGTGGTTTATTCTCTCCGGCGTGTACTAAAATGACGGTTTGCCCTAGAAACCATGGTTTATAAACTTTAAACCACGGTTTTTCATTTAACCGTGGTTTAAGTGTCGTCATTTAAATGTTTTTCTACTAGTGCATGTCCGACCCAACCTTCTGGTCGGACCATTCCAGAAACATTACCGTCTTTTAACCTCTCCGTCCGACCCATGTCCGACCCAACCTTCTGGGTCGGACCATCACAGAGCATCTCCGTTCTTTAATTTCTCTCCCGGGGTCGACCATTACAGAAACATTTACGGGTGACCACACAGAGGCCGTCCGACCCAACTGTGGGTCGGACCCCTGGGTCGGACGCCACCAGAATTTGCCCAAATTGTCCAATCTTTTTCCAAACTTCTCTCAAGCTCCTAATGTGTTCTAACTCATTTGGCACATTTACCCTTCATACAACAACCACAAAACTCAATTTATAACTCCACAAACACTTACAATGTTTTCTCTTTAGTTCCTCTAAGTGGTGTTTCCTCACCATCATGCTACAGATTTTGCACTCTCTTATCTCCATTATTTATCCTCCATTACAAGTCCACATCCACTCTTCAACATCAAACAACCCATTCAATCCTAAGTTCTATCATCCATCAATCCATCATCAAGCACTCATTTTCCATTAAATTTTGCCATAACTCCCCATAAACTTACATCTCCATTTCATCAATATACATCTTCTCATCCCTAATCTAGCCACACCCTTTCAAGGGTCCTAACAGCACATTACAAAATCCTCAATCTCATCAACAACAACATACCACCCAAATCTCCATAATCTCATAACCACATTATCAATCACAAACACAATAATTGGCTCTTAGGCCCTCAGTTCAACATTAGTTCACAACCCACCAACACCAACTAAACACATTTCAACATAGATTTCAACTCACAATCTCGGTTTCATTAAATGTTTACCCATCCCAAACACTTAAACAATTTATAGCAAGGTTTAAGGTAGTTTTCTTACCTTAATTTTTACAAGTCTCTTAAATTCACCTCTTGCTCCTCATCTCCTCCAAAAATCGGTCCAGAGGGTATGGAGTTTCCAAACTCCATCCCAACATCCAAGAAAACACAAACACACTTAATCAATTATCTAAACCCTTGGAATATCTCAATTCAATAAAAGGCTAGAACACAAGTTAGGGTTTACCTTTGAAGTTTTTAAGAGGGATTCTCACCCTTGAATCAAGAAGGAAATTACTCCACCATTGAAGGGTCAATTTGGAGCTCAAGAACAAGAAGAAAACAAAGGTATCAAAATGGTGAAAAATCGATTACACCAAGGATGAAGGAAAAATGAGTTTTTCTTGGGAATCTTTACCTTGGAAGGAAGAGGAGACTACAAGCTTCTCTTTGGTGCCATTTTCACTTCAAATGGGGAAAACCCATGGAGGTCAACTTCATCCTTTTGGAATTTTGAAAAGAGAGAAGTGTAGAGGATGATGAGAGGAAGAAGAATGTGTAATTTATTTTGAATTTGGAGCTTCAAACGGAGGTACAAGGGAGACAAGTGGAGAAGCCATGGCTGTTTGGTGAAGCTCAAAATCGCCAGCAGGAAGGAGAGGAAAAGAGGGCTCACGATGGGAAAGGAAAAGAAGAAGAGAGAGAAGGGAATGAGAGGAGAGAGTATGTTTTTTTGCTTTGTACTTTTCCTTCCTTTCTTTTTTTTCTTCTTTTTATTTACTTAGTGTGTGAGAGAGCTGTTTACATTAATAAAACCGGCCCACTACTGTAAAACATGCTGGAGCGGTTTTTCGTTTTTAACAGAAAAGCTGTTTATTTACCCGGTTTAGCACTATTCACTAACCGGGACCGTTTTCCGGAATTTTCTCATCTTTAATTTTAATGGTTATAAACTCCCATTAATGTTTAATTATTGTTTACAAAATCAACTATTATTGTTACAGGGTCATTTAAACTGTTTAAGGTCACGTTTTCGGGTTTTCTCGAAAAACGCGCTTTCAGACTCCGTTAGCGTTTTAACGCATTGTTCGGATTCGTTTTCTTCCGGATTTTTTTCCCACCTGTTTTTAGTGTGTAATTAGGGTATAGAAATATATTTATAACCCTAATGAAGGTTATGTACCCTCCTAAACATAATTAAATACGCGTTTTCACGTTTTGTGACTTTTACGCATTTCTTTTTCTTTTTGGTTTTCATTTGTTTACCAATGATCTTAAGGACTTAATTGCCTTAGAAATTATAATTACAACTAATTAACACATTAAGGTTTGGGGTATTTCAAATGTGGAGAATGTTTTCTCTAGCATATCCGTATCTTTGACTTCTTCTCCACATAATTTAACGTGAGGTAATTCTGAACAATGCAGAATGTACTCTGCAACGGTTTTAAAATCTTGTAGCCTTAGTGCATCCATTCATATCGAGCAATGGGAAGTAGAACCATTTTTGGTGGTCGTATCTTTCTTCCAAAGATTTCCACAGGACCAATGGGTCCTTCTCTGTTAATATTCACATTTTAGACCTTCGTCTAAGTGTGGCGAAGAAAGATCAATGCCTTTGCCTTTTTGAGGGGAACTTTGATTTCCATCCTTTATGGAATCTTGGATACCACTTGCGGCGAGATAAATCTCGCCATCTAAGACCCATGATAAGTAGTTTTTCCGGTGATGTCCAAAGCGGTGAACTCGATATTTGCGAGTTTAGCATTGTTTGCCATACTTAAACGATCTGTCATAAAATAGACAGATTAGGAACAATCATACATGTCGTTTCATGACATCACATTTAATAGAAATATAGAATATTCCGGCGTAATGCCTCAATATCTACAATTTAAAATTTAACAGGCGCAATGTGTAGGTGGTGGTTAAGCATTATAAATAAATAAAATTGAATCATTTATCGAAGCAAAATAATAAATAATGCATAAGAAATGGAAAATCTTAAATAACAATAAAATAGGCACGATGCCTCACGTGATAAATAAATCTGGCACGATGTCTCACGTGATAAATAAATCTGGCACGATGTCTCAAGTGATAAATAAATCTGGCACGATGCCTCGTGTGATTTTAATTTCTGGCACAATGCCTCACACGATACATAATAAAATAACGAAAGAAATAAATTAATGAATAAATAATATAAACTGAACTGGATAAATTAAACACCAAAAATAAATGAAATAAAATTAACAATAAACAAATTCTGGCGTGATGCCTCACGTGATATTGAATATTTGGCATGATGTCTCAGTGAAATTAATAAATAACAGCAAAGCGTGATAACTTAAATAAAAATAAATAAGTTCTGACGTAATACCTCACGTGACAAAGAATTCTGGCACGATGCCTCACGTGATTTTTTAAATATGGTACAATACCTCACGTATTATTTACATAGTATATATAAAAACATACAAAAGGATAAAAAGTTGACAATAGAATGTTGTTGCGATTATCAATCAATCAATTATATAAATCACCGGAAGCGTTAGGATGCTTTAAAATATAGAACATTATAGTGAAATAAAGAAAAAAACAAATAAACAATGGTATAGCCGTAGATGTTATTTGTGTGAATGTTGGGTGACCGTGAATGAGGGGAATGACAAAAGGTTGCATTTTTTTTTGTATGATTCACGGCGGTGAAGTCCGAGAGTGTAGATTTACGGGAAAATAATTATAATGGAGGATTTAGGTATTTCCTCACGCTGGACGGTGATACGGAGGATCTATTTTGAAAACCGGGGATGAACACAGACAATCAACCATGGAAACCGACAAAGTGGTGAAATCCATTGATACAGAAGCTTTTTACCTGTTGCGATGATAGTGACAGAAGAGAATTGGATTAGTTCAGAAAATTAGAGCGTGCTGATACGTGTTGTAATGAGAGAATAAAGAAAAAGTAGAAAACGGTAATCAGGTTTCCATTCCCTTCACAACTGAGTACAATGGTCTCTATTTATAGAGAGAAGGGGATAACCTAAAATAAATATGACATTCACTATATATAACAAAATTTATAATATTTGTATATCTTATTTATATTAAAGTTTGATAAAAGTAATTAATATCTAATATATATTTATTTAATAAATTGCTTAAACGGGTTTAGGGTTACATATGAAACCCAAACCCGACACAGTTATTAAATGAGCCATGTTCGGGTTGACCCGTTGTGGAGGGAGATTTTTGGTATGAGGGGGTCAATCTAAATATGGTCTGACTGAGAAGCCTAGATCCTAGAAAATGCCATTCTGTAGGGGTGAAAACCCGTTATTCTTGGCATCCCTCAAATACCTACTAAATCGTCTATCTTTCCCAGAAAGCATAAGGGGGAGTGTAAGTGAACACTACACCCGCTCTCAATGGGCCCCATATGCGGACTTATGCCTCTATAAGGCGGAATTGAATAGAGCGCCACCTAGTTTGACTAAGAATACTAGGAAGGAAGGGAAAAGGGTTCTAAGAACCGTTGGTTGACTATGAAATTATTGTCTATGGATAGGACTTATCTGGTCATTTGCAGAGATTCTATGTGGGTTCGCACTGGATTACACCCCTTGGTAGTGGCAACGACCACAACTTCGGATTGGTGCCCGAGGAAACCTTGGTCTCCAATTGTCGGGATTGCCTTCTTTCAAAATCTTGTGAGAGAGATTCATTTTAAAGCCCAAGGATAGGATAGAAAGAGAGTGGAGTGTGGAGAGTTGATGAGGCCAGCTTTTCTGCCAAGCTAGCGCCAAGAAGAGAAATTAATGAATTCGAAGAGTATGAAAGAATAGGAGTATTTTGAGAGTTTGAAGAAGTCGAGGGTTAGTGGGAGTCAAAGGGGATTGAATGTTTGACAGACATAAATGTCGCCCTAGTTGGGAAAGGGGTTATTGAATTGGAATAGGGTCGCACCCAAGATGTCCTACCTACGTATTCAACTCCCTGTTGAGATCAGACCTTACGTAGTTCATGGCCTTTAGGATGGTTGAGCTTTTTGAGGTAATCGAGGGTTGGAAGTGCATGGGGTTGTTTGGAGGTGAGATGGCTGAGCAAGAGGGTATTTGGATTGATGTGGGGTCGCACCCTATGTGGGTTGCCTACGTACTAACGCCCTGTTGAGATCAGAACTTATAGTTAGGATTTTTGGGTTTTTGGAGATTTTAGGGTTTTGAAGGTTTTTGAGGTGTTTGAAGATTAGTCTGTGAGACGCTCGGGTCTATGAGACATTGGGGTGTTCATGTAGTAGGAGGTATGAGATATCAAGATGTGAGACTCGGGTCTGTGAGACATTTAAATCTAAAAATGGTAGAGAAATTGAGATGTTCGAGTCTGTGGGGCACTCGGGCCTATGAGACTATAGAAGTTGGATGAAGTCGGGATTCAAGAGATGTTTCGAGTTGGAATGATTTGAGTTTGGATAATGATTTGAGTGTGTGAGGCAATTAAAGTTTGAGTAGAGATCCCGGGTTTTTCAGATTTGAGATTCTGAAAGGATTGATGTTTTGGGATATTTCGAATTTAGAGTGAGATGATGGTGGACTGAATTGTTTGGAGGAATGATTGTCAAAATTGTCTCTCTTAAAGTTTTTAAAACCAAAAAATCATTTTTTGTTGTAAAAGGGCGGATAATCCCGAGGGATTACCCTATGTACCCCCTCGAACACGACACTTAATTAATGATAAGTGCGAGGCTCGAAAGAGGGGCAATGAATTTATGTCGAAAAATAGGATTTAGAGAAACCCCTTGAATGAGATGTTCTTGGTCAAACCCTAATAACGTCTCTAACTCCCGGGTTTAAAACATTAAAAACCGAAAATACTGGAATCGAGTGGAAGGGAGTTAGACGATTCTAAAATCCCAGCTGCAACTAGGAACGTCATTACTTCCCTAGCACCCCGCCTTGTAAAAATCTAGTCTGCAATTAGGGGAGGTTTGTCACCCTAATGACCCACCTAAAGAGATCCAGACTGCGACAAGGGAGGTTACAACCCCAACGCCCTGCCTCGGATTTTTATATTAGAAAGGGAGACAAGTGATGTTCTAACCAGGAAGGAAATGTTTTGAAGGGTTCAGACATTTCTTGTTCCTCGAAAACGGTTTATTCGAGTTAAAGACTAAGTTTGAAGACTTTTGAAGTTGTTCGGAATTCTCGATGAGGAAACACTGATTTTGAGAAATGTTTTAGGAGAAAACTTTCTGTATATGTGAGAAGAACTTTCTGCGTTTGAGAGAAGTTTTCTGTGATGTGAGAAGAGTTTTTCCTTTAAAATTCCACAAAATGGTTTCTTTGAAAACTTGGTGAAATTTGAATAAAAAGATGGTTTGAAAATTCTTTTTGGGTTTTTAGAGTTTGAATGAAATTTACAAGTTGAGTTTGAATTGGATGGATTGAATTGGTTGAAAGGAATTGTGTGGGGTTGGAAAAAAGGCCAAGTCAATGGTTTGGGTCAAAGGTCAACGTTCGGGTCAATAGGCAACGTTCGGGTCAAAGGTCAACGTTCAGGTCAAAGGTCAACGTTCAGGTCAAAGGTCAACATTCGGGTCAAAGGTAACGTTTGGGTCAAAGGTCAACGTTTGGTCAAACTTGGGTTTGGTCAAAGTTGGGAGTTGGTCAAGTTCGGAGTTGGTCGAATTGGTTTGACTTTTGTGGGCTTGGGCCAATTTTGGGCTTGACTAGGTATTGGGCCGGACTTTAGAAATGGGCCGGGTTTGGTGGAAATGGGCCAGTTTGGTGGAAATGGGCTGGGTTTGGTGGAAATGGGCCAGGTTTGGTGGAAATGGGCCGGTTTGGTGGAAATGGGCCGGGTCAAATTTCTGGTTAGTCCTAGTTGAACTGGTCAAACTGGGGTCAAAGTTGGATTGGTCAATGTTCAGGTTAAAGTTGGATTGGTCAATGTTCGGGTCAAAGTTGGATTGGTCAATGTTCAGGTCAAAGTTGGATTGGTCAATGTTGGACCAAGTGGGCTGAACTGGGTCTTCGTGGGCTTGGGCTGATTTTTGTGAGCTTGAGTTTTGGTTGTGGATTTGGATTGATCTTTTTGGTTTTGGGTTTGGTTGAGTATGGAATTTGGATCTGGCTGATGAATTGGGCCGGATGGGTAGTTTAGGCCGAGCTAATGAGTTGGGCCAGATTGGGTATTGGGCCGGATTAGGTTTGGGCCGATTGTGGTCTTGGGCCGATGGTGGTCTTGGGCCGATTATGGGCTTGGGCCGATTTGGGCTTGGGCCGATTATGGGCTTGGGCCAATTGTGGGCTTGAGGAGTTAGGCTTGAATCAGGCTTGATGGGCCGATTGTGTTTTGAAATGGGGCTTTGATTTATTTTCAGGGTTGGGCCACACATGGATTGGGACTGATGGCCTTATTGGGCTGAATGGGTCAAGCTAGAAGTAAGTCAAGTAAGGAGTGGGCCAGGTTGAGTGATTTGGGCCTGATTTGTTATTTGGGCTTGTTGGAGAGAAATTTGAATGAGAATGTTGGTCTCTATATATATATATACATATTTTAGGTGTGTATTTTAGGGTTTAGGGGTGTCACCACCACGAGATTGGTCAATGACCTATCAGTCCAGGGGGGGCCCTCTATCCTAGTGGCTTGGGCCTAAGGACCGTAACTAGGGCTTAATAATAATCAAAAGTAAAAGAAGATGAAATAAGTATTGTAGTAAAGCTCAAAGGTAAACATGTACAATTACAGCACGGTACAATTAACATAAAGAAATCATAGATTAAATCTGAGTAGGAAAAAATAAAGTCATTCAGTAGCTTGTGACGAACAACAGAAAACCAAACGGGTATAATCTGATAGCCATAATCTAATCCTGTTTAGGTAGCGGATGAAACAAATTTCAGATCTGTAAAGGACCATCTCAGACAACACAGTTATACATCCATCTCATCCGACATCTAAATAGCAACAAACAGAGAAGGTGATACATAATCGGTTCTGGTCAAGACAAGGGTACATTACGAACAAGATCATCGAGGTTTAAGACTTGGGCTCATGTTTCAGTCCAAACAAATATTCATCATCGAAATTAGGAATAGAGAGACACATACTTCTTTACTCGTGTAAACCGTGGTTGGAGGTTTCCTGTTCTTAATTGACATGGTTTATTTTGAGTAGACAAAAACCCAACAGATTCATTGAATTGACAACAACGGTACAGAGACAGCCAGGGAATACCAATCTGCATAGGTAATCTCAAGGACAACAAAGATATGGTAGTAATAACACATGAGCACATTTACCACCGCACCGAAGACGATTATCAAAAAACTATACGACGAAGACAGTGTCCTTTGCCAGATTTCAAAAGTGACACAATATAACCAGAATCGAGACCAACCATAGTTAGAACAGTAGGCGACCAAATAATTTCCCATCTACTTCCCATTTTACACTCACGGGACAGTATTTTTGACCATTTATTATGCTCAAAAGACAGTGCGCGAAGAAAATCATATCAACAGGAATACCAATTTTCCGATGAAGAAGTTGTTTCTTTCCAGTCATCTCCTCAAGTGGGGTGAGACATATCGACATTTGCTAGGAAACATCACTGGTATTGGTTTTAGTCACAAATCGGGCATCCAAACGAGGATAACAGCTCTGTCTGCTAACCAAATCCAAACAAAGTTACAGATTCAAGTTAGACATCGAGGATATGAACAAATCAAAATTAGCTTTGGGGGTTTAATCGACAGTTGAGACAAAATAAGGGTAGTTTAGAAGTTCAAATTCCTTCCCTATAACTTGTGGTCACTCGCTGGTGATTTTTCAAACCCAGACAGTCTGCTTTGGCTTGAACTCACACATCAATAAACAGTGAGAGATTAAGCGCAGAGACACATAAATCATACAAAAGTAATTTTACTAGAGAGGAAAAAAACGACAGTTTCTCAACTGGAGGTGGTGGTATGTGGTTCCTTATTCACCGGTCGGTTTGGAATGACTGTTGAGTTACCAGATTTTTCGTAAGCAAAGGGAATGGAGGATAGAGCATGGATTTTCCTTTTTCGCTGGTCGGGTCGCAAAATCGTCAAAAATTGGGGAGAATGAAGGGCATAGCGTGCGCTTTTTTGTTGGCCAGTTGAGTAGCAAGATTTTTGGTGGTGAAGAGAATAAGTGTGGAGTTGTTTTGTAAGAAACCGGAAGGGAACGATTGATGGACAGTGGGGAAGAAGAAGAGCTTAAATCGACAGTAATGATGCACAGTTTACATGACATTTACCCCAGGGCTGAGATGGAGGATTCGAAGCGTCTGGATCGAAAGAGTGCTTGGTGAAGGTGAAACTCGAAATCAAAGATTGCATATGGGAAAATGTGGCTTACTGATTCGGGGCTTGAAGATGAATCGGGAGCGTTGTTGAGTTTTTTTTTGGTTGCCTGGAGAATGAAGACGAATGTGGCACTATGGGGATGGAGAGGGCGGTGGTGACTTTCGATGGAGATGGAGGTGAAGAAGATGACGGTGCTGGAGGTTGAAGATGACCGAGCAGATCAACAAATGGAGATGAGCTGGCTTCTTTGATTTTTTGGTCGTTTCTCCAGTTGAAGGGGAGTAATCGATGGTGAGAAAAAAGAACGAAGAAGAAGGAATATCGGCTACTGAAGACTGAAAAATCTTTAGGGTTTGTTTGATGTGGTCTTATAGAGAAAGTATTAGGGTTTTCTAACTACAAATGGGCTCTATTATGGTTTTGGAGCAGAAAAAAACAGGCCTGAAAGGTTGATTGGTCCGCCCAACATAACTGAAAATAACAAAACAGGAATTGATCCTGCCAAGTTTCAAACTCGACAACTCTAGTCTTCCCACTACATGCCTTAACCGATTAAGCTATAACCGAATTCAGTAGTTAAAACAAAGAAATACAATAAAAAAACGTGTTGCGAGCTGAAGTAAATAAAAAAAACGCCTTCCAGTCATGCCAGGAAGGAAACTCGAGACCAATGGGTTGTACAACAAGTACCTTAACCAGTTATGCTAGGTCAAAATTTAATATGGACATAGGAGAAATAATACAAGAGTCTTAACCTCGACTGGATAACTCTTCTAGAAATACATTAATTTCAAAGGAAAGTATGCAATAAACAAAAGAGTTAATCTAATGGTAGCATAAATCACAATGAGATATATAAACGAATGAATATGTACATGAAATAATGAACTAATACAATGGTCGTAAAATACAAGTGAATGTAACAAAAGTGGAAACCAAGTTAGATATACGAATAGCGAAAAATAAGATTGAATAAACAAGTAATAGAATAAAATAAGATAAGAGGAAGCTTAATCAAATAAGAAACAAAATGAAGTACGCAAATAGAAATAATAATAGGAAAGGCCACATAAAATGATAACAATGAAAATGATGATGATAAAATAAAAAGTAAAAGCTTAGAAGACAATAAATATTATAAAATAAATATGTAACAAAATGAAATAAAAGGATAACTGGATAATAAACAAATAAGCAATAATAAGATAAGTGAATAAAACAAAAGGGACAGGTTTAAAACCGTATTGTCGTTGGAAATTCATTTTCAAAGAATTGTTTTTAAGAAATGCTTTGTAAACGATTATAAAATGATGGTTTCGTTTTGGCACACACGCTAATATGTTTTGAAAAAGAAAGGCGACGACCCCTCTTATTTTCTTCATTATTTCACAATTTGCTTTATTGGGTGAGAATTTTTGGTGTCTACAGATGGCTCCCCTTGATTCAATTTGCAAACCCTTGCAGAATTGGATCATGGTTGATGGGGCGCCAAAAATTCTCACTGCGGTGTATGATTTGTTCTTATGGATACATGTGCACGGGGACTTATGACGGGCCCCAACTAGACCTCTTGATATCTAGCTCTAGGACTTATGACGGCCCTAGAATGTGATTGAAAGTACGAGGACTTATGGCGAGCCTCAACTAGTCCTCTTGATATCTAGCTATAGGACTTATGACGAGCCTATAATACTAACAATTAATTGATTTGGGTGCACGAGGGCTTATGACGGGCCTCAACTAAACCTCTTGACGTCTAGCTATAGGACTTATGACAAACCTATAATGCAAATTGAAAGTACGAGGACTTATGACGAGCCTCAACTAAACCTCTTGACGTCTAGCTATAGGACTTATGACGAGCCTATAATACTAACAATTGATAGATATGGGTGCACGAGGACTTATGACGGGCCTCAACTAAACCTCTTGACGTCTAGCTATAGGACTTACGACGAGCCTATAATGCAAATTGAAAGTACGAGGACTTATGACGAGCCTCAACTAAACCTCTTGACGTCTAGCTATAGGACTTTTGACGAGCCTATAATATAACAATTGATAGATTTGGTGCACGAGGACTTATGACGGGCCTCAACTAAACCTCTGACGTCTAGCTATAGGACTTATGACGAGCCTATAATGCAAATTGAAAGTACGAGGACTTATGACGAGCCTCAACTAAACCTCTTGACATCTAGCTATAGGACTTGAGGCCTATAATACTAATAATTGATAGATTTGGGTGCACGAGGACTTATGACGGGCCTCAACTAAACCTCTTGACGTCTAGCTATAGGACTTATGACGAGCCTATAATGCAAATTGAAAGTGCGAGGACTTATGACGAGCCTCAACTAACCTCTTGACGTCTAGCTATAGGACTTTTGACGAGCCTATAATACTTAATTGGAGTTGTACGAAACTCGCTGCTTTGAGTGACTGATTTGGGGATGATCCTGATTGTGGGTTGATCCGGAATTGGATGTTTTTTAATTATTTTTATGAGGGATGTGATAGTCGAATGTTTTTTGTTGAAGTGGCCCTTGACTTTGTCAGTGTGGGACTTATGTTCGGTTTTGTTTTGATAGGCTCGCCCGATGTGCACTATAGTATCGGGATCTGGTTGGACTCTTGGCTCCAGAGTTTCGAGATGGCTCTAGTATGGCTCTTGAGTTTTTGTTTTGGTTTTGTGATTTTGTGGTCAGTCTTTTGAATGGGTATCCTTTTTTTTATGAATGAGTAACTTTGGGAACTCGACGGTTTGATATGATTGGATGACCTCGATATGATCCGAGGGCTCCGGTATGATCGGATGGCTCCGGTGCGGTTGGGTGGCTCCAGTGTGGTTGGACGGATCCGACATGATTCATGATTCCATTATGAGCAACGGCTCTGGGATGGTTGGTGGTTTCGATTTGGGTTGAGATTCTTGGGATGGTTGGTGGGTTTCGATTTGGATTGAGATTATTAGGATGGTTGGTGGGTTTCGATTTGGTCGAAGACTTTCGGGATGGTTGGCGGGTTTTTGCTTTGGTTCAGATTTTGAGTCGAGTGGTGGGTCGATGTGATTTACTGTGGTTGACAGTTTTTTTATGGATGAATGGCTTCAGTATAGTCAGTTATGGCTTTAGATTGATGGCTCCGGGATAGCTCATGATGGCTCTTGGGAGGCTACAAGATGGCTCCATTTGGTGATAGTGAGGAACAAAGGGGGATTTTTACTTTTGAAGTGGTCGCACCCTAGGCGGGCTGCCTACGTACTCAATTTGTATTGAGATCAGACGATACGTAGTTTGAAATTCTGTAGGCAACACCTTGGTGATGAAATAGATCTGGTGTGGATTTGAGGTGGATCCTGTATTCTTCTCAGACTGTTAGGATGCCCCCTGTGTAGTTCCAAGGATGGTTTCAAAGTATGAGAGTGGCTCCATGTAGCTCTAGGGATAGTCTCAAAGTATGAGGATGGCTCCAGCTTGGCTTTGGGAGTGGTGTCGTTGAGACTCGAGTATGACATGGGATAACTCTAGGAAGATCTTTGTATGGCTCCGGATGGTGGCAGTTTTTGATTTCTTTTGATCAAAAGTTACGCTTCAACAACTACGACTGAAGTTAACTTTCCATGAGACTAGGCAAAGTTCTTACCGGTCAGATACTGATGATGAACTAGTTATGATGCATGCAGGTATTAAATGCTGGATACGATGCAAAATGCATATGCAATTTTGGAGAAAAGGTATGGCTCTATCTCTATTAATACGAGGTTTACGAATATAAAACATCTTCGGCTTGATCTTGAGTGATTGTTGA
The DNA here is from genome assembly GCA_023374045.1 of Limonium bicolor. Taxonomy (NCBI): domain Eukaryota; kingdom Viridiplantae; phylum Streptophyta; class Magnoliopsida; order Caryophyllales; family Plumbaginaceae; genus Limonium; species Limonium bicolor. The sequence continues at coordinate 101,500,137 of CM041777.1, read as the reverse complement.
ATTGGAATGTGTGAATCACTTTCCTCTCATGGAGGGATGCGGGTCAATCTCTCGTGAGTATGGTCGTGTGCGCTCAGAAGACCTTATGAAGTAAGGTCGCACTCATTCACTCATAGTCCCTGTATTGTGAGATAGGACATGTTGATAACAAGCACGAAGCTTATGATTCATATTTCAGATCCGATACTTTCAGTTAACGCTCACCAACTAACGAGTCAGAGGTCTTTTATTGGGTTATAACGGGGTTGAGGGGTATGATGTATGTCACATGGGACTGGAGGAATTGTTTAGGAATTATGGAGCTTTTGTGCTATAGAGGACATGTTTCGCCTTTGCCATGGGTGGAAGGATTAGACGGGTTTTAATAACCCCTTATCGGTTTCTATGGGACATCATTGGTCCTTTTGGTTTGGATTTCTTCTTCTTGCCTCTTATGGCGTACGATTTGAACTTTTTTCTCATTTTTGTGTTATTGAAATTGCATTTGGCTCATCAACTTTTTCGAGCATTCTCTGTTTTGCATTTTGGCTTTCAGCTTTGGAGTTTTCATTGACTCACAGATCTTCTCAAACATTTTATTTGTTATTTTTATGAAAGATGGTGGGGAGAGACCATGATTTCGGCTGCATTGTTATCCTCTATTGCAAGGGTAGGTAAGTATATGTATGTGGGTAGAGTTTGCAGAAAAAGGATTTATCGTGAAGGGCTCAGCCAGGTTCACTCCGGAATTAAGTGTAGGGGAATCAAAGTCTTTTGGTCTTGTGGAGATTTTATTCCTAAGTGCCTTGTCATTCTCATTAGTCAATGATTGTTTTCTTACTATGCTCGGATCTTTGCATGAATCACAGTTCGTATCATGTTTATCGACATTGATCTCACTACGAATTGTGCCTCTTCATGTGCTGAAGGAATACACAAGTCGCTCATGGTCTTACCGCTATGGACTCACTCTATCTGCCCTCATCGCTCGGTGGATTGTCCAATATCCTCATTCAGAATTCAAGGGAAAATACCGCTCTTTGCACACTACTCATTTGGTCTGTGGTGCTGATTTTGATTTGACCCTTGTGTTCGTTGACGGGTCGAGAGTTTAGTGGTTCACACTCTGTTCAATCAATCTCTCATGATTTTCTCGAAGATGTCATTTCAATACGGGAGTATGCAAATGCGATTGTCTACCATGCGGTGTATTGTGGTAATATGGAATTGCAGGAAATGCTTAAAAAGATGAATGAAGATGGTTGAATGAATTTTTTTTTTTTTTTTTTGGACGCAATGCATGAGTGGTAAGGCTACACCTAGTCTCGCTTGAGTCGAATTCAGCTCTTGGTTCATGAAACTCATCCCATTACTGTTGGCCTTGAAGGTGGTCTAACTGTTGGGGTCGCTGTCAGGGTAGTGATTCTCAAGTGAGGTTGGGCTGGTGATTGGCTCCTGGATTTTTGAATTTTTAGGGATTAACAACTCCCGCATGATGACCCAATATGACGGAGACTGCATTTTCTGGGATTTTTGGATGTATGATTTTTTTGGATTTTGGGGAGTGACAACTCCCGCATGGTAGCCTCACGATATGATACACTTTGAGATTGGGAAAGGTTTGAGCTCAGTTTTCTTTTCTATCCCTCTGAGATCGGGCTCTAACGGTCGAGATATTGGGATGAAAGCTGGTGCGTGGTGTGGTGACATTGATTCGCATGATTATGCACTTTTTCTGAGGTCGACAGGCCTTATGTATGTTTGACGAATTTGAACTGACCAAGAATGCACTGACTTTTTGTAATGAATGCAATGCATGCGGTATATTTTGTGCTCGATTGCGTTTGTTAATGTTGTTATTCAGGGGACGCCTTCTGTGGATAGTAGATACCCTGGATGTTAAACCCATAAAGCAAAGCTGATGAACGACATATAACTGTGAGGGGTCGCTCCTTATTCGTTTTTTTCTTTATACGCGCATGCCAAAAGAAACCAAGTTTTTGGAAAAATAGTTTTGAAAATGCGTGTTTTCAAAGTGGTGGATTTCCTCAATATGGATTTTGACGCTCAGTCATTCACAAATAAAATAAGGAGTGGGGAACCCTATACACATTGATCTAAACAAATTTAAAGGGAATGTATAAACCTATACATGCAATCTATTCAACAATGGACAAGAGAGAAAAGAAACATAGGGGAAAGCCTATACATCATCAATCCTAAAAAGTCATTAAAAGGGGGAATTTCAAGCTGAACTTCTTCAAAACTCTTCTGGTCCGTCTTCAGGCTTCTGACTTACTGCTCACGCTCGGATTCCTGGTCGGCTGCTCACTCATCTTTGGGCTCCTGGTTGGTATCTCGCTCGTCTTCGGCTCTTGATTGGCTGCTCGCTCACTTTTGGGTCTTGACCGATTGCTCATCTTTTGGGCTCTTGCAGCGAAGCAGTGATATGATCAAAAAAAAGGGTCTGGTGTTCCTCTGATTTTCAACAGTTTAGACTTGAACAGTCGTTGCTAGCCTCCATGTCTTGACTTGGACTGGTACAACTTTGATTTATGCTCGAATTGTGTTGTCGATCTTCATGCGCTCCACTTGATCCGATGAAGGAAACTGAGGGATATTTTTGTGAAAGGAAAAGTGAATGATCGAGCACAAATATTATGTGAAAATCCACCACACGAAATGATTAGTACGCTCCACAGTAATGATTACTGCTCTTGAAGGTGGGTTGAACTTCAAAAATAGTGGGTCACAACATGGGGACTAAATCATTTATTTTGAAATACGTTTGTGAAACTCAACTTTGAAAACTATTTTGAAATAATGTTGGTGAAAAATTTTGTTTGAAATTCGTTTGTAGAAAGTAGATTTTTCGAAATCTATTTTTTGAAAATTGTTTTGGAAATAACATTTTTGTGAAATGAAGTTTTTTTTTAAAAAAAAAAGATGAAGTGACAGGTTTTAAAACCCCAAATGTTTTTGCGTAAAATATAAGCGGGATTCTAGATTAAATGAGCTCGTAAAACTACTTTAAGGGATATGCAGAAGAGAATTTTGAACATTTTAAAACAGATTGGTTTAGGAAAGTGGTTTGCACACATATACAACATAAAGTAAATCTTGGTTGTGTTTGATGTGGAGCTGTAAGTGTTAATGTTGGGATAATCACTTTCCAGGTCAATTATGATTCCGTCTCACCGGGGGAACCATCGTTCCTTCACTGTCATCTCTCGGGGTTATTCTCTGCTATGCCCCCTTGCAGGGCACGTTATAAAGAAGGCCCCTCATCGAGTGAGTAAGCTCAAAAGATTAGGATACCTGAAGTGATAAGGAATCATACGCCTCGGCCAGTGATGATCCGACAACACCCCACTTTTCGGGAAACTCGGGGAAGTACTGCATGGGAACGGGTCTCTCGTCATCTGCACGGTCAGGTGTGTCTAAAGTCCAAATTATTCACTGACTACATTGTGCCATGTATGGGTATCCGGTAAATACGAGATCCTCTATGGACGTGTAGCGTGACATTGGGCTTTAAAGACACTTATGGTGCAGAGGAACAATGGAGAACTGAGCCCATACAATCTTCAGGGTAAGGCAGAAGGGTGGTCAGACAGGCGGCATACAGGGGGTGACTACCCATAAAACCCGTCCTAGACAACGGATTAGACAGCTGAACACTGAAAGCTCATGGTTCACTATATGCTGGCTTTGACTCGGATATGGAGGATAATTTGGATCATGAGTCTTCAGGGCGTAGGTCGGTGACCGTCTTGCCTCGCGGGCATAACCACTCAATGAATGACCCGACTCATGGGAATTCAATTGTGGATTGATTGGGATTTCGTGACTTATGGAAATAGGGGTGACACAGAGGAATGCATGTCCTAAGCTACCCATGCACTCACAACTTGTAAATGTAAAAGCGGTAATGGTGTATGAAATACCCGGGAATTTCCAAGTTAAGAATAACACAGTGTATAATATGAATGATAGGTCCGAGACTAGTATTAAGGTGGCCCAGGGAATTTAACGATGTTTATTTCTAAATCTACCTTCTCCTTAAGAAGTTTACAATTTATTCGTAATGTTTTGCTTTGGTTAACTTTAGCCATATTCCTAAATTTCTTTCTTAAATTCGTTAGGTAATTTAAATCCAAAAAATATCAATCTGGAATCTTCCTTCCAGCTTATTAATTTTAAGTATCTAGAGTCTGATTTCAAATTGGCTATTTAATATATATTGTTTATTAACTCTCCTTATTCTTCTCCCAGTAATTATATTATTAGCTTGTGATTCATCTTTTAAACGTATTGTTTTTCTCCCGTTGAGTCCTTAAACTATTTACTGTTATTGATTTATTTCTGGTTTACTTCCTTGCTAGTAAATGTTACTGAGTAACTTCTAAGATATTTTACTCCTCATCCTTATCTTCTACAACAGTCAAATAAATCTCTTTTCATTCTATTTCGAATTAAAAGATTATATCTTTATTTCCTAATGGGTTGATTTGTTTTCTTCTCCCGATATTTCTCAACGTCAATATATTTATAAAGTAGTTACTATATTAATTATTGAATTCTTTTTTTAAGTTGTTTACATTACTTAATTAATTTCTCTACTTCTTTACAAAACGTAATTCATTTAATCTATATTAATAATCCCTAATTCTCTGATTTACTTATTTAAACAACGATCTTATTGATCGTTCTTCATCTTCTTCACGCCGCCACTACTTCTTCTTCCCAACTCTCAATTCACGTCCTGCTGGTGTTTTGATCAGAATTCTTCCCTGGTGCCAACTAGAGTATAACGGGTAAAGTAGTAGCATAGTTAGTGTGTTAGTTTGTTCGATTGTGTTCGTTGTTTTCTGATTGTGAACTGTTCTAACCTAGACGTTGGTGTCGACGACGAACGTCATTGGTGAATCTGTTGGGTGTCTTCCAGAGTCGAGAGAACGATCAGGTAAATTCTGTGCTCATTATTGGATTTTGATGTGGATTGTTTTCTGTCACCAAACTGTATTTTGGAAAACCTTGTTGGAGGTTGTGCTTTCTTTACGTGGTGCAATTGGTTGGTGTTCTGGAAATTGTTAATGGTGTTGATTTGGGAGTTCTTCACTGGTTTTTGTTTATTTTGGGGTTCGTGGTGCTCCCTGACTCACCATGTTGGTTCTCTGCACCGTGAGCACGAATTGGTTACACTGAATTATATATATATATATATATTTGCGCTGCATACAATGACTGCAGTTAAGCTCTATGATCTACTCTATGGACTGATGATTCATAGGGGGTGTGCACACTTAAGGACTTAGGGTGAGGGTATTTGATATTTCGGTCTGTTGTGACTGCTTGGTTGTTTTGTGGATACTCCAGTTGAAGGCTCCCCGAATGGTTTTACTGATTGATGAACATTGAAGTGTGGAAATGGTTTACTGGATTGCAAACTCGAATGTTTCGTTTATCTAAATTCAAAGGGATCTCTAAAATGTATTTTACGTGATAAGATGGAATTTACTCAGTTTCACTGATTTGCGCGATCCCTTCGTGCTTTTATTGTTGTTTTCTGATCGCAGGTACAAATTGCTAACTTGGGAAGTGGGGAATGCGCTACGACTTAGTGTTAGGAGAATTGAGACTGCTTTTAAGACTTTAGCTGTTTTATGAGTTTCTGGAGCTCAACGTTTTAAGTTCCTTAATAATGTTTTGTTCTTAAATTCAGATTAAGCTTCCGCATATTTGGTTTCACAATGTTAAGTTGATGTTTTGGAATGTTTTGTGGTTTAATAGCCTGAGCATCCAAGGGTTTGGATATGGCGGTAGCACCTTGGATTACAAGAAAGACTTCCGCTATTTCTATGGTATAAGTGTTGCTTAAAAGCACGTTTTTCTTGAAGTTGATCTTATTAAGGATTGGTATGAATTTTGGTTTGCTTTTTGGTCTCTGTTTTACAGTTTTAAACGCATACAGGGACCTGTCCGAACGTCCGTCCGGACATCCATGTTCGGACAGGCCCCGAGAGTTTAAGAGGTTTTCTCTGTTTTGTCGTGTCCGAACTTCTGTCCGAACATTCAAGTTCGGACAGCATGCGAGGACGAGGTCGACTTACAAGTCTCGACTTAGGTCTGAACTTGTAAGCTCGGACCAATGTTCGGACACACCGCGTAAGGATTTTCGGACTTTGAAACTCGACTTGTGTCCGAACTTCAAAGTCCGGACACAAGTTCGGACGCCTTTTATTTTAGACTTCTCAACTCTCGACTTGTGTCCGAACTTCCCATGTCCGGACACAAGCTCGGACCAACTTTGTTTTGCCCTTCTAGGACTCGTTTGAGGTCCGTTTTTAATGTCGTTTGCGCCGTTAGATTTGTATTTACATTAGCTATCTTTTGAGGTAAAATCCAGGGTGTTACAGTGTAGGTCAGTGACCGTCTCACCTCGCGACAAGCAACAATAATATGAATGCGGTAAATAAAGCTGAGAAGAACAAACAACCCTATTTACTAACAGTTTTGTCTTGAGGGTGGTGATTCCAATTAGTTGTTATTAACTTAAAGGGAAGTTAGCTTCAATTAATCCTATGTGTCTCTTTCTAGGTGTGAGCTAAACGTTAACCCAATTGTTGTAATGTTTGTTGAGGATCTAATAAATCTTATATGTCCTCATAAAATACACACTCTAAGTGTGGAGTAGAATAATCCTAAAGGCTTTGAAAAGAATCTCTTGAAGGCTTTGAAAGAAGTGGGGAAATCCTGACAATTTTGAATTCAGTCTTCCTTGACTAAGTTTATGAGAAAAACTTACTCAAGTTTTCCCCAGCAGAGTCGTCATTCTGTGGAGGGAGATTTTTTGGTATGAGAGGGGTCAATCTAAATATGGTCTGACTGAGAAACTTAGATCCTAGAAAATGCCATTCTGTGGAGGGTGAAAACCAGTTATTCTTGGTATCCCTCAAATACCTACTAAATCGTCCGTCTTTCCCAGAAAGCATAAGAGAGAGTGTAAGTGAACACTACACCCGCTCTCAGTGGGCCCCACGTGGACTTATGCCTCTATAAGACGGAATTGACTAGAGTCGCCACCTAGTTTGACCTAAGAATACTAGGAAGGAAGGGAAGGGGGGTTCTAAGAACCGTTGGTTGACTCTGAAATTATTGTCTGTGGATAGGACTTATCTGGTCATTTGCAGAGATTCTATGTGGGTTCGCACTGGGTTACACCCCTTGGAAGTGGCAACGACCACGACTTTGGATTGGTGCCCGAGGAAACCTTGGTCTCCAATTGTCGGGATTGCCTTCTTTCAAAACCTTGTTAAAGAGATTCATTTTAAAAGCCACAAGGATAGGATAGAAAGAGAGTGGAGTGTGGAGAGTTGATGAGGCGAGCTTTTCTGCCAAGCTAGCGCCAAGAAGAGAAATTAATGAATTCGAATGAGTATGAAAGAATAGGAGTATTTTGAGAGTTTGAAGAAGTCAAGGGTTAGTGGGAGTCAAAGGGGATTTGAATGTTTGACAGACATAAATGTCGCCCTAGAGTTGGGAAAGGGATTTTTTGGATTGGAATGGAGTCGCACCCTAGATGGCCTGCCTACGTATTTAACTCCTGTTGAGATCAGACCTTACGTAGTTCATGGCCTTTAGGATGGTTAAGCTTTTTGAGGTAATGAGGGTTGGAAGTGCATGGGGTTGTTTGGAGGTGAGATGGCTGAGCGCAAGAGGGTATTTCGATTGATGTGGGGTCGCACCCTATGTGGGTTGCCTACGTACTCAACGCCCTGTTGAGATCAGACCTTACGTAGTTCAGGATTTTTGGGTTTTGGAGATTTTAGGGTTTTAAGGTTTTTGAGGTGTTTGAGAGATTAGTCTGTGAGCTCGGGTCTATGAGACATTGGGGGTGTTCATGTAGTGGGAGGTATGAGATATCAAGATCTGTGAGACACTCGGGTCTGTGACACATTTAACTCTGAAAATGGTAGAGAAATTGAGATGTTCGAGTCTATAGGGCACTCGGGCCTATGAGACTATAGAAGTTTGGAAGAAGTCGGGATTCAAGAGATGTTTCGAGTTTGGAATGATTTGAGTTTGGATAATGATTTGAGTGTGTGAGGTAACTAAAGATTGAGTAGAGATCCCGGGTTTTTCAGATTTGAGATTCTGAAAGGATTGATGTTTTGGGATATTTCGAATTTAGAGTGAGTGATGGTGGACTGAATTGTTTGGAGGAATGATTGTCAAAATTGTCTCTTTAAGTTTTTAAAACCAAAAAATCATTTTTTGTTGTAAAAGGGCGGATAATCCCGAGGGATTACCCTATGTACCCCCTCGAACACGACACTTAATTAATGATAAGTGTCGCGGCTCAAAAGATGGGGCAATGATTTATGTCGAAAAATAGTTTAGAGAGAAAACACCATGAATGAGATGTTCTCGGTCAAACCATAATAACGTCTCTAACTCCCGGGTTTAAAACATTAAAAGCCAAAAATACTGGAATCGAGTGGAAGGGAGTTAGACGATTCTAAAATCCCGGCTGCAACTAGGAACGTCGTTGCTTCCCTAGCACCCCACCTTGTAAAAATCTAGTCTGCAATTAGGGGAGGTTTGTCACCCTAATGTCTCGCCTAAAGAGATCCAGACTGCGACAAGGGAGGTTACAACCCAGCGTCCTGCCTCGGATTTTTATTTTAGAAAGGGAGACAAGTGGTGTTCTAACCAGGAAGGAAATGTTTTGAAGGGGTCAGACATTTCTCGTTCCCCGAAAATGGTTTATTCGAGTTGATGACTAAGTTTAAAGACTTTTGAAGTTGTTCGGAATTCTTGATGAGGAAACACTATTTTGAGAAATGTTTTAGGAGAAAACTTTATGTATATGTGAGAAGAACTTTCTGCGTTTGAGAGGAGTTTTCTGTGATGTGAGAAGAGTTTTTCTTTAAAATTCCACAAAATGGTTTCTTTGAAAACTAGGTGAAATTTGAATAAAAAGATGTTTGAAAATTCTTTTTGGGTTCTTGGAGTTTGAATGAAATTTACAAGTTGAGTTTGAATTGGATGGATTGAATTTGGTTTGAAAGGAATTGTGTTAGGGTTTGAAAAAAGGCCAAGTCAATGGTTCGGGTCAAAGGTCAATGTTCGGGTCAAAGGTCAACATTCGGGTCAAAGATCAACGTTTTGGTCAAAGGTCAAAGTTAAGGTCAAAGGTCAACATTTGGGTCAAACTTGGGTTTGGTCAAAGTTGGGAGTTGGTCAAAGTTCGGAGTTGTCGAATTGGTTTGACTTTTGTTGGCTTGAGCAAATTATGGGCTTGACTAGGTATTGGGTCGGACTTTAGAAATCGGCCAGGTTTGGTGGAAATGGGCCAAGTTGGTGGAAATGGGTCGAGTTTTGTGGAAATAGGCCAGGTTTGGTGGAAATGGGCCAGGTTTGGTGGAAATGGGCCGGGTCAAAGTTGGGTTAGTCCAAGTTGAATTAGTCAAACTGGGGTCAAAGTTGGATTGGTCAATGTTCAGGTTAAAGTTGGATTGGTCAATGTTCGGGTCAAAGTTGGATTGGTCAATGTTCAGGTTAAAGTTGGATTGGTCAATGTTGGACCAAGTGGGCCGAACTGGGTCTTGCGTGTGCTTGGGCTGATTTTGTGAGCTTGAGTTTTGGTTGTGGATTTGGATTGATCTTTTTGGTTTTGGGTTTGGTTGAGTATGGAATTTGGATCGGGCTGATGAATTGGGCCGGATGGGTAGTTTGGGCCGAGCTGATGAGTTGGGCCGGATTAGGTATTGGGCCGGATTAGGTTTGGGCCGATTGTGGGCTTGGGCCAGTTGTGGGCTTGAGCCGGGTTGGGCTTGAATCAGGCTTAATGGGCCGATTGTGTTTTGAAATGGGTTTTGATTTTATTTTCAGGGTTGGGCCACACATGGATTGGGCCTAATGGGCTTTTTGAGCTGAATGGGTCAAGCTAGAAGTGGGTCAAGGAGTGGGCCAGGTTGAGTGATTTGGGCCTGATTTGTTATTTGGGCTTGTTGGAGAGAAACTTTGAATGAGAATGTTGGTCTATATACATATATATACATATTTTAGGTGTGTATTTTAGGATTTAGGGGTGTCACCACCACAAGATTGGTCAATGACCTATCAGTCCAGGGGGGGCCTCTATCCTAGTGGCTTGGGCCTAAGGACCGTAACCAGGGCTTAATAATAATCAAAAGTAAAAGAAGATGAATAAGTATTGCAGTAAAGCTCAAAGGTAAACATGTACAATTACAGCACGGTACAATTAACATAAAGAAATCACAGATTAAATCTGAGTAGGAAAAGCAATAAAGTCATTCAGTTGCTTGTGACGAACAACAGAAACCACGGGTATAATCTGATAGCCATAATCTAATCCGTTTAGGTAGCGGATGAAACAAATTTAGATCTATAAAGGACCAGCTCAGACAACGCAGTTATACATCCATATCATCCGACATCTAATGAAATACCCCAAACTTATAAAACATGGATTAAATATCTAATCACATTAACCAAGGCCTAAACATGCCTTAAAAGTCAACTGAGCACAACAGTGGTCAACACAAATCAAGATGTTGCACCTTTGACTGTTAAGGGTAAATAAATACCCAAATGAACTTCTTAGGACCTAAAATTTGTCCTAAGTATATTAACACATTACAATCGTTGGACAACACTCCAACACAAAGAACAAGCACTTTCATGCTTCAAGGTCAAAAAGGGCAAAAATGTGCTCTAAGAATACCTTAAAGGTCTAATGACCTCTAAATGATATAAAATTGGATACCATGATCAAATATCATGTAAGGAACACAACAAAACCGTTGTCAAAGAAAGCAAGCTCAGAAACTCCTTGAGACACAAAATGTGCACTAAAACTCCTTAAAGCACGTTTTTGTGTAATTGTCTTCTAAATTGGTTTTAATGGGATAAAAGGTTATAAATACCTTTAAATATGATAAAATATCATATTATAACATGTAAGGAATTTAATTCCAGAATTTTACAAATTTTACAAATTTAATATTAAAATATTAATAAAACCCTAAAAGGGGCCCGCTTGAGTCAACATTGACTAAGAATGGTCAAGAGGTCAAAGTTTGACCCCTTGGACCACATGAGGTCGACATAAACAGGCTGGGGAGTCAATTTCGTCACTTGCTAGCTAATAAAACAAGACTCCACTTGTTCCCTTAATTAAGGCTTACTTTTTGCCTTTTATTAGTTTATACACTCCACTAGCTCCATTATTTGAATTCTCCAGCTGGAAAAACGTGTGAGGAGCCTATCCTTTCTTCAATCAGCCGGCTCCTTGCTCCCTCCTTGTCCCCTTGATGAGTCACCTTCAATTATTAGACAATAAACTAATCTAAAGCACATTTTCAACCTAATAATACCAATTCTAGTCACTCTCTCTCTCCTAGCTGCATTCAATTCGACGAAGCAGCTCCTCCAAGCTCTCCCAAGCTCTCTCAACCGAACTTCTTCAGTTGGGAAGGTAAACCTAACTTCTAAGCTTTGAATTAATGGTTTAAGGCTTGTTTTTGGCTCTTTTTCTTCATCTCTTCACCACCTATGCTTAGATTTCGTGGCTCATCAACTCATATGGCTTATTCTCAGTGTTCTAAGGTTAGAACAAGAGCTAAACTCGGTTGAAGCAAGATAAGAGGCCAAAGTTTCTCAAAATCTCATTTTAAGGTAAAAACATACCTTAAGCTTCTCTACAAGTCATCCGATTTTCTTCCTCTGATTTTTATGAGTTTATACACTCATAATCTTCATATTTACATGTTCAATCAGTTGGTTAGCCATTTGGAGCAAGGGTGGCCGAGATCCAAGGGAAATACTCTCTTTAAGGCATTTTCCAAGGTAAAACCTAATAACAAGGCAGCTTGTTGTTGTCTAGCTATTCCCTAGCCTTATTTTATTCTCCTTTTCATGTAGATTCAGTTGGTATACCAAGATCTACAAGGAGTAGCTAGATCCAAGCCAAAAACACTCATTTTTGGCATCTTAAACAAGGTAAAACTTAGCTATCTTCCAAGATAATTCACCCACGGTTTTATACCTTTTTCTTGAGAGTGTTTGATACTCTTTCTCTTCTGGAAAAATAGGGCCGAAGTAGATCTATATCAAGTTTGAAGATCTAAGGTAAAAACCATGATTTTCATTACTTAAATTACTTCTTATGGTTAGATCTTGCTTGGAGACTAACTAGGCCTTGTTTTCTGTTTGAAAACATGTAAGAGAAGCTTTGGAGAAATTCTCCTTAAGGTGGCGAATCCAAACAAGGATCTACCTAAGTTAGATCAAGGTATAAATCACTTAAACATTAACTTTGCTAAGTTAATATGTTCTTAAACCAATTCTAATTAAATTGCCGTGAGTGAAGGAGAAAAATAAGGTCTTGTTTGACCTTAAAATGTTTAAGGAATGGTTAATAAATTTTATAACTAATTAAACAAGCATAATTGTCAAATTTAAGACATTATGTGGAAGTTTGGTAAATAAATAAAAGTGTGTGGTGAGGCCGAAATTTATATGTATTTTGGGACATTTATGTGTAATTTATTTTGCAAGCCAATGTTTGTAATAAGGCCATGTATTTTAGGCCATTTTATTTATGCATTTACAAGTTTTATTTAAGTTTAGGTGATATTCAATTATTACCGAAAAGAAGTGGGGCTTAGAAGTAATTAAATTAAATTTGGGGGCTTTAGAATAATAAGGCCGAAAATTAGAGTTAAAAAGGAGTTAAAATAAAGTTTATAAGATTTATAAAGTTTTGGGGTTAAATGGTGAATTTTGGAAAATATAGGGGTTAAAACCGTAATATAAGGAAATTAGTGGTCAAGGAAAAATAAGGAGGTCAACCTTGACCATATACTAGGTTTTGACCAAAATAAATAAGTTAGATAACTTATTTAAGGTTTTATAATAAGATAAGTATCTTATGGTAATATTTTTATAACATATGTGGTAAATATGTTATTACCGAAAATAAAGGGTGTACAATGGTATTTTAAACACCCATGGGCTATTAGGAATTTTTAGGAATTTATTGGAATGTTTTTGGAATTAAACAAAACTATATATGTATATATATAGTTATTATGTCATTATGACACTTTGGAGAAAATATGGGGTGGTATAGTAAATACCGATTATATATGGGTTAATAAAGGTAATAATAAACCTTTGGAGAAATTTGATGATTTTTAGAATAAAATAAGAGTGTTATTAAGATATATGTATAATATATAGTTTTAATGAATTATGAAACTATGTGTTATAAATAGGGCCAAATGGCAATTATAGAATAGTACAAGGGCTGTTCGAAATTTACAAAAAATAACCATAGGTTATACCCTTTTTATAAGTTAGAAATGTTATATTAAATGGAATATATAACATGGCATAAATTAAGGGGTGATTTTGTAATAAAGGAAACTATGGTTTATGAAAAAGAATATGGTTCGATATGGTGCCCATGCGCAATAATAATAAATAGTTGGTATAAAAACCATAGGTTAGTAATTAAAGGAAATAAGAATATCATGTCAAATGATATTAGCATATGGAATGGCATTACATAATGTTATGTGGTCAAAATAGAATTTAAATAAATTCAAGGGCTTTACGGATTGATAAAGTTTGGAAATGAATTTTAGACTAAGGTCTATAATGTTATAAATGTTATAACAATTATATGGTTTAGGTGGAATTAATATGAGTAAGGATATTCACATCAAAGAATGTGACAAACTATAAATAAATGGGATTTATAAACTAAGGTGTTTATGGAATAAACCTTAGGAGTTGTAAATATACAACATAAAATGTTACATAATATTAGGATAATAATCTTAATATAGGTTGTATAATATAATACAACTAATGGGAATAATCATCTAACAAAAGATGATAAAAAGTAACATAAAATATAAGAGTTTGTTAAACTCATGGGAATTACCTACGTGGTAAATATATACATACACAAGGATAATGTATATAAGGTGGATATATATTTTGGTTGGAAACCATATGATTTAATGGTGGTGGTTATTTAAAAAAATAATATAGTTATGAACTATAAGTTATGAGTTTTGGATACAATACAAAAAAATAATAATATACTACAATCATGCATGAATACATGCAACTATAGGATATGTACCTAAGCTAGATGGTGGACAAGATAAAAAGAAATACAACGAATTAAACTTAACAGTTGAAATGTTATGACGTACGCGTTTAAGTAACAAAACCGACTGTTTTAGAGAAACCCGTAACAAACAACTGTAGAAAACAGGGGTGAACTGTCGGGGTTACTTATTATTCGGAGATACCGGATGTAGTTAGTCATGGAGACTGACTTATAGTTTATTACCGTTTAGATTGTACTTCTGACAAGACGCTCGACGAGCTAGCGGACTACACGGAGCATAGGATCTTGCTGATTCATACTCCACCGTAATACAATCAGGGTGAACGGTATGTAAGGGGTTTGATCCGAGTTGTCCTAAGGTTGCTCTTGGGCTCGGATTTGGTTGATATAACTTGTATGTTGTTATGTGTCTCTGGTGTCTCTGAGGGCTTCCTCAGTTCAGACTTCTGTGTGATCTGTGATAAGATTGTTGTCTGAATGTGTTAATTAATATGCATGAATTGTATATTTATAGCTGCTTGTTATTTACTGTTGTTGAGTTAACAGTATTGGTTCGTATATATGAACCTATATATATAAAACGAACTAGCGGCTATGGTGCTATCTTATATGAATATAAGGAACGTAAGTAAAACGTTGTAGCACTAGGATAATAACATATACATATATCCAAGACTTTTATACGGAGCATTGGCCTTTCTATACGCCGCTCTCGTATCTAACACTGGATCCCGAGTTTACAGACTCCGGATTGGACTAATGACCTTAGTCTGTGTGTGTTAGAAAATTTGGTAATGCGATGCGATGGTATAATTAATTAATTAATGGAATGGAAGTAAAGCCAAGAGGATGTGGCTCTTGGTGCGCGCTGTGATCACAAAAACGATACCAGGATGTCCGCGTACGGGTCCGTAAGTATCAAGAAAATTCCCGTGAGCTAGAATGGCTCGTTGGTCGGAGACTCTACCGTTGGAGTGGCTACTGCCGTGGGTGACCCGCCATAATATATGGGTAACTAGAGACATGTCGTTTTAACGAGACATTGTCACTAGGTATAACTGAACAACTAAAACAATTGAGACTTATACAGTGGCGAACAATACTATGGACGAGACTTAATACTTGTTTATTATTCTCGTTGTTTCGCTTTGTTGTTCATTGGTTATACTTGTGGTTATTTATGTGTGTTGATGGTTGGATGGAGCCTACAAGGCTAAGGTAAATTAAATATGAAAACTGTACGCTACGGCGAATGTACATTGTACATAATATTGTTATTACTCGATACGTTCGATATATAAACGTTGTATGGAATATTAAATGAATGTTGGATATTTGGATGGATGGTTGAATGTTTTTGGATATTTATTACAGTAATGTTTATAATTGAAATGGTAAATGGTAAAGCATGAAACCAATCTAATAATAAGATGGTTAAAATGACAAGTGACCATTAGGGTCCAGGCCCGGCATACTCAGCGTCTATCGCTGATACTACACCATTACAGGTTGTTGATCATTGTCGGAGCTGAAGAGCAGGTACAGAGTAATTGGAGTTTTGCTTTTGCTACTACACATGGAGATGTTGTGTAGCACTGAGGATGGTGAATTGTAATATGGTGAGGTTGTGTATATTCAGGTTTGGGTAGACGCTCACTTGTCGATGTTTATGATTTATGGATTTAGTATGATGTATAGGAATTTCTCGTTATCACTGCGGTTAGCAGTTTGTTTATTTTGGAAGTTGGATGTAGTTGGCTACGTTGCTCGCATGGGCGAGTAATGGCCGGTGACACCCGAGTGAGTTTTGTAATTGTTGGTAATTTTGTCCGATGTGAGACGTTTTATTTATTGCTACGTGAGAGATTATATCGTGATTATGGAGAGGGGTGTTACAAAGTGGTATCAGAGCGGAGTACCGCTCTGATGACGAGAAGATAAGTTAAGACAGTGAGCTTAGGACTGGGAAATATGGGAAACATTTAGGAGGTACGAGACGATTCGTCTTAAAAGGATATTGTGTCTAGTAACGTGAATTGCGTGACAGGTTAGCCTTAAGGCAATTTAATATCTATTGGTTGTGTACGGTAATTTACCGAGTATTTATGTGACATACTGTACTACAGATGTCTGGTGGTACTAGAGGGCGTGGTACTGGTAGAGGTGGAGGCGGTGACCCCGGCATTCCAGGAGTTGCTGAGACGGTTGCAGCCGTTCTTGCACAGCTGGGTACTCAGATAGGAGGAGCACCAGCCCACCCACCACAGCCCAGGGAAACGAACTGGCTGAAGTCAGTTGGCGAGACCGACCACCTACATATTCAGGGGAACCAGACCCCGTAGCTTTGGAGCGCTACATTGTTGAACATGAGAAAGCTTATGAAGCTTTACAAGTACCTGACGACAAGAAGGTCGCCATTGCTGCTTTCCATGTGAAGGATGCAGCCAGCACTTGGTGGAGGTTGGTCAAGGACCATCACCTGGCTACGCCCGACTTTTGTGGGCTACCTTTGTAGAGTTGCTGAGAGGGAAGTACTACCCAGCTCACCTTAAGCAGAAGAAGCGCCAGGAGTCCGAGACACTGACCCAAGGAGGTCTGACCGTGATGAGTATTACGCTCGATTCTTTGGTCCGCTGGACTTCATTCCCGGTGTGGATTACTCAGAGACCGTGAAGGTCGAGAAGTTCCGGGGAGGACTATTATTTCGCATTCAGATGGCGATGGGTGCTACCCTCTACACTACCATCCAGGTGCTAACATGAAAGCCATAAAATTCTTTACTTACTACATTACCAATTAACTTTGTGAGAACTTACCAAGGAGATTCCAGGAGTGTTATGAGGCTGCCTCGAGGACGGAGCTAATGCTCCAGACTCGGGAAGAGACTCTTGGGGCAAAGAAGAGAAAGAACCCCGAAGGAGAGTCTGAGGATGGAGGAGCATCTTCAGGCAATAGCCAGAAGAAGGGGAAGTAAGAACTTATTCCATTTCAGATTATTTATCATATTAAATACCTTAGGAATGCTGACCCGAAACCTTAAATAGGAATTCTTTCCAAAGAAAGGGCAGCAGGGTCACCAGGGAACAAAGGGAAAAGAGCCCGTCCTTCAGTTGACCGGCCCAGCTATAGATGCTAAGCCTCTAAGATCTGCACCTCCTAAGGGTGAGAACACCTACCTCTTAAATTGAATTGTGACCTAACCTTTAAATCATCAGATTGTAACTTAAACTTAATTACTACCATTAGGCACCAGACAGCCCCAGCGCCATTTTTACTGTAAGCGTTGTGGGAAAGACCATCCTGGGGTCGATTGCGAAGGCCGCAAAGTTGTGTCGGTGCTGCAAGAAAGAGGGCCATAGGGAATTCGAGTGCTGGATGAACCCTGAGAGCCGTAACTACAGGCCACCAAAGAATACCAGAAGACCTCAGTTGGAGGATCTGGAGTACCACGAGGCGGTCAGGATGGCCAGACATCTACAGATGCTGGAGCCTGGAGAGGCAAGGGAGTAGGTAGGGCATGAGTACCCTAACTCCATGAGACCGCTGGTGGAAGACTTGATTACTATGTTGTACTTACTTGGATGTTAGAAAAGACTTGTTATAAGTATGTGGGAGTGTGTCATTGACCACTCGCCTTTGTGTGTAAGACTTGGGATTAGTTGTGTGTACTCAGTACCAATAAGCTTAAACCTTGACGGATATAAATATATGAACAGGATGTTGTTAATGCTTACATTATCATGTAGCCATACTAGACGACATAGAGTCAATGAGACAGGGGATTACTGAACCAGAATTTCCACCTGCATGGCGCACTTGCTATTGCAAGCGCTATGACAAAAAAACCACTGAAATTTCCATCTGCCTTGCGCACTTGCTACAGCAAGTGCAGCGACAGCAACAACAACAGCAACTGCAACAAAATACTACTTTTTAGTCTTTTATTATATGTAAAAAAAAAACATGCTTTCAAACTCTTTCATACAAACCTTGAGGTTAGAAACCTATACAACCTTGGAAGGACCGTTAGTCCAACCACTGCAACTGGAGAAAACTATACCACCCTGTGATTGTAAACCAAACCAGTTTAAACATTTAGGAATTTTCAGACATGGCTTAGTAGCCAAATACCATCAGTGTATACCCGCATTTAATGCTAATCACTACGAGTGATAAATGTTTAGTCCTTATGGACAAGCATACCCTTTGTAGATGCACCACCGTCAGTGAGGATGGTTGGGAAGTGGAGAGCCAAGTTGCTCAAACTATTATGCAATCTGCAATATATCCAATTAAACGGATGAGGGAACAAATATGAACTATGGATGTGATATGATCATGATAAACAGAAGAAAAGGAATATGTATGTACTCAGTGAGACCGAGTAGGAGAACAGGGTTTGCTAAATGTAGCACAGATTTTACTTACACCGAGCTAAATAACGCCGGTTAATGATACGAATTACTACTGATGCCACCAGGGCAATAGCACTTATTACTAGATAAACGATACCATGAACTATTAAACAAAAAAAAGGGAAGAAGAAGAGAAAAGAAAACAGGATATCCATCAAAGGGAGATTGACAACAGAATACTTCACAACAACCGTGTGACAGACATTACCAGTTTACTAAACGAGACATGGGACGACCGCACTCCGTTAGGAGCATGTGGGCCTGACAGACTTATTTATGAGTTAGTCAGGTAAGTAGTAATGTATCAGTACGGTACCCCATGCAAGTAGACAAGTAGTGTTAGGAACACGAGAAGTAGTCAACTCCATACTACGGACAGTAAGACGGATTACCTCGAAGATGGACGAGAAGAGCCGCAGTTAAACCAACGGGCTAGAGAAATCAAGAACCTTCAGACAGAAGCAGTAGACAGTATACAGAGAAGACAGAAACCTTTCAAGGACGTAAACACTAAGGATAGAACATGGAAACCCATTATGGACGAATAATATGTAGAACCCTCATAAGGATCAAGCAAATGCTTGCAATCCAGAGGAGATCTACCAGATGATATGGACATAAACGCGTGACTACGCGAGGATAAAAGACAAAGCTATATAATAGCAGACACCTTAAGCAAGGAACAGTGGATTTGGAATGTACCACTCACAGGATAATTCGCACATCTTATCTGTTTGACTCACGAGATATTAGTGTTGAGCGTTTACGCCTCTGCACTCTGTATGACTGAGTGTTTTGGTATTGCACTCGTGCAGTTATTAATCTAGTGGGAATGCAGAAAGATAAAGTGGATATCAACACGAGTGTGTAAAAAAAAGAAAGAAAAGAAAGAGAACTACAACAGTGTGTCACTCCGGAAAAAAACACCAGGAGACATGGATGACAAACATCATCTTTATGGACATATAGGCTGGTACGTCTTAGTATTACAAGACGAGTGCAAGAGCACTAAGTACTAACAGTAGCCAATGTCATGTTATACCTCAAGCTGAATATCAGTGAGAGAGGACACACGCATGTTTGCTAGTGATCCAAATGAGAGGACACACAGCAATGGAATAGGCAAATTGAGCCTATGTTCATGGGTCTACGCCTCATACGGAGCGAGTGGGCCCATAAGAACGAACTTAGAGAGAGCACAAATAGTTAGTGCCTCACCCTTTATATATTGTGGAGCCCAGAAGGGCTAGAGTCATACCGTCTCTCCGATATGAGGATAACCCACGAGTTGGTGAACTCTTTGAGAGCCAAGTATCCAGCGCTCCTTGTTGAGCGGCTGTTGTATACTTGTGGGGTACGGGGGCGTAACCCTTTTTAAGGGGGGTAGAGCCTCTTGGCTGTGCACATGTGTGCACTAAGTTTTGGTGTTTAGTATGCACTGCATACAAAGAATTGGTGGTGGCGGGGCATAGTATGCATGGCATACAGTGAATTGTTCGTATGCATGGAATACAGTGAATTGGTTTTGGTGGTTATGTTTGGTACGCGGGGCGTGCGTTGTTTGGTTGTTTGTGTGTGATGAACACTTGAATGTATGTATCTTATGAGATACTTGTTTGAATGATTGTATGTACACCATGTGTGTAGTACTTTTCTATGCTATTTGTGATATGTATTCATATTGCTTTATAGAATGATTACATATGGTATCACCTAGATACGAAATGAATCATTAGATATGGAATGTGGAACAATGGAATGTATGGACACCTCAGGAGGTTGTCAGGGTTGGTAGAACTGATAGGAAATGATGGTGCTGATGGATCACCTATATCCATATATGATTGAACTAACGCCACAACGTGATGGCTATGTGCTGTATAAGCGCAATACGATGTGTGTAAATGATATATCACATAGATATACATTATGGGAATAATGGGTAGTTATACATTTATATACTTACCTATTGATTAAGAGACTTCGGGACGAAGTTTTTAAGGGGGGTAGATTGAAATACCCCAAACTTATTAAACATGGATTAAATATCTAATCACATTAATTAAGGCCTAAACATGCCTTAAAGTCAACTGAGCACACAGTGGTCAACACAAATCAAGATGTTGCACCCTTTGACTGTTAAGGGTAAATAAATACCCAAATGAACTTCTTAGGACCTAAAAATTTGTCCTAAGTATATTAATACATTACTAAACATATTACATCGTTGGAAACACTCCAACACAAAGAACAAGCAAGCACTTTCATGCTTCAAGGTCAAAAAGGGCAAAAATGTGCTCTAAGAATACCTTAAAGGTCTAATGACCTCTAAATGATATAAAATTGGATACCATGATCAAATATCATGTAAGGAACACAACAAAAACCGTTGTCAAGAAAACCAAGCTCAGAAACTCCTTGAGACACAAAATGTGCACTAAAACTCCTTAAAGCACGTTTTTGTGTAATTGTCTTCTAAATTGGTTTTAATTGGGATAAAAGGTTATAAATACCTTTAAATATGATAAAATATCATATTATAACATGTAAGGAATTTAATTCCAGAAATTTACCAATTTTTACAAATTTAATATTAAAATATTAATAAAACCCTAAAGGGGGCCCGCTTGAGTTAACATTGACTAAGAATGGTCAAGAGGTCAAAGTTTGACCCTTGGACCACATGAGGTCGACATACACAGGCTGGGGGAGTCAAATTCGTCACTTGCTAGCTAATAAACAAGACTCCACTTGTTCCCTTAATTAAGGCTTACTTTTTGCCTTTTATTAGTTTATACACTCCACTAGCTCCATTATTTGAATTCTCCAGCTGGAAAAACTTGTGAGGAGCCTCTCCTTCTTCAATCAGCCGCTCCTTGCTCCCTCCTTGTCCCTTGATGAGTCACCTTCAATTATTAGACAATAAACTAATCTAAGCACATTTTCAACCTAATAATACCAATTCTAGTCACTCTCTCTCTCCTAGCTGCATTCAATTCGATGAAGCGCTCCTCCAAGCTCTCCCAAGCTCTCTCAACCGAACTTCTTCATTGGAAGGTAAACCTAATTCTAAGCTTTGAATTAATGGTTAAGGCTTGTTGTTTTGGCTCTTTTCTTCATCTCTTCACCACCTATGCTTAGATTTCATGGCTCATCAACTCATATGGCTTATTCTCAGTGTATAAGGTTAGAACAAGAGCTAAACTCGGTTGAAGACAAGAAAGAGGCCAAAGTTTCTAAATCTCATTTTAAGGTAAAACATACCTTAAGCTTCTCTACAGTCTCCGATTTTCTTCCTATGGTTTTATGAGTTTATACAATAATCTTCATATTTACATGTTCAATCAGTTGGTTAGCCATTTGGAGCAAGGGTGGCCGGATCCAAAGGAAATACTCTCTTTTAAGGCATTTTCCAAGGTAAAAAACTCTAATAACAAGGCAGCTTTGTTGTTGTCTAGCTATTCCCTAGCCTTATTTTCTTCTCCTTTTCATGTAGATTCAGTTGGTATACCAAGATCTACAAGGAGTAGCTAGATCCAAGCCAAAAACACCATTTTTGGCATCTTAAACAAGGTAAAACTTAGCTACTTCCAAGCTAATTCACCCACGGTTTTATACCTTTTTCTTGAGAGTGTTTTGATACTCTTTTCTTCTGGAAAAATAGGGCCGAAGTAGATCTATATCAAGTTTGAAGATCTAAGGAAAATCCATGATTTTCATGACTTAAATTACTTCTTATGGTTAGATCTTGCTTGGAGACTAACTAGGCCTTGTTTTCTGTTTGAAAACATGTAAGAGAAGCTTTGGAGAAATTCTCCTTAAGGTGGCGAATCCAAACAAGGATCTACCTAAGTTAGATCAAGGTATAAATCACTTAAACATTAACTTTGCTAAGTTAATATGTTCTTAAACCAATTCTAATTAAATTCCATGAGTGAAGGAGAAAAATAAGGTCTTGTTTGACCTTAAAATGTTTAAGGAATGGTTTAATAAATTTTATAACTAATTAAACAAGCATAATTGTCAAATTTAAGACATTATGTGGAAGTTTGGTAAATAAATAAAAAGTGTGTGGTGAGGCCGAAATTTATATGTATTTTGGGACATTTATGTGTAATTTATTTTGCAAGCCAATGTTTGTAATAAGGCCATGTATTTTAGGCCATTTTATTTATGCATTTACAAGTTTTATTTAAGTTTAGGTGATATTCAATTATTACCGAAAGAAGTGGGGCTTAGAAGTAATTAAATTAAATTTGGGGGCTTTAGAATAATAAGGCCAAAATTAGAGTTAAAAAGGAGTTAAAATAAGTTTATAAGATTTTATAAAGTTTGGGGTTAAATGGTGAATTTTGGAAATATAGGGGTTAAAACCGTAATATAAGGAAATTAGTGGTCAAGGAAAAATTAAGGAGGTCAACCTTGACCATATACTAGGTTTTGACCAAAATAATAAGTTAGATAACTTATTTAAGGTTTTATAATAAGATAAGTATCTTATGGTAATATTTTTATAACATATGTGGTAATATGTTATTACCAAAAATAAAGGGTGTACAATGGTATTTTAAACACCCATGGGCTATTAGGAATTTTTAGGAATTTATTGGAATGTTTTTGGAATTAAAACAAACTATATATGTATAATATATAGTTATTATGTCATTATGACACTTTGGAGAAATATATGGGGTGGTATAGTAAATACCGATTATATAGGGGTAATAAAGGTAATAATAACCCTTTGGAGAAATTTGATGATTTTTAGAATAAAATAAGAGTGTTATTAAGATATATGTATAATATATAGTTTTAATGAATTATGAAACTATGTGTTATAAATAGGGCCAAATGGCAATTATAGAATAGTACAAGGGCTGTTCGAAATTTACAAAAAAAACCATAGGTTATACCCTTTTTATAAGTTAGAAATGTTATATTAAATGGAATATATAACATGGCATAAATTAAGGGGTGATTTTGTAATAAAGGAAACTATGGTTTATGAAAAAGAATATGGTTTCGATATGGTGCCCATGCGGCAATAATAAATAGTTTGGTATAAAAACCATAGGTTAGTAATTAAAGGAAATAAGAATATCATGTCAAATGATATTAGCATATGGAATGGCATTACATAATGTTATGTGGTCAAAATAGAATTTAAATAAATTCAAGGGCTTTACCGGATTGATAAAGTTTGGAAAATGAATTTTAGACTAAGGTCTATAATGTTATAAATGTTATAACAATTATATGGTTTAGGTGGAATTAATATGAGTAAGGATATTCACATCAAAGAATGTGACAAACTATAAATAAATGGGATTTATAAACTAAGGTGTTTATGGAATAAACCTTAGGAGTTGTAATATACAACATAAAATGTTACATAATATTAGGATAATAATCTTAATATAGGTTGTATATATAATACAACTAATGGGAATAATCATCTAACAAAAGATGATAAAAAGTAACATAAAATATAAGAGTTTGTTAAACTCATGGGAATTACCTACGTGGTAAATATATACATACACAAGGATAATGTATATAAGGTGGATATATATTTTGGTTGGAAACCATATGATTTAATGGTGGTGGTTATTTAAAAAATATATATAGTTATGAACTATAAGTTATGAGTTTGGATACAATACAAAAAAATAATAATATACTACAATCATGCATGAATACATGCAACTATAGGATATGTACCTAAGCTAGATGGTGGACAAGATTAAAAAGAAATACAACGAATTAAACTTAACAGTTGAAATGTTATGACGTACGCGTTTAAGTAACAAAACCGACTGTTTAGAGAAACCCGTAACGAACAACTGTAAAAAACAGGGTGAACTGTCGGGGTTACTTATTATTCGGAGATATCGGATGTAGTTAGTCATGGAGACTGACTTATAGTTTATTACCGTTTAGATTGTACTTCTGACAAGACGCTCGACGAGCTAGCGGACTACACGGAGCATAGGATCTTGCTGATTCATACTCCACCGTAATACAATCAGGGTGAACGGTATGTAAAGGGGTTTGATCCGTTGTCCTAAGGTTGCTCCTTGGGCTCGGATTTGGTTGATATAACTTGTATGTTGTTATGTGTCTCTGGTTGTCTCTGAGGGCTTCCTCAGTTCAGACTTCTGTGTGATCTGTGATAAGATTGTTTGTCTGAATGTGTTAATTAATATGCATGAATTGTATATTTATAGCTGCTTGTTATTTACTGTTGTTGAGTTAACAGTATTGGTTCGTATATATGAACCTATATATATAAAATGAACTAGCGGCTATGGTGCTATCTTATATGAATATAAGGAACGTAAGTAAAACATTGTAGCACTAGGATAATAACATATACATATTATCCAAGACTTTTATACGGAGCATTGGCCTTTCTATACGCCGCTCTCGTATCTAACACTGGATCCCGAGTTTACAGACTCCGGATTGGACTAATGACCTTAGTCTGTTGTGTTAGAAAATTTGGTAATGCGATGCGATGGTATAATTAATTAATTAATGGAATGGAAGTAAAGCCAAGAGGATGTGGCTCTTGGTGCGCGCTGTGATCACAAAAACGATACCAGGATGTCCGCGTACGGGTCCGTAAGTATCAAGAAAATTTCCGTGAGCTAGAATGGCTCGTTGGTCGGAGACTCTACCGTTGGAGTGGCTACTGCCGTGGGTGACCCGCCATAATATATGGGTAACTAGAGACATGTCGTTTTAACGAGACATTGTCACTAGGTATAACTGAACAACTAAAACAATTGAGACTTATACAGTGGCGAACAATACTATGGACGAGACTTAATACTTGTTTATTATTCTCGTTGTTTCGCTTTGTTGTTCATTGGTTATACTTGTGGTTATTTTATTGTGTGTTGATGGTTGGATGGAGCCTACAAGGCTAAGGTAATTTAAATATGAAAACTGTACGCTACGGCGAATGTACATTGTACATAATATTGTCATTACTCGATACGTTCGATATATAAACGTTGTATGGAATATTAAATGAATGTTTGGATATTTGGATGGATGGTTGAATGTTTTTGGATATTTATTACAGTAATGTTTATAATTGTAAAATGGTAAAGCATGAAACCAATCTAATAATAAGATGGTTAAAATGACAAGTGACCATTAGGGTCCAGGCCCGGCATACTCAGCGTCTATCGCTGATACTACACCATTACAGGTTGTTGATCATTGTCGGAGCTGAAGAGCAGGTACAGAGTAATTGGAGTTTTGCTTTTGCTACTACACATGGAGATGTTGTGTAGCACTGAGGATGGTGAATTGTAATATGGTGAGGTTGTGTATTCAGGTTTGGGTAGACGCTCACTTGTCGATGTTTATGATTTATGGATTCAGTATGATGTATAGGAATTTCTCGTTATCACTGCGGTTAGCAGTTTGTTTATTTTGGAAGTTGGATGTAGTTTGGCTACGTTGCTCGCATGGGCAGTAATGGCCGGTGACACCCGAGTGAGTTTGTAATGTTGGTTAATTTCCGCTGTGAGACATTTTATTTATTGCTACGTGAGAGATTATAGCGTGATTATGGAGAGGGTGTTACATCTAAATAGCAATAAACAGAGAAGGTGATACATAATCGGTTCTGGTCAAGACAAGGGTACATTACGAACAAGATCATCGAGGTTTAAGACTTGGGCTCATGTTTCAGTCCAAACAAATATTCATCATCGAAATCAGGAATAGAGAGACACATACTTCTTTACTCGTGTAAACCGTGGTTCGAGGTTTCCTTTTTAATTGACAAGGTTTATTTTGAGTAGACATTAACAACCCAACAGATTCATTGAATTAACAACAACGGTACAGAGACAGCCAGGGAATACCAATCTGCATAGGTAATCTCAAGGACAACAGAAGATATGGAAGTAATAACTCATGAGCACATTTACCACCGCATCGAAGACGATTATCCAAAAAACTATACGACGAAGACAGGGTCCTTCGCCAGATTTCAAAAGCGACACAATATAACCAGAATCGAGACCAACCATAGTTAGAACAGCAGGCGACCAAAATTTCCCATCTGCTTCCCATTTTACACTCACGGGACAGTATTTTGACCATTATTATGCTCAACAGACAGTGCGAAGAAGAAAATCATATCAAACG
Source organism: Limonium bicolor (assembly GCA_023374045.1). Taxonomy (NCBI): domain Eukaryota; kingdom Viridiplantae; phylum Streptophyta; class Magnoliopsida; order Caryophyllales; family Plumbaginaceae; genus Limonium; species Limonium bicolor. Next base: position 101,473,398 of record CM041777.1, on the reverse strand, counting down.
GGAATACCAATTTTCCTGACGAAGAAGTTGTTTCTTTCTAGTCATCTCCTCAAGTGGGCGAGACATATCGACATTTGCTAGGAAACATCACCGGTATTGGTTTTAGTCACAAATCGGGCATCCAAACGAGGATAACAGCTCTGTCTGCTAACCAAATCCAAACAAAGTTACTGATTCAAGTTAGACATCGAGGATATGAACAAATCAAAATTAGCTTTAGGGGTTTAACCGACAGTTGAGACAAAAATAAGGGTAGTTTAGAAGTTCAATTCCTTCCCTATAACTTGTGGTCACTCGCTGGTGATTTTTCAAGCCCAGACAGTCTGCTTCGGCTTGAACTCACACATCAATAAAAACCGTGAGAGATTAAGCGCGGAGACACATAAATCATACAACAAAGTAATTTTAACAGAGAGGAAAAAACAACAGTTTCTCTACTGCAGGTGGTGGTATGTGTGTCCTTATTCACCGGTCGGTTTGGAATGACTGTCGAGTTACCAGATTTTTCGTAAGCAAGGGAATGGAGGACAGAGCATGGATTTTCCTTTTTCGCTGGTCGGGTCTCAAAATCGTCAAAAATTGGGGAGAATGAAGGGCATAGCGTGTGCGTTTTTTGTTGGCCAGTTGAGTAGCAAGATTTTAGGTGGTGAAGAGAATAAGTGTGGAGCTGCTTCGTAAGAAACCGGAAGGGAACGATAGATGGACAGTGGGGAAGAAGAAGAGCTTAAATTGACAGTAATGATGCACAGTTTACATGACATTTACCCCAGGGTGAGATGGAGGATTCGAAGCGTCTGGATCGAAAGACTGCTTGGTGAAGGTGAAACTCGAAATCGAAGATTGCATATCGGAAAATGTGGCTTACTGATTCGGGGCTTGAAGATGAATTGGGAGCGTTGTTGAGTTTTTTTTTTGGTTGCCTGGAGAATGAAGACGAATGTGGCGCTATGGGGATGGAGAGGGCGGTGGTGACTTTCGATGGAGATGGAGGTGAAGAAGATGAAGGTGCTGGAGGTTGAAGACGACCGAGCAGATCAACAAATGAAGAGGAGCTGGCTTCTTTGATTTTTTGGTCGTTTCTCCAGTTGGAGGGGAGTAGTCGATGGTGAGAAAAAAGAACGAAGAAGAAGGAATATCGGCTACTGAAGACTGAAAAATCTTTAGGGTTTGTTTGATGTGGTCTTATAGAGAAAGTATTAGGGTTTTCTGACTACAAATGGGCATTATTATGGTTTTGGAGCAGAAAAAAACGGGCCTGAAAGGTTGATTGGTCCGCCAACATAGCCGAAAATAACAAAACAAGAATTGATCCTGCCAAGTTTCGAACTCGACAACTCTAGTCTTCCCATTACATGCCTTAACCAATTAAGCTGTAACAGAATTCTATAGTTAAAACGAAGAAATGCAATAAAAAAACGTGTTGCGAGCTGAAGTAAAATAACAAAAACACCTTCTAATCATGCTAGGAATTGAACTCGAGACCAATGGGTTGTACAACAAGTACCTTAACCAGTTATGCCAGGTCAAAATTTAATATTGACATAGGAGAAATAATACAAGAGTCTTAACCTCGACTGGATAACTCTTCTAGAAATACTATAATTTCAAAGGAAAGTATGCAATAAACAAAAGAGTTAATCTAATGGTAGCATAAATCACAATGAGATATATAAACGAATGAAATATGGACATGAAATAATGAAATAGAACTAATACAATGGTTGTAAAATATAAGTGAATGTAACAAAAGTGGAAACCAAGTTAGATATGTACGAATAGCGAAAAATAAGATTGAATAAACAAGTAATAGAATAAAATAAGATAAGAAGAAGCTTAATCAAATAAGAAACAAAATGAAGTACGCAGATAGAAATAATAATAGGAAAGGCCGCATAAAATGATAACAATGAAAATGATGATGATAAAATAAAAAGTAAATGCTAGAAGACAATAAATATGTAACAAAATGAAAATAAAAGGATAACTGGATAAATAAACAAATAAGCAATAATAAGATAAGTGAATAAAAGAAAAGGGACAGGTTTAAAACCGTATTGTCGTTGGAAATTCATTTTCAAATAATTGTTTTTAAGAAATGCTTTGTAAACGATTATAAAATGATGGTTTCGTTTTGGCACACACGCTAATATGTTTTGAAAAAGAAAGGCGATGACCCCTCTTATTCTATTCATTATTTCACAATTTGCTTTATGGGGTGAGAATTTTTGGTGTCTACACCCATTTTTTTTTTATAAGTGAGGTAGTTTTGAGCCCTGGACCTTTGGTTCAAGGATACCACTCCTCTACCGACCAAGCCATGAGGGCTTGGCGGTTGACCCGTTTATTTAATCGTGTCAAATTTTAAAAACTCAAATGCGCTAACTATGTGACGGATCGTGTTGGTCAAACGGGTCGTGTTGAAATTACCACCTCTACTTCCAACCGAAGTGTCTTTGCGGGAGAGGGTAAGGTTTGATGGGGCTCCACATTGGTAATGAATTGTTTAAAACTTTTCATTGATTGTAGTTGTAAACTTGGTCATGGCTTTAGTATGGTGTTTATACTCTGTTTATATGATAAGGTCTTTATAAAGGAAAAAAGAGTTGTTGGACTCAAACTAGCCGTTTAAACTCAAAACTAGCTATTACAGGAAAAACATGGGTATTTTGTGAACATCAAAACTCAAAAAGTAGCATATTGCAAACTACAACATTTAAATAATGGCATATTGTAAATTATAAAACCAAGCAAGGGTATTTTGTGTACTTTTAAAGTTGTTTAGAAAAAATAGTCGTTGCACAGTCAAACCAGCGCCATTAATTTTTTTTAAAACAAAATTTAAACTTTACGCCAGAGGCATTTCGGTCATTTTCCAGAGAGGATTAACGACGAGTTTAATGTCCGTTACAGGACAGTGGTATTTTGTGAATTTCAAACTCAAATCGTGGCATATTAAGGACAACTTTCCAAAAAGGGGTATATCATAAATTATAAACTCAAATCGTGACATATCACTACAACATATAAGCTCAATTGGGGCAACAAAAGTTGCACTAATAGATCGAAATTTTGCTCTAACAATATATTTGGTGCAAGATTAATATTGCACCCAAGATGCACTAATTGATTCGCTACCGTAACCTCTTTGGTGTAAATTTAAGGCTTGCCCTATTTGTGATACCCTATTAGTGCAACAAATGTTGCACCAATTGATGAAATACAAGCAGGGCAAAATAAGATCGCACTAATAGATAGCAATCAGTTAGTGCAAGGTACAAGTAATGCTCTGTTTGATAAACAACAAATGGAGCGAGTTCACATGTTGCCCCATTTGATCTTGTAGCACCGTAGCACTTGTACTCTACAAACAGGGCGCCAATAACAATTGCACCATTTGATGGCTAACTAATAGTGCAATTCTGGAAGGTTGCACTATTTGTATATAACTAATAGAGCAAATTTTTAGTAATTGCACTGTTTTGTACTTAACAAATAGTGCGACAGAAAAATCTTGCCCCATTTGATGAAGAACAAATGGTGCACCAAGTATATTGCCCCACATGATGTGAAAGTAAAACACCCATCTATAGCACAAATAGGGCAATATGAAAAATATGCACTATTAGAGGCTGAACACTAGGAGCAAAACAAATGTATTGCCCTATTTTGATGTTCTTCAATTATGAATATATAGTGCAACTACAATTTCTTGCTTTATTTGATGCTATATTTGGGGCAAAAATAGATGCCCTAATTGATCTTTTTTTTGAAAAAAAAATTAATTAACCATGATTATATATTTAAATTAATAATCCAATTATATTATCAATTAATATTTCTATATAAAGATTCCTACAACCAAAATATATTAACAAACATGGAAATTACAAAAGATTATTTTAAAGATATTATTTATTATTTTCAACAATTGTATAAACCCTTAAGGTTTAAAAAACATTTTGCATTCGTCATACAACTTTTCATAAACAATGTTACTTATGCTAGCTTAATTAGGATTTGATGTCTGATACATATGGTATCTAGTACATATAGAAGCATAAATGAACTTAAATTGACAAGTGCTTGCTGGTTGCTTTCACTTCTTGATGGTTTCTTATGAGAGATAAACTTGATCATTGCATCTCCTTTGTCCTCCTCCTCATCATTGCCAAACATTATTGCTGTGGAACAGAAATGAAAACATGATTGTTTTTTTACCATTCATAAACTAAATGAAATCCTTCTAAAGCAAAAGGAAGATCTACAAGTACTCTATTTAAGTGTATTGATGCTTTTACATCGAACCAACTTGTCCAACATCACTCAACTACTATCTCAACAAAAGCAGACAGAATGGACCAATTGAAAATTTCAGTCAATCTTCTATTTATAGAGCAGTTTCACTAAATTCAGCAATGAATTTATAATCAACCTGGTCTTTGCACTGAATTAGAGACTAATCTGTGATGCTTTTTGTCACAGGTTACTAGATTATAATTAAATTATGTCAGGCACCAATCAAGTCATCGAACAGCAGAAACTAACAGTTTAAACTTTTTGTGGGTCCCAATAGTATGACATACCAAGATACTGTTGTATTTAGCATTACCTTTATATATTAATAAGTTTACTAAAAATAAGGTTAATATTGTCTAAGAGACTTGAACATAAAAGATAAGTAGATTAAAGATCATTTTCTCAAATGAAGGGGTAAAAAAAAGACCAAAAGGAAACAAAAAATTATACCTGGTCGATAGCAGCAACACCACTGGCAACAAATCCTCCAAAGCCCTTATATAATGCTTTGTATACTGCAATCCTGGAGCACATGGATCAAATTAATGAAAATGGAAAACTAAGAACAAATTGTGGAAGGGCATCTATAATACTGGCAAGTGTCATCTATGTAAATTTGCTTAGCTTATCTTGTTCGCCTAGATTGAGCTTCATTTTCAATTTTTCCTCATCAACTTGTATCTTCTTCCACATAACAGTAATCGTAGATCATTTTGACTCTCCACAGACCAATTCACTCTGAAAAACAAAGTATATAGAGAAGAAAATATAGTCATAGTTATCCCAAATCTTAAAAACTACAAAACAAAAGATAATTAACAAGCTTACCTTCACTTTATTCGTTGTAGGTTGCTTGATCAACACTTATTGAATATAGCAACAAGTGATATTCAATTATACTTCAGATGGGAAAAAAACCTTATGTGAGTGCAAAGATACAAAATCTATTAGCCTCACAGATGAATAAATAATGGACAATAAGTATTTCCCTATTTATTTTAGTTTTCACTGCAATGTTTATAATAATAATTAGAGGTTCATGAAGAAAACAACATTAAACAATCAGACATCGATCAAAGCATTGTAGTTCCTTTGATTCCTTGCAAAAAATGTTATAATACAGATTTAGATTAGGTAAACTGAAGAACAACAATCATCCCTTCAATCGGTTAGCATCACAGATAAATAGATAATGGACAAATCAGTTCCAGCATTTTAGTTCCATTGATTCCCTACAAAAAAGGTTATAAAATATCATATTCATATGCAACTATCTTGTGCTGATCACAAGTTCTCCACGTTCCACAGATTCCTCAGTAGGAAGTCCACAAGTGTCTAGCTTCAGCATAGATCTTTATACAACAATACAAAATTAGCAAAACAAAGATTTAGCTATTACCTCAACCAGATTGATGAGATCTTACATTTCGTAGAACAAGTTGATCCACTTGGCGTGGTCTGCTAATCAAATGTCATACTTTGATTAAAAGCAAGCACCAATTAGAGAACATGTCACAATAATTTTTTTTAAAGTACAGCCATTTTTCAAAACTGGTATTTGAGATAATCTGGACATAAATCAAGTGACCGCAATATCAAATAGCAAAACAAACCAGCTCATATAACAGAGACAGATGACTCGACGGGTTATAAATGAATCCCTGAGAATTCATGATTGGCACATAGAGAAAAATACCTTCAACACAACACATCTAAATGGAGTGGCATGAAGATATGATTTGACCAACTTGTAGATCAATAAGTCTAGAGGAACAGGTTGGTTTTCACTGCGCAGCCATGGATGAGCTGTAATTAAGAATTAAAAAAGTTCCATCTCCTTGAGATCACTTTTGATTGACGATAACAAGAAGAAGAAAAAAATGAGAGAAAAACTAGAAGATATTTCTAGCCAGTCTGATTCTGATGATATCTTGTAGAATCCTATAAAGTTGGCCACCATCTTGACTGTCTTCAGAAATTCAACAGGAAGCTAATAAACATAAAGCAAGGCAATGTTGATTCCAGCAAACAGCTGAACAGATCTCCACCACCTTCAGAAGATTATGCAACAATTTATGAGCATGTAGATTTTCACAACAAAGATAAGAAGTTTTGATGGATCAAGATAGACCACATACAGATTTTGTACAAGCATCAGGTATAAAAGCAAAGCGATCAAGGCTACTAACCTGAAAAGGCCAGAATAGTTACTAGTTAAAGACCATTCGACAAGTCCAATGCAGCTACAAATAAAAAATGGAAGAGAAGCCCAAGACGGATGACTTATTCCCACAAATAGTTGTATTGCTGGCAAAAGGAAGCAGGAAACAACCTTGACATAGTAACCAAGCAGATCAACAACAGCCACAATCTTTATCCAGCAGGTTCCTCTCCATGGAAATAGGCCGAGTTCAGTTTGGTACAAATCGGACAAAGAAACAACACCGACCAACAGATGTAAAATAGAGAAATATACTGCAGTTGGAGACCCCCTCCTAAATCCAATTAACATCAACCACCAATCTTCTGATGCACTTCCTCTATCCCCCTTGATCGCCCACAAAACAAGACATAATACTTGTAGACACGCAGTAAGGAAGGAAAAAATGCTAATAGACCACAATAGCAATACACGCTTCTGGAGATGGAAATCTGATCTAGAAGCATTAAGCTGTAGTCCTAGAAAAGCAATGAGGTCAACCAAAGATATCAAGCTTCAATTGAGCAGAGAAGCAGTTACGAGAAGAACAGGCAACAAAAATCTGCCCATAAAGCTCTCCATCAGTGTTGTCAAATGGCACCCATAGGGCCGGCATGACGCTATTATGTTGTGAGAAATCTATCATCCGCCAGAAATGCCACAACTTCTAGAATATGATAGATTACTGCGCTGTGGCCGTTCGGTTGATGAAGCAATTAAGAACAGGCGTTGTGGCCGTGTGGTTGAGGAGGGGATTAAGAGCCTCTTCTTCAAATTCCAACCCTAACTAGCGTTGCAGTCTACGCTATTCCTCTTCTTCGGAATCCAACTCTAACTTACTTTGTTGCGCTGGTGTGAAATTTCTTGGTGACTGCCTCTTCTTCAGATTCAATTTGCCGGAGGAGTTAGCATCGTCTGGTTCAATTTGACACCGATTGCAACCACGATGAAGAACGAGATGGATTCAATGAGGCTGGCCGGCCTGTTGCCCAACGTTCGGGTCTACTATAGCAGAGAATTGCTAATCCTTTCATATCGTAAATTCTTACAAGAAGAACGAGATGGATTCAATATCGCTGGAGATGAGCACATGTCAGGATTGGTGAAAAAAACGATTGAATTATCCCTTTCAAACGCAAGTTAGGGTTGGGCCGACTACAGAGAATATGAAAAGAAAGTTCACCGGTTGCAACCGCGGTGGAATAACGAGATGCAGTATTGGATTGACATGACATTCAAACCAAATAACACAAGCGAAGAAGACCGTCAGTGAAGTATACGACCTAAGATAGGTTAAAAGTTATTACTCTGCTTGATAATAACAGAAGTGGGGAATTAGTGCGAAATGGACTGTTGCACCAATTGAACACATCTAATAGGGTATAAAATATGTCGCTCCTAGATGGCGTCAATTAGTGTATGTGTTAAAGATGCACTAAAATATATCTGCACTAATGGGGCAATATTATAAAGATCCACTATTTACCCAGATCAAATAGGGTGAGAGAATAGTTGCACCATTTAACCATTAGACAAATAGGGCGACTGTAATAGAATTGCACCAATTGATACTACCTATTAGTGCGAGATAAAGTATGCACCAACATGTAGTTAGACTAATAAAACACATCTTAGTTCACTACTGGTGCGAATAGACATTGTGCACTATTAGACAATATCAATTAGTGCGAAAATTAATGTTGCTCTAATTGATACGATCAGATAGTGCAATTTTTTCTGCGCCCCGTTTGATCATATCTGTTAGTGCAAGTTTCTTTTCAGCGCACCATTTGCTGTAATCAAATAGTGCACTTTAAATTTACACTATTTGCTGTAACATTTGGTGCAACCTTCTAGTTGCACTAATTGATAAACTAAACTTGCCCCAAATAAACAATATATTGTTGTAGTGTATTGTGAATTTTCCCAAAAGAATTGTTTAACTGCCAACCTACTACCATGAATTATTAATTACCATGTCGTTATCTAAAAACCACATTAGGTATCTAGTCACCCAACAAAAAAGAAATTTTAATAAAAAAAAAGTAAAAAGTCTAATATTTTTGAGTAAAGTTTGCTTATCAAATCAACAACCTCACTTCAACAGTGCATTATCTATAATATGATGGTATACATCAAACGTGAAAGACAATACGATCATTTCATTTGGAGAAGACATTTTTATTTTGTAGTACAAGTCTGGCTACGGAACTATGGATCAGCAGTAAGCGTGACCACGGACTTGTTCCGATTTGGTCCGGTTCTGAAACACTAGATTTGGATTTGAAATCGGTCAATTCAGACAGTTCTAGTTTTAGCTCCAAAGACGGTATTTGACTTTGGAAAAAAAGTCTAATATTTCTGAGTGGAGTTTGCTTATCAGATCAACAACCTCACTTCAACAGTGCATTATCTATAATATGATGGTATACATCAAACGTGAAAGACAATACGATCATTTCATTTCGAGAAGATATTTTTATTTTGCAGTACAAGTCTTGCTACGGAACTATGGATCAGTAATAAGCGTGGCCACGGACTTGTTCCGATTTGGTCCAGTTCTGGAACACTAGATTTGGATTTGAAATCGGTCAATTCGGGCAGTTCTAGTTTTAGCTCCAAAGACGGTATTTGACTTTGGAACTAGTTTTCTATCAATTCAATTAAAAATAAGACGAAACGCCAACGTTTTATGGTGTCTCTAACGGTTGTTTTGACCGGTTCTGGTTCCGCGTACTCAACCTCATATCAAATGTATCGGTTCCCATCCTAGATGGTTCCAACCGGTTCCAAGGCAGTCCTGGGCCAATTCTAATTCGGTTTCAAATCCTAATCAGATCCACTTTACAAAGAACCGGATCCAGTTACAAATTGGTTCCAGACCAGTTACGGTTCCCATTGATTTTGATTTTTTTTTTGATGAAATATGTCTTTCCTTCTTATATCATATTAAGGAGAAGGCACAAAAACGGATCCGCCCCTCCCAACCATTGCAAGCTGGTGCTTTAGCACCTCGATTTCCAGCTTTGCATCTTGGACAAGTCTTGTTGGGGTAGTGGACAAGTCTCACTGCTTCCATTCAAAAGTTAAGTTACAACACTTACTAGTTACAACTGCTGGGAAATTTGTTAAGGAGTCATTACATATACACAGACTAATTCTCAGGCTACTCTTGAGAATCGAAGCAAAAGAGGGGTACAAATGAGGGTCTTCATATCTTACACGTAGGATAGAAAGCATCAACTTCATCGTCCTCTCAGAATTGATAAGCACCAACATCTTTGAGCATCTTCTAATCACCGCCTGCTGAAGGCCATAGCGAATCGTGTCCATTTATGCTTGAAAGTCCAAGGCGTCGCTCCTTGTTTTCCTGTTAAAAGCTAGATCTAGATCACCCGATTGTAAAATGAAAATTCCAATATAGATAAGATTATTTCCCATATTCCTATTACAGTAATTAGAGAAGATGATTTCTTCGTTTGAAAACTTGGCTTGATGATCTTCACTCATCACCTGATGCTTGTTGACATTCTCCCATTGGAAGACTTCTATGAAAGCCAAGTTAGAGTTAATACATTCCAGGATTGGTAGTTCTGGTTTATGTTTAACTCTATTCCTAGCATCATAGATAGCCCACATCATATTAACTAGCTTCGATATTTCCTTTTCCCCCACCCTAAAGATCTAGAGATAATCCAATCTTGAATCGTATTATCACCATTTCTAGGGAGTTCATTGGTATCTATAATATTTTTCCACATATCTACATAAGCCCAGCATTGGAAAATGCTATGGATATCTGTTTCTGGAATACCGTAGAGAAAACAGGCATCACTGCCTCCAAGTCTTCTTGAGATATTTGCTAAGCAAGGGGAAATTCTGTTTAGGAATTTTCACACATACAGGCAAGCTCGAGGAGGGATTAGAGATTTGTCTAACTTCTTTTGAGGACAGAAAAGTGGGTAGAGGGTTCAGAGGAAGATCCTGAGTTGGTATTGTGGATGATGTCTGTATAACCAGACTTGACTGTGTAATTGCCTGAGCTAGTACCAGTCCAAGTTTAAGAATCTTAGGAATTTTTGTTGATAGGGGTATTGAAAGCAGCTTGATGGTCAATTTGGATAAATGTGTTGGCGATCAATTGTTGGTTCCAAGACTCCTTGTCTTGATTCATCAAGTGGTTAAGTTGTGGTTCTTTGGTAACTTAGGGCTAGGTTTGGATGGGCAATTTTTTCCTAGCCAAGGATCATCTCAAATAAGAGTGGTTTTCCCATTCCCTATTACTCTCAGCACACGCTGATTAATCACCTCAATGGCAGAAAGGAGGGAGGTCCAGATTGGGCTACCTTTTTTACCTTTGGTAGCTTGAAGGATGCCAGAGTTTGGGAAATATAGGGCTTTAAGGGACTTACTCGCTAAGGAGTGGTCAATGTGTGGGATCAACCAGACTTGTTTGACCAGAAAGGCTTGATTAAAAGCTTCAATTTGTCTAAAGCCTAAGCCACCTTGTTCAGTTTCTGAGCAGATAGTTTTCCATTTTTTCCAGTGCATACACCTCTTTTTCTCCATTCCAGCCCACCAAAAGTGGGCACAGATAGAATTGATTTTGTCAATGATTCCTGCTGGAAGCTTGAATAAGGACATGGTAAAGGTTAGGATAGCTTGGAGGACACTCATGGTTAGGATTGACCTAGCAGCATGAGACACCGGCCTCCATGGACATTCTTCTGGAGGTTTTCCAAAAGGAAACCAAAGGTCTCTCTTTTATTTCTACCCACTTTAATGGGGAGCCCCAGATATTTAGAGAAGGATCCAACCCGGTTTACATTAAGGATTTGGGCTAGCTCATCTTTAAGGGATTGAGGAATTTTGTTGCTAAAAACAATCTTTGATTTGGCTTGGTTTATTTGATGGCCAGAGGCTTCAAGGAAAGAGTTAAGAATGTTAGCCAGGGCCTGGACATTTTATGAATTTGCTTTACCGTAGAAAATGATGTCATCTGTGAAGGCTAAGTGAGAGATGTGTGGGGCATTTTTGGCAAGTTGGATACCCTCATAGGAATGGTTTATCATGGCCTTATTGAGAGCTCTCGAGAGGGCCTCTTGGGTAATAATGAACAAGAAAGGTGAGATGGGGTCACCCTGTCTGATTCCTCTTTTTTTAGTAAAATTTTTCCTTGGAGCCCCATTAATAATAATCGATCCCTCCACCGAAGTCACACAATTCATAATAGGAGTTCTCCAACTGTCCGGGAATCCCATAGCTTTAATGATATTATTCAAAAAGTCCTAGCTCAGCCTATCATACGCTTTACTCAGATCAATTTTGCAAGAGAACATGCCTTTCTTCTTGGCCATCGACTTCCCTATTTTGTGATGGAGCTCTCCAGCTAAAATGACATTATCAGTAAGCAACCTATCTTTAACAAACCCAAATTGGTTAAGGGAAATGATGCGGGGAAGGATGTCTTGGATGTGGTTGGCTAACACTTTGGTGGCTATTTTGTAGACAAAATTGCATAAGGTAATTGGTCTAAATTTTGAGAGGGAAGTGGCACCTTTTTCTTTAGGGATAAGGGCAATGTGATATTTATTTATATTTGGAGGAAGAGGGTTGCCTAACAGGATATTCATAAGAGACCCAGTAACTTGCTCACCAACATCAGGCTAGAAAGATTTGAAAAACACACCATTGACTTCATCTGGTCCCAGGGCTTTATTAGTCCCTAGTTGTTTGGCTGCTTTAACAATTTCCTCTCTGATGTAGGGTTTATTAAGCTCTTCTGTGCACTCATGGGGTAGGATACCTAAGATCTGTCCTATAAAATGGTCCATTTTTCTAGCTGGGGACTCCTGAAATAACTCCTCAAAGTATTTGGTGGCTATATTATCGAGCTCAGACCAATCAAACTTCATGCCTCCATTGGAGTCTTGGAGGCAGAAAATTTCATTCCTATGACTAGTTATGGAGGCTTTGCTATGAAAGTAGGAGGTATTTTTATCCCCCTCCTTGATCCATCTGTCCCTGGATCTTTGCTTCCACTTGGTCTCTTCTTTAAGCAGTAAAATTTCAATTTCCAGCAGAAGTCTCTTTCTGTTGGCTATAGCCCATGCATTCTGAAAGCCCGTGGTAATTTTTTCTAGCTCTTTTCTTTTAAGGATCAGTTTGTGTTTCATTTTAGGAAAGGACCACCCATTCTACTCTAACAGTTTCTTTTTACATATGGAGAAGTTTGTCATGAGGTCCTCACTGGTCTCTCCCCAGATAGATTCAACAATATCTTTACATCTCCTGTCCAGAGCCCACACATTCTCAAACCTAAATATCTTTTTTTGGTTTCTTGTGGCTACCTAGGAGTTTTAGAATAATGGGAGAGTGGTCAGAGCATTCCCTTGGTAAATGTTGAACTAAGATGGCTGGGAACATATTAAGGATGTCTTGATTAGCAAATTGGCCCATCCATAGAAACCAGTAAACAGAAAAGGGGTCATACCTGGGAGTTGGACTTCAGCCGAGATATGGTGAGAAGAATGATTGATGATGTTGATGACAAATTCCTTGGTCCATAAGAGAAGGAGACCCCCACTTTTCCCAATACTACTAACTGACCAGCCCACATACCTTCTCCATTTCTTAATAATCACCTCCATATCTACATCAGATTTATGGGTCTCCATCAGAAAAACTAGATTAGGTTTATGATCCTTTAGCAAGAAGGAAACCAAATCTACTGCACATGGGTGACCCAACCCCCAACAGTTGAGCATGAGGCAACTCATTTTGGTAGGCAGCCCTGATCCTGCTCAAGGTCTGTCCTTTCTTGGATAGCCTCGTAGTAATCCGTCTCCTTCAGCTCATCTAGGGGAATAGATGAACTGATCATCAATGGACTGATACCATAGGTTTTCCTTTTCTTTGTTTTGAAACTCTCAGAGTGCCTTGGACTAAGACAAATTTCCGGGAACATCTTAGCTTTACCTTTGGAAGCTGAAGAGGATTGGTTTGGAAGACATTCAGAATTAAAGAGATCAGGGTGTATGGATCCAAGGTTGGGTAAGGTTATGGCAGGGTTGTTTGCAGCTTCTTTAATTATCATAGCAATGGAAGAGTTGAACTCTTCCATTGGGGCGGATTGCTAGTTGAGATTGTTGTTGAAATCCTTGTTGAAATTTGAGACAACTTTGTCCCAGACAAGCTTGTCAACATCTTTCCTAGATGGGGGCAGGGTAGGAGGTGGAAATGAAGCAGGAAAAGCATAAGGGTTTGTCTCAATGAGAGGTTGGTTTGAGGACATTGAGGTGGTTTTAAAGAAACACCCAGGGGGAGGTTCAATTTGGTTGTCGCTCAGATAACTTGCTGAGGCTTTTGGAATTTGAGAATTGGACTTTTGATTAAGAGGCTCAGGAGGGATTATAGTAGTGGGGGAAATATCCACAGGTAGGGTAGCTAAAGTCAAGTCAACATTGACCGCACTTGGATTAGCAACTAGAAGGTTCTCTGATTGGGTTACCATGGATGTAAGTCTGTTTAATTCTCCTTTCTCCTTCCATTGCTCGATCAGCGCATAATCATTTACTTCCGCTAGGGCTGCAGCATATTCAGACCGAATCCAGGGGCCAAATTTCTCTTGGGAGTTTTCTGTTTCTTTCAAATATACACAATCAGTCATGATATGAGTTATCCTACCACATCTATAACACATACTTGGGAGGTTCTCATAGGATAATCTGCACACTCTATTACCCTGAGTCATTTTTACTATCAACATACGACATAGAGGGTCAGCAAGCTTGATTTCCACTTTGACTCTAAGAGTTTTAGCCATTAGCGGGTTAATTCTCTCTTGGAACTCAACAAATTTTCTGATGCAATTAGCTAGCAGCATAACAGACTATTTGTTAAAAAACGCCATAGGAAGTTTGTGTATTCCTACCCAGACTTTGACCGATGTAGTGTCATGCTCCACCAAGTTCAGCTTCGGGTTGATACTGGCAACGGCAAGGAGTCTGTTTTGAAAGTGCCATGGCCCATTCTCCAGGATGTTCTTCATTTCCGCTTCACTCGAAAATTGGAGAGTAAACCTATTACTGTTAATTTCAGTTACCCTAAAGCCCGGTTTCGTTTTCCAAATGTGAGACAGGACGTTTTGGAAGACTTTTGGGACAACTCGATTCGGACTCCATAGACGAGCAAAAAGAGCTTTTTGAAACTCTGGGTGGTGTTGAGAGTTGGAAAGGGAAATTTCATTGATGAGGTTAGATTCAGCAGGATGCAGGCGAAGGCGAGAGCAATTAGCGATAATTGAATTCATCGGATGAGCGGAGGTGAAAGATGGGGGAATTTTTTGAATGAGGAGGCTGATTAGGTTTTTTTGTTTTTAGGTTTCGAAGAGGAGTGCGAACTCGGGACTTCTGATAGTATTCTAATTTTCTTTAGAGCTTCAACTAGAAGATCAGGAGGAACTAACAAGATATTTTTTTCCTGCAGGAGTTGTGCTAGTACATACCTGAGGTGGAGAGAGGCTACCACGTGAAGATTTGATATCTTCTGCTGCAGACACGGTTGTGAGAGACGAAGAGGGGGGATCTACCGGCAGCTCTACATTGGAAATCGGCGGCATTGAAAGCCGAGGTGACGTGCATGCGAATTGCTCTACGGTCTGTGAGGAGAAGACGCTGTTCCAACGCTCCGAGGAATTGCAGACCATCATTCTGGTCGAGCTCAGGGGAGAACTAGGCAAATTAACTGCTATCGGTAGCTGCTCGACAGCCCATGGGAGGGGGAAGAGGCGCTTAGCTAAGCGCGTTCTCTTCTCTCTACTTTTTACCATCCTCCCCATCAATTTTGTTTCGGTCCCTACACTTCTAGTTGGAACCGCTACACATGGCCACCATCAAATTATCAAGGGAAAATTCACGAGATACCCCTATTTTCTTTCGTAATTCACAATATACCCCTGTGATTTTAGTAATTCAACTTTAAACATGCTTAAATGTTGTCCAAAATTGATGAAACTTTCATGGACGATGCTAAAGTGTTATATTTTGGTCCAATATCAAATTTGAAGTTTTTTAAGCTCACATGTGACCTGTGGGACCCAATGAACAGTCGTATATTCATTGGGTCCCACAGGTCACATGTGAGCTTAAAAACCTTCAAATTTGATATTGGACCAAAATATAACACTTTAGCATCATCCATGTGAAGTTTCATCAATTTTGGACAACATTTAAGCATGTTTAAAGTTGAATTACTAAAATCACAGAGGTATATTGTGAATTACGAAAGAAAACAGGAGTATCTCGTGAATTTTCCCAATTATCAATCAATACTAGATGTAGTTATTAGCCGTCAGAAAAAAATAGTGAATAAATAACCAGATCGACATTGAAATTAATAACCAAGCATAGCCAGCTGTTTGGCTTGAAAACGGACCCAGTTCTGCATTTTTTTTCTAATTCGTAATGCTACAACAAAACTAGTTTTTTTTTTTTGTTGTTTTGAGTTGATATCCATATATTTGAATTCTCTTCTCCATCATTCGATGATTGTTAGACAATTTCTATAAATGAATGATGGGATGCGATTTTATGAGTTTATTGAGGACTAAATTAGCTAGATGATTATGTTTGAAAATAAGAAAAAATTTACAAAATATCACTAAAAACTTTTATAATTTATAATATATCTTTTTTTCAAAACCATATTCATAAGATACCTCTACAAAGTTTTAAAATTCAAAAAAATCATAATTTGAGAAATGATCTTGAATAATTATTATTTTACCTTTAACATTACAGGTTATATTTAAATTCAAAATATACCACTTTTTTTATTCAGGGGCACTTTATACAATTTCACAAAAAGAATATTTGAAATACTAAAAAAATGTAAATAATTACAAAAAATATTTTAAAAAAGTAATAAAACTATAAAAATAACTAAATCATATATAAATCAAGTTCTTATTATAATTATTAAATATTAAATATACACAAGATGAGAAGAAAAAAATTAATATATATATAACATATATATATATATTGATTTAAATTAATTGATATATTGACTAAAATTGCAAAAACATAGATAGAAATATACATACATATAATATGTAAAACATACTAATTATAAAAATATAATATATTATCAAAAAATTTAGAATTTTCGTTTTTATACTAATCGCTAAGCTCATCATACCGTGAATAGTTAATTTATATTTGAGAAAATGAAGAAAGTAAAATTTTATATATCCAATAAATCTTTAAATTTATATATTTTTAAGTAAAAATTGAAACTTCTAAATAAAATATTACTATTTTTATATTTGTTAACTTTTATAAATATACAAACGTATAGTACGATTAATTTTTAGAATGAAGAAAGAACAAAAGTTTCAAATTTTATGATAATACTTTATATATTTATGTAATAAAATTTGTACATTTTAATAATATATTAAATTTTTTTGTATATTATTCAATTTGTAAATTATATGTATTCATATTTTATATTTCAAAAGTTTTGATAATATATTTATCTACTTATTTTAGGAAAGAGGTAAATTCTAAATAATATATCATAGTTTTATAATTCAGTATGGTTTTCAATTTTTAAAATTATAAATTTGTATATGTATATTTTTATATATGTATTTGAAATTTTTAGTCAATATATCAATTAATTTAGGACAATATATATATATGTTTTTTTTCTTTTCATCTTATATTGGATTAGTTTTGTTTATAAACTTACATATATGCTTATTATATAATAGTTAATCATTATTTGTTTGAAGATTTGTGTATATTTAAATTTTCAGAATTATTAATTATAATTCAATTTTATATTTGTTTTTAGTTATTTTTTATAATTTTATATTTTGTAGTTTGTTAAAATACATTTTTGTAAAATTTCATAAAATGGCCATGAATAAAAAAGTGAAATATTGTGAACTAGAAACATGATCTGCAATGTTAGGGGTAAAATAGTCATTATGTATGAAACACCCCTAACATTATAATAGTTTGATTAAGGGAGATAATCCCGTAATCAGTAAATTAAAGCACTTAAAAATAATTAGGGAAACATATAACTCCTAAAAGATTTAAGCAGCATATAATAAGTTTCTAAATTAAAAATGTAACACCCCAACTACAGCCATACACTTAACAACAAATTGCAGCGGAAAACTTAACTCATCTCATTACTTAAATCAATGGTGTTACACGCCGTTAGCCACCCACGTGGCTAACAAGGCTAATACATATTCATTGTATCGGTCTGATGGACCAGATTCCCGAGCAACTACACATTACAATCTCTTCCATTACCAACATTCATTATTCATTTACATTCCAACTGTACCTAGTATTTACAAACTAATGCCGACAACAATTTCGGTCTTACTACACCTACAATACATAAGTAATTCATTAACTACCCGTGCAGAATCAACTACCCCGTCCTACTCTCGGACGGTCTCCAGCTCCTTGTACCTGAAATAGAATTGGAATAAAGGGTGGTCCCCAAGGGGCTCTACACCTTTGCTGGTATGGTAATCCTGCAGCCCGCATGCTACCGGGCCACGCACAACTAATTGTCGTCTAAGCATGCGGTTGATTTTATTTAAATCATGCATGTTAATTGTAAACACATAACACATTACATACCCATAACAATGGGCTCAGCAAAACAGTCAACACAACTTTACTCATTAGAATACTCATTGTGTACTTTAACCCTAGAGGGTTTCTCCTCTATTGGAGCTATTTCCTTAATAGACGACACTTACCCACTAGTCGGGTTATTCTCCAAAACGTCTTATATTAAACTGGGTTTCATATCCATGATCCACATACTTCACACAACAACCTATACCACATATTGACATCCATCTTACATAAAATCGCAGTAAGAATTGCATCACATCGTCAACACATAACATAACGGGAATGGTTCTCATTAGGAACTGACCCAAACATAATTAGTTCACTTGGAGAGCCTAGAGAATGTTGCCAAACTCATGCTAAGCTCGTTACATAACTCATTACCGTCCTATTAAATGAACGAATAACTTAATCCCAAGGTGCGTCAGATATAGTGATCCAAGCACACCGAACAAACATAGTATGCCCCTATGGCCCGATGTGAGTCAATAAAATAGCTTTGGTTAAGCTAAAGGGAAGATTGGAACCCAAATGGGAAAACAACCATAACATACAAAGAGAATCGAACCGGTTATGACATCGACTCCCATACTCACACGCGTGGCCGGAACAGACCGGACTCCTCACTCCTCGGTTAGCACTTGTTAGAAGTCTCATTATTGGACTTAGTACATTAATTCACACTTAGGTGGTTAGGTCTAGTTAGACACACACAAGGGTAGTGAACATATTAACACACACAAACAAACACCTAACTAACTCACGCATAGCCGTGGTTAGAACGTTCCTTAGGTTGGAAACGTTATTACCGGATACCGTTCTCTTACGTTTACCTAATAATGGTTAACTAGCCTTTCATACGCATTCGAGGTTACCGGTATCGGTACGCAAACACACAACAACAACAACAACTGTAAACTCATTTCATGATTTATCTTATAACGTGGCAAACATACAGAAAAACACATTGGCATACAAGCCGGTGTAATCCGGTAGGACACAGGTTGCAAGAAAACCATACCTGTCACCGCTGTCCACTACATTGTGTCCTTTTAGGTTCCTCGGACAAATCTCGTACAACTGGTAACATCACAATTACTTCCATTAACATTGGGGTAACATGATTGCTTAACGTTTAATGCGCCCATAGTTTACCCCGTCATCCCATTACACTTAATTTACTCTTGTGATCTTAAGTTTACAACTCTCACATCAAACCCAACACTTGTTTACACATTTTAAGGCCTTTATATGTCACCAAACAAGGCCTAAACATCACCTAAAACCATTACCATTCAATCCCCCATCATTAGAAGTCATTTACACACATTTTGAGCAATTTTTGCCCTGGTCCGGGACTTGGTCCGGACCCAAGGTCCCGGACCATCACTGATTTGTACTCTCGGCCTTATTTTGCTTGTGGTCCGGGACTTGGTCCTGGACCTAGGTCCCGGACCAATGTCAACTTCTACTCTCGACATGTTTTTAAGGGTGGTCCCGGACCATGTTAATAAGTTGTCAAAACATCATTTTTCAACCCCTAATCCAACCCTAAACCTTGCCTAATCATTCCATAATATTTCCACATGTCTAGACACCTTAAATCATGCACTAAACCTTCCTAAATCATCACTAACTTGTTACCCAATTTCTTACAACAATTTCTAACACTCATAACATTTTTCCTTAGATTTCTAAGTGGTATAATATGCCTTCCATCACAACTAACCAAAATGTTGTCTCTCAAACATTACCACTACTCCAAAAGCATTCTTTCTCACATACACCTCCATTACACAACTCCTTCTATTTCCACAAGTTTACACTTAGACCTTCACAAGGCATTATTTTTTTTCCTTTGTTTACCACAACTTGAACAAGACTTACCACTTCACACAACATGTCTTTGGTGCGTATTAAACACCCATTTAAACTCTAAATCCACCAAGACAATGCCCAAGGCACCTTAACACTTGAGAACACCTTATTTCACTTTTGTTCCCCATCTTGACACTTAACAAATTCCTAGTACTTTCTCGGTCGTAAAATCACATTGCAACACTTAAACTCCTTTGCTTATCAACTAAATTTTACCATAGCTTCTTTTGTATATTCCCACACCCAAACACTTAGGTTTTCACCTTTTGTCAACCAAGAACACTTAATCAATTAGTACACATTCCTTACACACAAACACATTGTTTTTCATCCTTTAACCATCCAAGACATTCATCTTCACAAGTAATGCTCTTTACACACAACTAAACCTTTAAACTACACTATATCACAATATAGTGCATAAACTTAAATTGCTTGGCCCTTAGGCCCTTAAATAGTATAAACCTTAAACACTGAATTTCCCACATTTAAATGCCTTCAACCTGGAATTACACACAACAAGGCTCCCATGTCTTTTAGTCCACCTTGTGGATAGTTTTCTCTCTCATTTCCCTTTGGCTCTTTAAGCAGGTTTAATAAACAATTCAAGCTCATTTTCTTAAGACACATAAAACTTCATTAAGGTAGTTCATTTACCTCTTTTTCTTCACAACTTCCTCACTTATTTTTCCTTGATCTCTCGTTTAGAAATCGGCAAGGAGTTTTTGATTACTTGTCAAGCTTCTATTCAATACACAAATAAGGGTAATGAGCATTAAGTGTAATACTTAAACTCATAATTAAACCCTAGATCATCATAAGTGTTTTAAACACTAAAATGGATATTTACCTTGGATTTGAATGAGAATTTGATTAAGTAGCAAGAGAGGACTCCACCTAGTCCTTTGAAGTTTGGAATGAAGCTAAACAAAAGCAAGAGAAGACACCGTTACAAGGTGATTCTCGGCCATGAATAAAAATTAGAGGAAATGCTAGTTTTCTTTGACTTTTATTACCTTAGAACCAAGAAGAACAACAAGGTGCAAGAAATGGAGCTTTTCCTCCTTCAATGGAGATTCTCCATGGAATCAAACTTGAGCTCTTGAAGATTTGAAAAGATAGAAGTGTAGAGCTTGGCCTAACTAAGACAAATATGGTCTTAGAATTTGATTTGGAGCATGGAGTTGGATTTGGCAAGTAGTTGAAGATGGAGAAGAGAGGTGCTGTAGCTTGAACGTCTTGGTGTTGGGAGAACAAGGAGGAAGACGGTGGGAAAGCAAGGAAATGAAGAAAGGTGAGGAGAGAGGTGAGTTTGGAAGATATTTAAAGTTATAAAGGTAAATAGTACTTTACTTTATTTTCTTTTACTTTCTTTAGTTGGTTGGCTTGGTATGGTGAATCACACTCTAAAAACCGTGCCCCCTTAATATTAGAGATATTTATGGTCTTTGTTGACCAAATAATTGACTTATGTTGACTTATAACTTAAACTAGCACTATTAGAGCACTATTCACAAATTAAGGCACATAATTGTGAAATTTTTTGATTTCCCATTGATTTAGACTTCCTAATGTGATACTAAGTAGTACACATGTTGATTAAAGAGTAATGATGGACATTTAGCCACTCAAAACTCATTTCCAAGACAATTTTTCAAAAATGTGCTTTAAGGCTCCTTAAAGCAAATTTTGTGTTTTAACTTGTTTTCAAGCTTGGTTTTCTTTAGTAATTTATTTATTATGTTCATTAACATGTAAATGAAGTCTTGGTAAGCTTATTTAGTCTTATCCAAGATTATCCCAAGCTTAGAGCATTTTTTTGCCCATATTGTCTTTAAGGTACTTAATTGTGTTTACTATGGTTTAAATTGTACATTAATGTTTCTAAGGCACTTTTTAGCCTTATTATACCATAGTTTAACATTTAGATAATGTATCAAGTTTTGTGGTAATTCATACCAAGTTTAGAGTACACATTTGCTTAAACTGACTTTATGGTGTTTTCTTCGGTTTAAACTGTCTACCAATGTATCTTGAGGACTTAATTAGCCCATATAAAATCATAATCACATATTTAATTAACACTTAAAGGTTTGGGGTGTTTCAATCTACCCCCTTAAAAGAACTTCGTCCTCGAAGTTCACACTTCCCACGCATCAATTGGATTTGAACACGGGGATTACTTACAAAATAAAACTTCCATAACTAACATACTTTACATCACAACCTCGGACTTAACGGTCCAGGTAACATATCCACATCCATACATAACATAACATACTTACATAATAACCTTGGACTCAAAGGTCCGGGTATCTTAACAACATTTGTACTTACATAACAACCCTTAGACTCTCAGGTCTGGGTAACACAACAACATTTAGACACATAGGTCTGGGTAACATAACAATTTTCGGAACTCAACCACATTAGGACTCAAGGTCAAAATAATATTTATTACACATACCACACAACATGTCATAGCATGTATAGCAATCAAAATATCTTTTATATACACTGTGATCCCGCAGATTCCCTGGGAGATCAAAACAATCACTTAATCTTTAACATATATACTTCCCATGTCACTGGTCCGAAGACAAAGGCTCATACGTCCTCGGCTCGTGAGCAAGTACTACATGTGGAGGGTGATTTTTCGGTATGAAGGGGGGTCTATCTAAATATGGTCTGACTGAGAAGCCTAGATCCTAAAAAAATACCATTCTGTGGAGGGTGAAAACCCGTTATAATTGGCATCCCTCAAATACCTACTAGATCGTCCGTCTTTCCCAGAAAGCATAAGGGGAGTGTAAGTGAACACTACACCCACTCTCGATGGGCTCCACACGGACTTATGCCTCTATAAGGCGGAGTTGACTAGAGTCGCCACCTAGTTTGACCTAAGGAACTAGGAAAGGAGGAGAAGGGGGTTCTAAGAACCGTTAGTTGACTCTGAGGTTGTTCCCTATGGATAGGACTTATCTGGTCATTTGTAGAGATTCTATATTGGGTTCGCACTGGGTTACACCCCTCAGAAGTGGCAACGACCACGACTTCGGATTGGTGCCCGTGGAAACCTCGGTCTCCAATTGTCGAGATTGCCTTCTTTCAAAACCTTATTAGAGAGATTCAATTTAAAGCCAAAGGATAAGATCGAGTGTGCACTGAAGAACAGATGATTTCGAAGAGTTTGGAGAAATAGGCTGGACTTGAGATATTGATTGGTGAAGTTGGTTTGAATATTGAGAGATTTGGATGGTTCCTGAGAGGTTTGAGGTCGTTTTGACTTTCACGAGATTAAAAGGATGTTGGGAGTTTTGAGGAGAAAAGGGTATTTTGGGTTATTGTATTTTGGAGTCAAGGGGTGTTTTGGTCATTTTGTAGAGTGGAGGGGTATTTTGGTCATTTTGTATAGCGGAGAGGTATTTTGGTCATTTTGTAGAGCTTAGTGGTATTTTGGTCATTTTGTAGAGCTTAGTGGTATTTTGGTCATTTTGTAAAGCTTAGGGGTATTTTGGTCATTTTGTAGAGCTGAGGGGTATTTTGGTCATTTTGTGAAGTTGAGAGGTGTTCGGATTCTTTGGTGGAATTGAGGAGTATTTCGTGTTTATAAAGTTTGGATTTAGAATGGTCAAATTTTTGAGGTGATTTAGGAAGTTGAAAGTGTTGATGGAGTGTGAAAGAGGACATTTGGTTTACAGGTGTTCGGGTTTTGAAGATATTTCAGGTTTTTGATGACTAAGGGTGTCCGGGGGCATTCAGGAATTGGAGTTCTTTTGTGACTTGGAGTTGGTTCAAGGAAGGATTAAGGAGTTTTTTATGTACTGAAGCTCTAATGAAAGGATTGGATTGATTTATTCATAATTGCCTCTCTTGAGATTTTAAAACTAAAAATCATTTTTGTTGTAAAAGGCCGGATAATCCCGAGGGATTACCCTATGTACCCCCTCGAACACGACACTTAATTAATGGTAAGTGTCGAGGCTCGAAAGATGGGGCAATGAATTTAGGTCGAAAAATAGGATTCAGAGAGAAACACCATGAATGAGATGTTCTCGGTCGAACCCTAATAACGTCTCTAACTCCCGGGTTTAAAACATTAAAAATCGAAAATACTGAAATCGAGCGGAAGAGAGTTAGACATTCTAAAATCCCGGCTACAACTAGGAAGGTCGTTACTTCCCTAGCACCCCGCCTTGTAAAAATCTAGGCTGCAATTAGGGGAGGTTTGTCACCCTAACGCCCCACCTAAAGAGATCCAGACTGCGACTGTAACACCCCCGAACCGGGTGTCACAGACGCCAACCACCCACGTGGTTGACACTACAACACTAACAACACTAAGCTGCGGTCTAAACGACTGGAATTATAACCATAATCAAATCCAAGTACAAACTGAAATTACAACCGAGTACCGAGAGTCTACAACATAGTCTTAGTTAAATTACACAACCGAAACATAAACAAAGGTCTAGTGGTACATCATCTCAATCCATACATTCAAACATACTACATAAGAGCCCTGCCCATATGGTCTACCCCTAAGGTGGTCACCCTGCCTACTCTCCGCCTGCTTCTTGTTTCATACCTGTGAAAAATAAAGGACTCAGCAAAACTATGCTGAGTATGAACGTGTGTAGCCCGCATGTTACCGGGTCACATGACTACTTGGTCGAATATGATTAAGTCCAATTTGCATGCTATGGTAAAACAATAACATTCACATACAACATTAACATAACAACACCCAATATGCCACATCAACATAGCAACACTCAACATACAATATCAACATAGCAACACCCAACATATTAGGCATAGCGTTACAATAAGCACCACAAGCATTGTAAAACAAGTCGAGCTTATGGAGAGTTTGAATAGTGATGATCCTCACAGTGGGATATCAGCGTGAAGTGTTTTCATTCTTTTTCCTTTGTCCTCATCATGTGTACTTCTCTTCCTCCTTCTTGCACCGGGTCTAGGGATGTAGGTTAGTTCCCGTGACCATATAGTATAGTGCTTATCTTTTCTTACTTCCTATGGGATTAATTGTGAGTTATTATTGCCGCACGTTAGAGGACGTCTCCTCCATAGTTCATACCTTAGTTCATACCTCCATTCCCGGCGTCGTTCGTCGAGAAAGATGGGTCGTCTTTAGACCCCAGGTTATGCTCTTCAATTAGCTGATCCTCCAATCCCGACGTCAGGTCGAGAAAGAGGGGTCATCTCTTGACCCCAGGTCATGCTTCCCAAATTGCCAATCTTCCAATCCCGGCGTCGTTCGTCGAGAAAGAGGGATCGTCTTTAGACCCCAAGATGTGCTCCACAATGGTCGGTTGAAGGATCTGATGCAGATACCAACTCCCGAATGTATTAAATACCGCGCGGCCCGAGATGTTGTCTTCCCGGGTTATCTTCATGTTTCCTCCAGTTGATATTTACTCTTTATTCTCATTAATGAATAGACACCATAGTGGGTGCCATGGTACATCCTCCAAGGTTAGAGAGGAGTTCCCTTTAATAGTATTTTCTTCGTTTTCATAGTTCATATTATCTCATCTCGAATTCCATAAACGCGAAGGGACTAAACTACTGTGTGCGCGCAAATAACATACCATAATGACATAGCAATCATGCAACATAATAAGTAAGCAAACCAGTTTCATGCTTTAATCTTATAGTCTTTTCACACAGAGCACACAGCACACAAGCCGTGTAACACGGCAACATACGAACCACACATGTCCATACCTTTTTCGAAAGTACGACTTGTCTCACACTCGGAATCCCGGTCGGAGTTCGCTACGGCCCTAACGTTAATTGAAACAATACATCAGTTATTATTTTATGTGATGACACTCTATAATGTATGTTATCCCCTAGGTATAGTTGTTAGATGCTTAGTTTAGATTGACTCTTAGAATTTCACATGCATTAATCCTAGGCTTAACTTACTCCTAGGATAGTTCATATCTATTTACATGTTAACTAAGCCCTTTTTCCCTTAGGTAATGTTTTGGGGTGTTTTTAAAGTAATTATGTAACAAGTTGTATAATATAGATATGACTTATCCAATGGGTATTCTTTCCTTAGATGAATAGGTGAGTAACATTTTAACCTTGTCTAATGATAATATAGATCATAGAATATTCCTAAAACCCATTTATATAGAAGTCCCAAGCTCATGAAATAGTCACGTAGTTTCATATTTGGATCACACTTACCTCTCATTTAATACATCAAAGGTGGCCTACTTTATCCCAAACGATTTCATCAACTAACTAGGTACATTAGCACTGGTTTGGGTCCATTATAAAGCTAGCATCCCCTCTCTAGTACCTCTGGAATTCTGTTATACAGAAGCTATAATTTTAGTGAGATCTGGAACAACATTCTGCACTAACCTTACTTATACCTCTCTTTTGTCCCCGGTTACTTGACTCCTAAATCCTCAATGATTTTGCTCAAATACTTTACCTCTTTAACAATGTTCCTAGTTCATACTTAGGACATCATAGCACTACTATCACCTCAGAAATCTGTTACACAAAAAACAGATACCAAAAGGGAATCAGAAACTGGAACCGAAACCATGAAAACAGACACTTCTTCCTTGTTTCCTTTCTGTTTAACCAAGATCAAACTCCCAATGTTTCCCCATGTACTCCTTATCCAATTGCTTGTTTTATCTCCATCTTAAACTCACAACTTCACAAATGACACTCACCTAACCCCTTGTACAGAAACAGAAATAATCTTCCAGAACAAATATAAAACTGAAAGCAGGCACTGCTATATCTTTCTATAATTTCCTTTGTCTTTCTTTTCTGTTCCCAATCTATTTTTTTTGTTCCCTTTTAAGTATCTGTACTTAATTAGTGTGTTAATACGTTTTAAGTCTCAAGAACAGACCAAGACTAACCTAGGCAGTGTCCCCAAGTTCCTCTGTACAAAACCAGAAAACCTGCTAACTTAAAACCCAACAATCTGATAAGCCCTTTTCTTTTCTGTTTTCATTTTCACTCTTTATCCTGATCTCGATCTCCTCACTTGTACACTAGGTTGGCAGGGCTAAAGCTCATCATCCACCCAACACACTCTCTTCCTATTATCTCCAAGAAGTCAGTGTACAGACATCCAAAACAACTCTCTGAACTCAGTATCTGAAACTGATATAAACAGACAAAAATCTGTAACTTAAAACTGGTAACTAATATTTCGCTTTGTTTCTCTTTTCTGTCTCGAGTCTGCTTTCTGTTATTTAAGCCACTTCTCAATTTTCTTCAACTGTCTCAGTTACCTAGTTAGGTGATCCATTACAGTCCTAGCTCTAAGATAATCCCAAGGTAATGCGTGAAACTCACAGAAGCTACTACTGGGGTAAAACTTCAGAAACTGAAACTTTCACATTCTGATATTTTACTCTCATTTAAGTCTGTTTGTTTACCGTCTGTGCTTCAAATTTGTTTTCTGTTTTCACACCTTGCAC
Organism: Limonium bicolor; assembly: GCA_023374045.1. Taxonomy (NCBI): domain Eukaryota; kingdom Viridiplantae; phylum Streptophyta; class Magnoliopsida; order Caryophyllales; family Plumbaginaceae; genus Limonium; species Limonium bicolor. The sequence continues at coordinate 101,445,865 of CM041777.1, read as the reverse complement.
ACTGATTTAATTAGGTATTTCAGTTAAGCTTTTAAACCCTAAATAACCCACGTGACATTCAGTATTGAGAAGCTGATATACAGAAACACAAATTCAGGACTGAAAAACTGAAACCTAAACTGATCTGAATGTAACAGACCATGGACTGTCACATTTCCTATCTGTTACTTGACTTTCTTTCTTTCCCACGGTGTTTACAGATTCTCCTAAGTAAATTAGAATGCTTTAGGCTCATTAACTACTCAATACAGTCTTCTATAGTTCCATGTACAGATTTACACATAACTCAAATTCTCAGTAAAAACTGTAACCTGAAAATGTAGCACTGATATCTGTCATTCTATTAGCTGTTTGTTCTTGAATTAGGTTCCCATTTCTTCTTATTCTAATTCGGGTAGTTTAATATGTGGTGGTCTTTAAGTTCCACAGACCCCAACAATATCACTGAAGCTACAGCAATAGGATCTCAGGAAAAAAACGGTAACACTGATATATGGTTTTTTTTTTTGAAATGTTGTTTCTGTTTTCTTTCCTTATCTGTTTTCGTTTCTTCTTTCACACTCTCATTACTAGTTCAAGTAGTACAGGGTGTAACAGATTTAAGTTTCACCAGACCTATTTCTAAGACAACCCAAGACCCTAAGTAAGACTACAGAAAGCCATCTTTACTGAAAACTGAAAACTGATGCTCTCTTCGGTTCTTCTAACTTGATTCTTAGTTTTTTTTTGTTTCCCGTTTTGCCTAGCAGGGTTATCTTGAGTTAAATCTACTTAACATACTAACACCACCCCTTTGCTACCCCTAGACAGTTAGTATACAAAAAAAAAAAAGAAAAACACAGAACTCAAGTGTCTACTGCTGAATTTATCAGTTAGTTCTGTTTCTGCTTATGAGGTTTGTTTAGAAAAAGCTCACCTCTTTTATCCTGGCTGTTTCTCCTGTGAATCACCTTGATACAATGCAGACTCCCAGACCCTTAGCACTCAGTCTCCACTGGAAGAAAACCTCAGGGTTACTCTCGACATGTCAGTAATGAGACAGAGGGGAAAGTGGAACCAAGAACTGAGTTTCCTTGTAAGTCTTACCTTTTGACAGAGGAATAATTGCTTCGGGGTTTTTCTTCAGTACACTACTCTTTACCTAGCATGTATGGTTCTCTACGTGAGACAGTGAGAAAAGTTAGAGAAGCTCATGCATGGGCTATCGGCCAAACCAACAGAGGAAATGCATTTCATTTAAGCCTCACTTGTTAGTTCCTTTCCAAGGGTTTGAGCTCTAGTTCGACCAGACAGACAGGAAGAGTGGGATGCTTGGTTTACTGATGAAACAACAAAGAAGACAGGAGTAGAGTGTCAGTCGGCCTCTTCGAACTGAAGCAACAAAGTAGAAGGAATTCAAGTACCATGAAAACTTGGGTTCATCTCCACGCATGAGTAAACAGCAGCTTACCTGAGGGCTTGTTGGCACCGCATGCAAGGGAGAGAAGGATAGTCAAGCAGGGTATTAATTAGAGGACACTAGGTAGGAGGAGGAAACCGTTGGGTGATTTTGACAGGGGACAGTCTGGGGAATTGGAGGGCACGCACGAGGTAGAGAGGGGGCGATTCTCGTGTCTCTAAAATAGAGAATTATGGGTTAGATTAGCTCCTCAGTTGCAAGGGTTTATGGGGAGTGTTAATCTCGATTTAATGTCGTGGAAGTTAGGGAAGGATTATTCTGCTGTGCAAGTCTCTAAGTCTGTTTTTTTTTACTGACATCTAACTCAACACATGTGGCAGTTTGTGGAGTTCACACTCTGATGCACGCCCATACTTCCCTGTCCAGTTTCTCAAACTCAACAACCGGTGACAGCATGGATGTCTTTGTTACGTTCTTGTTCGATCTGGTGCTTCACCAAGGAAGGAGAAGGAATTGGCGCTACAGGGAGTACGTGTTTGACTCCTTTTGTTTTTTTTTTGTATTTAGCTTACCCGACTGAGTACCAATATTAAGTTGTTGGGATATGTTACTGAAATTGAGCATAGCTCAGCCGGTTAAAGCGTTATAAGGTATACGAGAGGTCTCGGGTTCGAGCCTCAACGGGAGCATCTTTGCTCCTTTTTTTTTCTTTTATTTGAATAAGTTATATATGTTTACTTATATATATGTGACTATATATTATTTCGTGTTGTTATTATTATTATTATTATTTCTTTTGTTACAAAGTTAGGTGACGACATTGTCACTTATTTACAACGTTACAATATCATAACGTTACGTACGTGTGTTTTCGTATTCGTGCGTGTATATATATATATGTACTAGGTTTAATTGTTCGTACGCTATTTTATGTCCGAATTATAACACACGTCATGATTTTATGCGTTTAATATTTAGGGGTATTTCAGCTTACCCCCCTTAAAAGAGACTTCGTCCCGAAGTCTTACTTCCTTAACTTATATTTTCCACTCTTGGTAATCTTAGGGACCCAGTCCCGCATTCATTCGCGATACCCAAGGGATTAAGTTCATAATTAAAATTCTCAGTGCTTCTAAGCACCATGCCACATCAGTGGCTTCACACAAGTTCTCACGGTAAACCAAGATGTTAGCAATGTGCATAACATGCTAAAGTGCAAGCCAAGACACACAATACTCATTCATACAGAGCATGCAACATGCTAGAGTGCAAACCATGGCACACACATTCATTCATACAAAGCGTACATAAACGTACATAACATTCTCACACACAAATCTACCAACCATCAACATGTGGTTGTAGAATTACAACATAGCGACACACGCAAAATCATCCAAAACGAAACACGCTTACCCCCTTAAAAGAGGGGTACGCCCTCGTACCCTACATATCGGTGAAAAGATGGGGGTACATATCTCTCATCTTATTTTCGAGCTCCCATGTGGCTTCCTCTATATCTTGATTTGACCATAACACCTTCACTAGTTTAACTGACTTGTTCCGGGTCTCCCGGGTTTTAGTGTCTACAATTCTCTGAGGTGTCTCCACTGATCTCAATGTGGGCTCTAGGACTAGCCTCTCGGGCTGTAGTACATGTGAGGGATCGGGCATGTATTTCTTTAGCTGAGAGACGTGGAATATATCATGAACTCGTCCCAACTCTGAGGGTAAGTCAAGTCGGTAGGCAACTGGGCCCACACGCTCCCTAATACTGTAGGGGCCTACGAATTTCGGGCTCAACTTCCCTTTTTGCCCAAATCTGAAGATTCCTTTCATCGGCGACACTTTCAAGAACACCTGGTCGCCAACGGCGAACTCCAGGTCTCGACGTCTATTATCTGCATATGCTTTCTGTCTATCCTGTGTGGCCTTTATGTTCTTCCTGATCTGCTGGACCTCTGCCTGAACCTGCTGCAAATAGTCTGGGCCTATGATAAAAGTTTCACTGGACTCGTCCCAGCACAACGGTGTACGGCAAGGTCTACCATATAACGCCTGAAAAGGTGGCATCTTGATTGAGGCGTGATAACTGTTATTATATGCAAACTCGATGAGTGGTGTAACTTATCCAACCAACTGCCCTGGAAGTCCAAGGCACATGCTCTCAGCATGTCCTCTAGGGTTTGGATGGTTCTCTCTGTCTGGCCATCGGTCTGCGGGTGGAAGGCAGTGCCAAGCTTCAGCTCGGTGCCTATTGCTTCTCGTGAAGCCCTCCAATATCTCGAAAGGAATCTCGTGTCCCTATCCGACACTATCGTCTTTGGCACTCCATGGTGTCTTAGAATCTCCTTATCAAAAAGCTCGGCCAATTTCGACACCTTCCATGTGTCCTTCATAGGAATGAATCGTGCTACCTTAGTAAGGCGATCAACAATTACCCATATCATATTCAATCCTCCTCGGGTCGGTGGCAGTCCAACTACAAAATCCATCGATAGATCATAGAATTTCCACTCTGGGATAGGCATTGGCTGCACTGTGCCTCCAGGTTTTCGGTGTTCAAATTTTATTTTCTGACAGGTGAGGCATCTGATAACGAAGTTCAAGACGTCGTTCTTCATGCCAACCCACCAAAAGTATCGCTTCATGTCTTTGTACATTTTTGAAGCTCCAGGGTGAATAGAAGTAGTAGAAGAATGAGACTCTCTCATGATGCGCTCCTTGAGCTCTACGCTCTCGTGGGGAATACATAACCTGCCATTCACACGTATCAGGCCATCCTCATGAAGCTGGTAGTCATATTTCTTCTTATCTAATGTGCCATCGACTAACTTCCGTCTAATATCAGCCATTACTCTGTCGCTCTGCTGAGCATTACGGACTTCTTCGACTAGGCTGGTGCCTGCTATAAGTGTATGCAATGTGTGAGCTCTGCGGCTAAGTGCATCAGCAACTACATTGGCTTTGCCCTCTTTATACTGAAGGTCGATATCATAATCCTTGAGGAACTCCATCCATCTGCGCTGTCACATATTCAGTTCTTTTTGGGTGAACACATACTTTAAGCTTTTGTGGTCGGAGTAGATGGTGATCTGTGAACCATAAAGATAATGACGCCAAATTTTGAGTGCAAACACAACTGCTCCAAGCTCAAGGTCATGCGTGGGGTAGTGCTCCTCGTGCTTCTTCAACTGACGGGAGGCATAGGCGACAACCTTCCCGTGCTGCATGAGAACACATCCCATACCCACACCGGATGCATCACAGTAGACTTCATATCCATCAGTACCTTCGGGAATCGTGGAGGATGGGGGCTGAGGTCAATGCGTCTTTCAACTTTTGAAATGCTGCCTCACAGTGTGCTGTCCATGTGAAAGGGGTATCTTTCTTGATGAGGTTTGTCATTGGTTTTGCGATGCGGGAGAATCCTTAACAAACCGTCGGTAGTAGCCTGCTAGACCAAGGAAACTTCGTATATCTGTCACGGACTTCGGTCTCGGCCATGTACGCACTGCCTCCACTTTAGCTGGGTCAACTGCTATCCCGGCATCAGAAATGATATGCCCAAGGAATGCTACTTGCTCTAACCAGAATTCACACTTAGAGAATTTGGCGTACAACTGGTTGGCTCTGAGGGTCTCGAGTACCTGCCTGAGATGGTGCTGATGTTCTTCCTTGGTTCTCGAATATACCAATATGTCATCAATAAACACCACGACTGTCTTATCCAACTGATCTCTGAATACTCGGTGCATCAAGTCCATAAACCTCGCCGGGGCATTAGTCAGTCCAAACGGCATAACGGTAAATTCATAGTGGCCGTATCGGGTCCTGAATGCGGTCTTTTCGATGTCGCTCTCCTTCACTGGAATCTGATGATATCCTGATCTGAGGTCGATCTTCGAAAATACTGTCGCTCCTCTGAGCTGGTCAAACAGATCATCTATACGTGGCAAAGGGTAGCGGTTCTTCACCGTCACTGCATTCAGCTCTCGATAATCAATGCATAGCCGAAGGCTGCCGTCTTTCTTCTTGACAAATAATACGGGTGCGCCCCAAGGGGATACGCTCGGGCGTATGAAACCCTTATCCAACAACTCCTTCAATTGCTCCTTCAACTCCGCCATCTCTGCAGGGGCCATTCTGTATGGGGCTTTGGCAACAGGTCCTGTCCCGGGTACTAGGTCAATAGTGAACTCAACCTCTCGTGGTGGTGGCATATCGGGAAGCTCCTTAGGGAAGAGATCTGGAAACTCCCCAACCACTAGTACATCAGGATTAAACTCCGGGTCTTGCTGAGTATCCTGTACATAACAAAGGTACACCACCTGCTGCTTCTGAATTTCTTTGGCCATGGTCATGGCTGAAATGATTTCACAGATGGCTGTCGGGGGTGCTGGCGGTAGGATACAGTAACGCCGGACGGGCTCTTAAGCAATAATCTATGCTCGGCACATAATATACGACCTCGATGTTTCCCAACCAATTCATACCCACGATGACGTCAAAACCCAGGCCTCTGAACTCTATCAGGTCCAACGGGAAATCCTCCTCTCGGATTCTGATGGTGGCTCCGCGGAAATACCGGGTACAACGAACTCTCTCCTTAGATGGTAATGTCACACTGAAGTCTTCTAACTCCACGGGCTCGAGGTGCAACCGCTCGGCTAACGTCGGGGACACAAAAGTATGTGAGGCTCCAGAGTCAAATAATACTGAAGCTGGGACTCCATTCACCTGGAAGGTACCAGTGATAATGTGGCCGCTGTCGCCGGCCTGAGCCTGTGTGAGTATGCTCAGAGTACCCTCTCCCCAGGGCTCAACACCTATTCCCACAAATAATGTTTACAAGTATTATTAGTGATGGTACGAGAAGAGTCGTAGATAATAAACCTTTCTTTATTCATCATTCCAACATTACATGTTCATTTCCATTACATAACTTAATGTAAAAGATACATGGCTCAATATTTCCTAAAGGTTAGGTTTAGTCGTCCAGGCTTCATATGAGTAGCGTTTATCACTGTTGAGGGTGCGGTGTTCGGCTTGATTCTCTTAATCCCGTGATATAGCATTCTGGAGGGTCCGCCCATGATCAACACGTCACCGGATTTTAGCCATATCTTCCTAGCTCGATCAATCCTCTTTTCTTCCCCATAGAGGAACTCTGCATCATCCCCGATGGACACAGACACTATGGGTATTCCTAGGTCTAGGGACTCCTGTGTCTCGTCCTTGTCTTGGTGTAAACCAAGTCGGCCTTCTCTCTCGTAGAAGTTGATGATGCAGATGTCGGCTTGTAGGTAGGGTACTGGTTGTTCTTCGCGTTGCTGTGCAACGCGTAGGGTCGCCGTAATTAGGGATAGGAAGTCGTCGGGAATTGGTGGTGCATGTGCTTCGTCGGTGGGATAGCTTTTCGTATATGGATTCCAAATCTTACCTAGGCACATCATTCTGAGTTTCATCATCTTCCCTCCGGGGTATGTCGGTGTGTAGAACCCGCCTGGTCCCACTCCAAATTTACGACATCTTCGAATAATGGCTACTTAGGCTTCAGGTGTCAGGTATCCTGGTAGTAGAATCATCCCGGGCTGGATCACTTGGCAATTTTCACTTGGGTAGTAGGGATTTTCTAGGGCTGTACCCGTCGGGTTCGAGGTTTGGATTTATCGGGAAGCACATGTCAAAGGTTTCTACTGCATTTAAGGGTAGTCTAGTTCTTTTAGCGGCACCAGTAATTTAACAAATTTCATGCATGGTCATACAGCTTGGCACACAAGAATTTAGACATGCTTTCCAAATGTTTAAGGTTTCGAAGTTTACCTGCAGCTGGGGGTGTGTCAGGTCCCTCGGTGCGGTCCATGATGTGCAACACCGCCTTCCCTGGCCTCGAGGTAGATGCCTTCTGGGAGTCTCGGGATCCCGCTCCGTGCGTACGCTGGGTGTGCTGGGCTCCACGCTGGCCCCCGGGTCCCGATCTCTGGTCACCTCTCGCACCATAACCGGGCCTGTAGTTCTTGCTCTGGGGATTCGAGAAGCACTCGAAGGCCCTGTGCCCGCTCTTCTTGCAATAAAAACACTCCACTTTGTTGCCCTGACAGTCAACACCAGGGTGGTTCTTCGAGCATCGTCCACAGATATATCGGCGCTCGGTCCACTGGCTCGGACCGGCTCCAGTCCCTAAACAGGTTACTTGGTTAGTCAACAATAAGTTATAACAACTGTAAAGATATTCAAGTGCTAGAGTTTGTTCATTTTATCCCTAGGTGGGTATGAGCGGAGCGGCTTAGCCGTAGTAGCCGGGTGGCTCAGCTGAAGTCTCCCTGTAGGCTTATTCCCCTGGTATTTCGCTCGCTTCTTGGTCGGGTAGTACCTATCCCTTCTCACGCCCTTCTGTGCGCGGTCCTCTGAGTCACCGTCCTTCACCTTCCTTTTTCTAGCAAATTCCTCATCTCGCATCTGGATGGTGATCTCGACCAGGGACGCTGCAAGGTAGCAGTCCTGTGCAAAATAGGGTTTAGTAAACTCGTCACAATATAACATTTAATACAAATTCATAGTTCAAGTTCAACCTGAATCGTGGTGTAACGACTGGGCCCCATGCCATATCTGATGTGGTGATTCAGTCCACCATAGAAGCGCTCCACTAAGATCTCATCAGAATATCCCAAGCCGGGAAGTACACGAAGTAGGGCAGTGAACGCCGAGTAATATTTATCTACCGCAATCCCCTCGGTCTGAGTCAGACTGTCTAGTTCAAGCCGCTTCTTTGTCCGGAGGTGGGCGGGGTAGTACTTAGCCCTCAGTAGTGCAGTGTAAGCATCCCATCCAAAAGTGGGGTCGGCTAGGTGAGCATCCTTCACAAGCTTCCACCAATCACTCGCTGCCTCTCGTAGGTAATAGGCGGCGAGTCTGACCTTAGCCTCAGCCGGAACACCCAAGGTGTCAAAGGCAGTCTCCAAGATGCTGATGTAGTTCTCCAGGTAGGTGGGGTCCGTCTCTCCTCGGAACTCCGCTGGTCACAGGTCTGCTAAGCACTTCACCCAGTTCGTCTCTCTAGGTGGGTGAGGTGGTGGTGGCGGGGGTGCCTACTGGGTTCCTGGCTGGAAACCCATGTGACCCAGGGCCGCTGCTACTATCTCAGCGATAGTCTGCCCTGCCGCTACGCTATCTTGCTCCATCTGACCACGGCCTCGCCCTCGACCTCGTCGTCCAGACATCTGAAAATGTCGTCATCAGTTTAGAACATTCACAAGAACTTACTGCAAGTTATTATCGCCCTTGCTGGCGGTTTTTAATCAGTAAAGTCGTGCCTCACATTACTAATCCTTAACCCCGTTTCCCAATTTTAGGTTTCCTATTCTCGGTACTTCTTTATTCCAGTCATCAGAGCGCAACTACGCTCTGATACCACTTTCTGTAACACCCCCGAACCGGATGTCACAGACGCCAACCACCCACGTGGTTGACACTACAACACTAACAACACTAAGCTGTGGTTTGAACGACTGGAATTATAACCATAATCAAATCCAAGTACAAACTGAAATTGCAACCGAGTACCGAGAGTCTACAACATAGTCTTAGTTAAATTACACAACCGAAACATAAACAAAGGTCTAGTGGTACATCATCTAAATCCATACATTCAAACATACTACATAAGAGCCCTGCCCATATGGACTACCCCTAAGGTGGTCACCCTGCCTACTCTCCGCCTGCTTCTTGTTTCATACCTGTGAAAAATAAAGGACTCAGCAAAACTATGCTAAGTATGAACGTGTGTAGCCCGCATGTTACCGGGCCACACGACTACTTGGTCGAATATGATTAAGTCCAATTTGCATGCTATGGTAAAACAATAACATTCACATACAACATTAACATAACAACACCCAATATGCCACATCAACATAGCAACACTCAACATACAATATCAACATAGCAACACCCAACATATTAGGCATAGTGTTACAACAAGCACCACAAGCATTGTAAAACAAGTCGAGCTTATGAGAGAGTTTGAATAGTGATGATCCTCACAGTGGGATCATTCAGCGTGAAGTGTTTTCATTTCTTTTTCCTTTGTCCTCATCATGTGTACTTCTCTTCCTCCTTCTTGCACCGGGTCTAGGGATGTAGGTTAGTTCCCGTGACCATATAGTATAGGTGCTTATCTTTTCTTACTTCCTTATGGATTAATTGTGAGTTATCTTATTGACGCACGTTAGAGGACGTCTCCTCCATAGTTCATACCTTAGTTCATACCTCCATTCCCGGCGTCGTTCGTCGAGAAAGAGGGGTCGTCTTTAGACCCCAGGTTATGCTCTCCAATTAGCTGATCCTCCAATCCCGACGTCAGGTCGAGAAAGAGGGGTCATCTCTTGACCCCAGGTCATGCTTCCCAAATTGCCAATCTTCCAATCCTGGCGTCGTTCGTCGAGAAAGAGGGATCGTCTTTAGACCCCAAGATGTGCTCCACAATGGTCGGTCGAAGGATCTGATGCAGATACCAACTCCCGAATGTATTCAATACCGCGCGGCCCGAGATGTTGTCTTTCCGGGTTATCTTCATGTTTCCTCCAGTTGATATTTACTTTTTATTCTCATTAATGAATAGACACCATAGTGGGTGCCATGGTACGTCCTCCAAGGTTAGAGAGGAGTTCCCTTTAATAGTATTTTCTTCGTTTTCATAGTTCATATTATCTCATCTCGAATTCCATAAACGCGAAGGGACTAAACTACTGTGTGCGCGCAAATAACATACCATAATGACATAGCAATCATGCAACATAATAAGTAAGCAAACCAGTTTCATGCTTTAATCTTATAGTCTTTTCACACAGAGCACACAGCACACAAGCCGTGTAACACGGCAACATACGAACCACACATGTCCATACCTTTTTCGAAAGTACAACTTGTCTCACACTCGGAATCCCGGTCGGAGTTCGCTACGGCCCTAACGTTAATTGAAACAATACGTCAGTTATTATTTTATGTGATGACACTCTATAATGTATGTATCCCCTAGGAATAGTTGTTAGATGCTTAGTTTAGATTGACTCTTAGAATTTCACATGCATTAATCCTAGGCTTAACTTACTCCTAGGATAGTTCATATCTTTATTTACATGTTAACTAAGCCCTTTTCCCTTAGGTAATGTTTTGGGGTGTTTTTAAAGTAATTATGTAACAAGTTGTATAATATAGATATGACTTATCCAATGGGTATTCTTTCCTTAGATGAATAGGTGAGTAACATTTTAACCTTGTCTAATGATAATATAGATCATAGAATATTCCTAAACCCATTTATATAGAAGTCCCAAGCTCATGAAATAGTCACGTAGTTTCAGTTTTGGATCACACTTACCTCTCATTTAATACATCAAAGGTGGCCTACTTTATCCCAAACGATTTCATCAACTAACTAGGTACATTAGCACTGGTTTGGGTCCATTATAAAGCTAGCATCCCCTCTCTAGTACCTCTGGAATTCTGTTATACAGAAGCTATAATTTTAGTGAGATCTGGAACAACATTCTGCACTAACCCTTACTTATACCTCTTTTTGTCCCCGGTTACTTGACTCCTAAATCCTCAATGATTTTGCTCAAATACTTTACCTCTTTAACAATGTTCCTAGTTCATACTTAGGACATCATAGCACTACTATCACCTCAGAAATCTGTTACACAAAAAACAGATACCAAAAGGGAATCAGAAACTGGAACCGAAACCATGAAAACAGACACTTCTTCCTTGTTTCCTTTCTGTTAACCAGATCAAACTCCCATATGTGTCTTATGATAATCCTTATTTATCTCCATCTCAATTATCAAACTTCACAATACACTTAACCTTGTCAGAACAAAATACATAACAAACAATAAACTTCACAAATGAAAAATACAGAAACAGATAATCTTCCAGAACTATAAAACTGAAAGCTAGGCACTGCTATATTTTCTATAATTTCCTTGTCTTTCTTTTCTGTTCCCAATCTATTTTTTTTTGTTCCCTTTTAAGTATTTGTACTTAATTAGTGTGTTAATACGTTTTAAGGCTCAAGAACAGACCACAGACTAACCTAGGCAGTGTCCAAGTTCCTCTGTACAAAACCAGAAAACCTGCTAAGTTAAAACCCAACAATCTGATAAGCCCTTTTCTTTTCTGTTTTCATTTTCACTCTTTATCCTGATCTCGATCTCCTCACTTGTACACTAGGTTGGCAGGGCTAAAGCTCATCATCCACCCAACACACTCTCTTCCTATTATCTCCAAGAAGTCAGTGTACAGACATCCAAAACAACTCTCTGAACTCAGTATCTGAAACTGATATAAATAGACAAAAATCTGTAACTTAAAACTGGTAACTAATATTTCGCTTTGTTTCTCTTTTCTGTCTCGAGTCTGCTTTCTGTTATTTAAGCCACTTCTCAATTTTCTTCAACTGTCTCAGTTACCTAGTTAGGTGATCCATTACAGTCCTAGCTCTAAGATAATCCAAGGTAAGGTGTTGTGTGAACTGAAACTCACAGAAGCTACTACTGGGGTAAAACTTCAGAAACTGAAACTTTCACATTCTGATATTTTGCTCTCATTTCAGTCTGTTTGTTTACGTCTGTGTTTCAAATTTGTTTTCTGTTTTCACACCTTGCCCACTCATTTAATTAGGTATATCAGTTAAGCTTTTAAAACCCTAAATAACCCACGTGACATTCAGTATTGAGAAGTTGATATACAGAAACACAAATTCAGGACTGAAAAACTGAAACCTAAACTGATCTGAATGTAACGGACCATGGACTGTCACATTTCCTATCTGTACTTGGCTTTCTTTCTTTCCCACGGTGTTTACAGATTCTCCTAAGTAATTAGAATGCTTTAGGCTCATTAACTACTCATACAGTCTTCTATAGTTCCTTGTACAGATTTACACATAACTCAAATTCTCAGTAAAAACTGTAACCTGAAAATGTAGCACTGATATCTGTCATTCTATTAGCTGTTTGTTTCGAATTAGGTTCCCATTTCTTCTTATTCTATTCGGGTAGTTTAATATGTGGTGGTCTTTAAGTTCCACAGACCCCAACAATATCACTGAAGCTACAGCAATAGGATCTCAGGAAAAAAAAACTGTAACACTGATATACTGGTTTTTTTTTGAAATGTTGTTTTTATTTTCTTTCCTTATCTGTTTCGTTTCTTCTTTCACACTCTCATTACTAGTTCAAGTAGTACAGGGTGTGTAACAGATTTAAAGTTTCACCAGACCAGTTCTAAGACAACCAAGACCCTAAGTAAGACTACAGAAAGCCATCTTACTGAAAACTGATGCTCTCTCGGTTCTTCTAACTTGATTTTTAGTTTTTTTGTTTCCCGTTTTGCCTAGTAGGGTTATCTTGAGTTAATCTACTTAAAATACTAACACCACCCCTCGCTACCCCTAGACAGTTAGTATACAGAAAAAAAAAAAAGAAAAATACAGAAGTCAAGGTTACTGCTGAATTTATCAGTTATGTCGGTTTCTGCTTATGAGGTTTGTTTAGAAAAAGCTCACCTCTTTTATCCTGGCTGTTTCTCCTGTGAATCACCTTGATACAATGCAGACTCCAAACCCTTAGCACTCAGTCTCCACTGGAAGAAAACCTCAGGTTACTCTCGACATGTCAGTAATGAGACAGAGGGGAAAGTGGAACTAACCGAGTTTCCTTGTAGTCTTACCTTTTGACAGAGGAATAATTGCTTCGGGGTTTTTCTTCAGTACACTACTCTTTACCTAGCATGTATGGTTCTCTACGGAGACAGTGAGAAAAGTTAGAGAAGCTCATGCATGGGCTATCGGCCAAACCAACAGAGGAATGCATTTCATTTAAGCCTCACCTGTTAGTTCATTTCCAAGGGTTGAGCTCTAGTTCGACCAGACAGACAGGAAGAGGGATGCTTGGTTTACTGATGAAACAAGAAAGAAGACAGGAGTAGAGTGTCAGTCGGCCTCTTCGAACTGAAGCAACAAAGTAGAAGGAATTCAAGTACCATGAAAACTTGGGTTCATCTCCACGCATGAGTAAACAACAGCTTACCTGAGGGCTTGTTGGCACCGCATGCAAGGGAGAGAAGGATAGTCAAGCAGGGTATTAATTAGAGGACACTAGGTAGGAGGAAACCGTTGGGTGATTTTGACAGGGGACAGTCTGGGGAATTGGAGGGCACGCACGAGGTAAAGAGGGGGCGATTCTCATGTCTCTGAAACAGAGAATTATGGGTTAGATTAGCTCCTCAGTTGCAAGGGTTTATGGGGAGTGTTAATCTCGATTTAATGTCGTGGAAGTTATGGAAGGATTATTCTGCTGTGCAAGTCTCTAAGTCTGTGTTTTTTTTTTTACTGACATCTAACTCGACACATGTGGCAGTTGTGGAGTTCACACTCTGATGCACGCCCATACTTCCCTGTCCAGTTTCTCAAACTCAACAACCGGTGACAGCATGGATGTCTCTGTTACGTTCTTGTTCGATCTGGTGCTTCACCAAGGAAGGAGAAGGAATTGGCGCTACAGGGAGTACGTGTTTGATCATTTTGTTTTTTTTTGTATTAGCTTACCCGACTAAGTACCAATATTAAGTTGTTGGGATATGTTACTGAAATTGAGCATAGCTCAGCCGTTAAAGCGTTTATAAGGTATACGAGAGGTCTCGGGTTCGAGCCTCAACGGGAGCGTCTTTGCTCCCTTTTTTTCTTTTTATTTGAATAAGTTATATATGTGACTATATATTATTTCGTGTGTTGATTATTATTATTATTATTATTTTCTTTTGTTACGAAGTTAGGTGACGACATGTCACTTATTACAATGTTACAATATCGTAACGTTATGTACGTGTGTTTTCGTATTCGTGCGTTTTATATATATATATTATATATATGTACTAGGTGTAATTGTTCGTACGCTATTTTATGTCGAATTATAACACACGTCATGATTTATGCGTTTAATATTTAGGGGTATTTCAGCGACAAGGGAGGTTATGACCCCAGTGCCCCGCCTCGGATTTTTATTTTGGAGGGAGACAAGTGACATCTAACTAGGAAGAAAACATTTTGAAGGTGTTAGACATTCACTGTTCCCCGAAAAAGGTTAGTTTTAAGTTTGAAAACTGAGTTAGAAAATCTTTGAAGTTGTTCGGAATTCTCGATAAAAAAACACTGATTTTGGGAAATGTTTTAGGAGAAAACTTTCTGTATATGTGAGAAGAACTTTCTGCATTTGAGAAGAGTTTTCTATGATGTGAGAAGAGTTTTTCCTTAAAATTCCATAAAATGGTTTCTTTGAAAACTTCCTGAAGTTTGAATATAATGATTGTTTGAAAACTTGAGAAAAGAGACTTCAGGATTTTTGAATTAAAGCTGAATAAGAGGAATGCTTTTTGGGTTTTTGGAGTTGAATGGAATCTACAATTTGAATGATTGAAGTTTGATTTGGATTGAAGTTCGGGCTGGGTCAAGGTCAGGAGGAGCCAAAGTTAGATCGGTCAAACTTGGGTCAAAAGTCAAACACTCGATCAGGTCAAAGTTTGGTTGGTCAAAGTAGGTCAAAATCTGATTGGTCAAAGTTAAGGTCAAAGTTTGGTCAAGGTCAACATTCAAGTCAGGTCAAAGTTTGGTTAGTCAAAGTATGGGTCAAAGTCTGATTGGTCAAAGTAGGGTCAAAGTTTGGTCAAAGCTAGGGTCAAAGTTTGGTCAAAGGTCAACATTCAGGTCAAGGTTTGGTCAAAGGTCAACATTCAGGCAAGGTCTGATTCTTGTGGACTTGGTTTGATTTTGTGGGTTGGTTGATTTTTGTTGGCTTGGTTGTTTTTTTTTTTTATTGGGCTGACTTGTGCTTGGATCGATTGACTTTGGGTCGGTTTGGGCTTGGTAACGGGCCGGCTTAGGCTTGGTAATGGGCGGGTCTAGGTAATGGGCTTGGGGCTTAATGGGCGATTTGGTGCAATGGGCCGATTGGGCTTAGGATTGGTAATGGGCCGATTAGGGGTTGGTTAGGTGCCGATTTGTTTGGTTTTGTTTGGTTGTGGTAATGGGTTTCTTGATTGGGCTTGTTTTTTTGAAAGCTTTTGTGTTTGAATTGCAACTTAAGGGATGACTCACGATAGTTGAAGGTCAAATGCATTTGGTTGCTAATGTAAGTTTGGGCCGATAGATTGGGCTTGGTAATTGGGAAGTTGGGGGATGGTAATTGTAGGCTGGGCTTAATGGGCCTTGGAGCTTGCTTGGGCCAGTGGGTAGTTTGGCCGGATGGGCTTAATGGGCCGAATGGGGCTTTGGGCCTTGTTTGAACTTTTGGGTCGGATGGGCCTTGTGTGGGCTTTGGGCCGAATGGGCTTAATGGGCCAAGTGGGCTTAATGGGCCTAACAGGCTTAATGGGCAAGTTGGGCTTTAGGCTTGTTTGAACTTGTGGGCCGAATGGGCCTTGTGTGGGCTTTTGGGCCGATTGGGCTTAATGGGCCTAGTGAGCTTAATGGGCCTAGCGGGCTTAATGGGCCGAATGGGCTTTGGGCCTTGTTTGAAACTTTTGGGTCGAATGGGCCTTGTGTGGGCTTTGGGCCGAATGGGCTTAATGGGCCAAGTGGGCTTCATTTGGCATTTGAATTGAATGGATGTTTGGATTTTGAAATTGAATTTGAATTGGATCTTTATTGATTGTGGATTTTATTCTGACAATAAGGGATGATTTGGAAAGTTTTGAGGAAACGGGTATTCCTCACATGGACCGTGTCTAGGACCCGTATGTATTGAGGATACCCCAAACCTAAAACTTTTCTACAATGGGTGACCTATGGGCTATCTAAGGTTTTTTATTGTCTTGGGCCCTATATCGGGCTGGGCCCAAGACTTGTCAAACTAATCTACAACGTGTAATGTATAATGAAAAAAGCAATGACAAAATCAAAAATGGATGACCGGCAGATATAACACGAAATTCAATTCAAAGTGGGCATATATTTGTTTCCTTTTTTATTTCTTTATTGACGAGTCCTCAGTCCAAATGGGAGCTCTCTAGTCATATAAATCATCAAATTCAAGATTGAGAGTACAGAACAAAAATTTCTTCAAAAGCAAAGGCGATCAAAACTAAACTGATGATTACAAAACGAAATTTATTCAACTCCCCTATGAACTAAAAAAAAAAGGTACTCAACGATTCTTTTTTTTAATAGTATGTGAATCAATGATCTTAAGCAAGTTACTATGAATCTGATAAGTTAAAAAAAACGCCACACCTAAAGGAAGAAAGAAATGACAGCTATTACAAGTTCGGTTAATAACAATATATGCACCACACTAAACAGAGACAGGAAACTAAGCAAAGGCATTCAATAATGTAAATTCACTTGAACTTTGTAAGTTCTTCCGAATTAAGGTTACTACCGGACCAAAGAGAGTGGACATCTTCCTCACGCTGAGAATGAACTGACTTCCATGAGAAACCGTTGGACCTTCAAACTCAAGGCCAGCTCCAAACAAACTCACGCATGAATGTAACAAAGCAAGCCCAGCATATCATGTATATACCTCGGTCATTGAACAAAAACAAAGGCATAAGTAACACTTAGAGTTAATGAACAATACAATGAAATGAGACTGTGAGCATAACCAGTTACACGCAGAGTTCGAATCAGGTACAAACAGTCCCTCAATACCCGATGTGTTTCTCGTTAAACATCAGAAAAGGAAATCCAGGCAGAATGAGGTTACAGTCGACGAACAGACAAATCGAAACCCATTCGGAGCTAGTTTAACACGAGGAGCAGGAACAAAACCAACAAACCCATCTATGATAAAAATCTAAACGAACATATTGGACTTCGGATTATTGTTCCGAAAACCACTGATTCCCAAAATACTTGTGCCTGTGTTCAATAGGACTCAAATCCACCATCGTAGCACGAAATGTATAGATAAAATGAAGCTATCCCAAATTAGGGTCGGCCTGAGTCGCCTGAGATTGTGAAATTACCGCAAAAGAAGATAATGAATATAGAATGAGATATAATATATACCTCTTTATTCGGCAGCAGGGTTTACAAATTACAGTGAGTGTAAACATCGAAGGGCGCAGAACTACATGCTCCGCGTCCGCCAGTTGAAGGAAAGAAGAAAAACGAAGTAGTTCCTTGTTTCACCGCCGTGTTGCAGAGATGGAAGGAGGCGTAGCACCTCGTCACCAGTTGCGAGCAAAATTACCGGGAGAGTAAGAGAATGAAGAAAGGTTGAGGCATGCTCAGAGAAAGGGATGAAGAGAAGGTAGGGTATGTATGTTTCTTGTCGCCAGGGGTTGCAAAATCACCGTGAATGAAGAGAATCAGGGAGGTGTGAGCATGTGTGCTCCTCGATGAAGATTTCGATTGAGTAGTAGTAGAGCAAGGAGGAAAGGAATTCTGGTTTTTTCGAGTTCTTGCTCTTCTCTGTGAGGGGTTTAGGGTTCTTCAAGGAAAAATCAGAGGGAGGATGGTGAGAGTGTTGGCGACCGGCTTTTTTTGGAAGAATGAAGAAGATTAAGGTCTGGGTTCCTTGTTTCCACTGAGGAAGGTGCTGGGAAGAAGAGTCGGCCACCGTGTGATGATGAAAACGGGAATGAATCCCCAGTCTAGGGTTTTTCGTTTCAAAAGTTAAAGGGAGGACGAAGGAGGCCCCGCGCTAGGAGATCGGCTACTGGGTTTTATTTCTTCGAATGCCTCCGAGTGGAGATGAAAGAGGGCAAAGCATGTATGAGTTCTTCAGTTTTGAGTACCGATGAAGCTTGCAGAGAATGTTGGGGAATGAAATTGGCTCTTTCAAAACAAAACCCATGCTGCAGATTAATCGAGACTGAGTGGAGTTTGAGATGGTGAGCTTCGAAAATGGCGGAATGTGGGGGAGGGCGAATTTCAGGCGTGGGTGTATCTGGGGAAGAACGACAAAGGAATCAGGAGTATGGGCCTCCATACTATAGTGTCTTGATCGACACTTTAAAAAAAATGGGCTGATTATAAGGTGTGGACCGAATTGGGCCGGGCCCTATTTGGATACTAGCTGGCGAAAATAATGGTAGTCACAAAACGTGCCCCTACCGAGTTTCAAACTCGGGACCTCACTCTCCCTTCCTTCATGACCTACCAATTGAGCTGCGACCGATTTCGATAGATAATAGCGGAGAAACAAAATAAAAGTCAGGTCACATGCTGAAATAACAAAGGAAAACGCCTCCAGCCTACGCCAGGAATCGAACCCATGGGAACCTTAACCTGTTACCCTATGTCGGATTTCAGTACATTCATGGGAGAAATATTATAAGAGCTCTAAATTCAACTGGATAACTCCTCTAAAAATGCTACGAGTTTAAAGGAAAGTATACAAGGAAAAAAGAGAAGATTAACCTAATGGCATGAAATTATGGAATGTAAATAATAAGATATAAAACATAATCCAAAATAAAATAAACGAAATAACGTAATAAGAAATACATGAAATAATGAAATAGTACTAGTACGCTGGTGATAAAAATACAAGTGAATGTAACAAAAACGGAAACTGAGTTAGATATGTATGAATAGCGAAAAATAAGATAGAATAAACAAGTAATAGAATAAAATAAGATAAAAGGAAGCCTAATCAAATAAGCAACAAAATGGAATATACTACTATGAATAATAACAGTAAAAGACACATATAAAATGATAGAAACTAATAATGATGAAAACCGAATAAAGGCAAATACTAAAAATAAAAATACACGTAAAAAAACAATGAATAAGCTAAGCTAAGTAAGTGACAAAATGACATAAGGTAAGGACAATGTAAAACAACTAGACGAATAAATAGGAGAATACGAAATAGAATAAAATAAATAGTAAAATATGTAAGTAATCAAAGAGGGACGGGTTTGAAATCGGATTGTCATTGGAAATTCATTTTTGCAAAATCATGTTTTATGAAATGCTTTGAAAAGGATTTAAAACGATGGTTTTGTTTTAGCACGCACGCTAATATGTTTTTGAAAAAGAAAGGCGACGACTCCTCTTATTTTATTTATTATTTCAGAATTTGTTTTATGGGGTGAGAATTTTTGGTGTCTACAGATGGTTCCCCTTGATTCAATTCTGCAACAGAAGGTTTGCAGGATTGGATCAAGGTTGACGGGACGCCAAAAATTCTCACTGCAGCTTGGGGCATTCCCAAGTGTGAGATATGAGTACCATACGAGTGGGGACCTATGACGGGCCCCGACTAGACTTCGGCGTCTAGCGCTAGAACTTATGACGGGCCTAGAATGTGATAGTCGATGGTATGAGGACTAACGACGGGCCTCAACTAGATCTCGGTGTCTAGCTCTAGGTCTAAAGACTAGAATACGATCAATCTACCTATGCATGAGGACTAAATATGGGCCTCAACTAGATCTGGGTGTCTAGCTCTAGGACTGATGACGAGCCTAGAATGCATCTTCGAATTGCATGAGGACTAACGACGGGCCTCAACTAGATCTCGATGTCTAGCTCTAGGACTAAAGACGGGCCTAGAATACAACCGGTATATAAGTTATGCATGAGGGCTAATGACGGGCCTCAACTAGATCTCGGTGTCTAGCTCTAGGACTGATGACGGGCCTAGAATGCATCTTCGAATTGTATGAGGACTAACGACGGGCCTCAACTAGATCTCGATGTCTAGCTCTAGGACTAAAGACGGGCCTAGAATACAACCGGTATATAAGTTATGCATGAGGGCTAATGACGGGCCTCAGCTAGATCTCGGTGTCTAGCTCTAGGACTGATGACGGGCCTAGAATGCATCTTCGAATTGTATGAGGACTAACGATGGGCCTCAACTAGATCTCGATGTCTAGCTCTAGGACTAAAGACGGGCCTAGAATACAACCGGTATATAAGTTATGCATGAGGGCTAATGACGGGCCTCAACTAGACCTCGGTGTCTAGCTCTAGGACTGATGACGGGCCTAGAATGCATCTTCGAATTGTATGAGGACTAACGACGGGCCTTAACTAGATCTCGATGTCTAACTCTAGGACTAAAGACGGGCCTAGAATACAACCGGTATATAAGTTATGCATGAGGGCTAACGACGGGCCTCAACTAGATCTCGGTGTCTAGCTCTAGGACTGATGACGGGCCTAGAATGCATTGAAGGAGTTGTACGAAACTCACTGCGGCAAGTGGTTAATCTGAAGTTGTTTTCTGGTTGTAGGTTGATTCGAGGTCGGGCGCTCTCTGTGGGCCATTTGATCCCTCATGAGGGATTTGAGGGTTGGAAATCTACCTTAGGTGTTGTCGTATTCGACTGTATGAGTGCAGGGTTTGACGGGATCGAGTGATTCCGATATATACGGTCAGATAGTTTGACATAACTTTTGGGGACAGTAATGGTCAAGCGCAATTTTCGTGATATTGGAGAGGGCTTTAGCCGATGACTCTGGTAGTTTGACGCGGCCCTGGTGTTGCACTAGGAAGGCTCCAGTATGGCTCTAAGATGGCTCCGGTATGGCCCTGAGATGGCTCCGGTATGGCCCTGAGATGGCTCCGGTATGGCCCTGAGATGGCTCCAGTATATCCTTGAGATGATCCTCTTGGTTGAGGCGGATTCCTTCATAAGGTGACAGCAATGGCATCGTGGTTCGAGGGGTGGATGGTTTTTTGTGAATGAGTGACTTTGGGAACTCGGTGGTTCTGATATGGCCGAATGGCTTTGGTATGATCAACTGGCTTTGGTATGATCGAATGGATCCATTGCGGTCGGGTGGCTCCAGTGCGGTCAGGTGGCTCTGACATGATTCATGACCCCATTGTGAGCAACAGCTCTGGGATAGTTGGGTTTCGATTCGGTTAGAGATTTTCAGGATGGCTGGTGGGTTTCGATTTGTTTTGGATTTTGAGTCGAATGGTGGGTTGATGTGATTGGTGGATTGTGTTGTGTTTGACGTATTTTGATGTGGTAGATATCTTTTGTTGTGGTTGATAACTTCTTGGTCATGGATGGATGGCTTCGGACCGGTTATGACTTTAGGGTTTTCTCATGATGGCTCCAGGATAGCTCAGGATGGCTCCGGGAAGGGTTACGAAATGGCTCTGTTTGGTGATAGTGAGGAACAAAGGGGGATTTTTCCTTTGAGGTGGTCACACCCTGGGCGGGCTGCCTACGTACTCAATTTTGTATTGAGATCAGACCATACGTAGTTCGAAACTATGTAGGCAAGGCCCTGGTAACGAAATGGCTCTGACATGGATTTGAGGGGGCTCCCGTATGGCTCTCAAACTGTTGGAATGGCTCTTGTGTAGCTCTAGGGATGGTCTCAATGTTTGAGGATGGCTCCCGCATGGCTTCCCTTGGCTTTGGGAGTGGTGTCGATGAGGCTCGAGCATGAAACTAGATGGCTCCGGGATGGTCTACGCATATCTCCGGATGGCTCCGAAATGGTTTAATGTAGCCCGAATATAGCCTGGGATGGCTCAGAAATTATTCGATGCAGCTCAAGGTAGCCCGGGATGGCTTCGAGATGGTTCGATATAGCTTGATGCTAGCCAGGGATGGCTCTAGTTGACATCTTTTGATCAAAAGTTACGCTTCAACAACTGCAACTGAAGTCGACTTTGAGCGAGACTAGGCATAGTTCTTAATGGTCGGATGTGATGATGGACTGGTTATGATGCATGCAATTATTAAATGCTAGGTACAATACAAAATGCATACGCAATTTTTGGAGATAAGGTATGGCTCTATCTAGGGATGGCAATGGGTCGGGTTCGGGTCGGGTGACGCTCCACCCGACCCGTCACCCGTTTTTCACCCGCATCACCCGACCTGTCACCCGAAAAGTTTTCACCCGTCACCCGTTTCACCCGTCACCCGCGGGTGAAACGGGTGAACCCATCACCCGTTTTCATTTTTTTTCTAGCAAACATTGTTAGTATTTAACATTAATATAAGCTTAGTTTTTTTGCTTAAAAACACCTATATTTGTTTAATAACACATATCACATCAACTAATGTCAAAAAAACATACGCAAAACATAAAATGTTAACCAAAATATTTCCAAACTATCACATCAAATGTATAATAAAAGGTGGCCATAACATTTTGTCTTTAGTTTTGAAATGTTCACAACAATAATACTCTAATAATTCTTCCCTAAACTTCTACTTCAATGCTTCCAATCTTCTCATTTGAAGAATTTCATCTCCTATTCACAATCAACAAGACAATGAGTTGAAATCAATAACATAAAAAAATGTAATAGCTATAAGAGTAAAACCAAAATGAGTATCTCATTATTATTTACAAATAAACATAGTGTCCTTATAAATATTGTACCTATAAAAGATAGTCAATGACCTCAAATGAAATTCATGAAATCTTCACTTGAATCATCTCCATATCAAGCAAAGAAACATTAAAAATATAGGATTTCATAATAATTAGAAAAATAAAGACATTGTTCAAACTATTTATATGTATAAATAATTATACCGAATCCAAATCATGAGTTAAATAACAGTTGTCTATTGATGATTAACTACAACTGTTTTTAATAGTTGTCTTTGTCATATCAAAAACTTGTTTATGTATGCTTTAAACCATTTTAACAGTTGTCTAAAGTCGATTTGAGCAAGATTTACATACCATTTACAACTTTAATTAACAGTTGTCTTTAATACTATTTTGAAGTAAATTTTCATATTTATAACAATTGTTAAAGATGCTATAAAATGATTTCACAAGTTAACTATTCGATACGATAAGTATACATTGTATCACAACGGATTGTAGAATAAATACAATATTCATTCCATTCAAATTTATATATATCAAGTAAAGTCTTACAACTAAGAGTTACATTACTAGACTAGTAAGGTAGTATATAGTGTATCATAACAATACTCCATGACTGCCAAAATATATACAAGTAGGAAATCCTGCCTCCAAGGGGCCAACTAATGGTAAGAGTGGTTCATACTAAAGCTACACAGAATAAACCAAAGATAACATTATTTCCCCCATATAATTTACGAGAAGGAAAAGAAGCTTTCTCTTATTCTTGAAATCTTGTCCACTGCCCGAAGAGTAGCACCTTGTTACCATAAACATGCACAAGGCATATTAGTACTCTACATTACAAACATCAGAGAAGAGAAAACCACTTGCTGCTTTAGAGATGATGAAAGAGTGACCTTATCCTTTGAAAAGATGAAGCTTGAGAGCAACAATCAACATTTACCTCTACATGTGTCGGCAACTTTTGTAGATAAAACTACAAGAACTAAGCAAAGCTGCTGAATCATATCAGCCAGTAGAGACCTTAACAAACAAACAAACATAATAGACAAATCAACACATGAGTTTCGGATAAACAAGTAGCATGGGAAATGCTACAGTAAAATAGACTTTTGATTGATACAAAAAACATTCAAACAAACACCTATACACAAACTTCACAGAGCCTGGTGTAGAAGAGTTGGCAGCTCAGACAACAAAAGAAGCTGGTAAGCTGGAGGCACTTGTAGATGGTTTTGTATAACCTTCCTGGTACATGAGATAACAATGAAGAGAAAAGCATAAATGTTATAGCACCAAGGCTACAACATGATGCATAGAAGAAAAAAAAGGTAACATTACTCATTCAAATGTCTCAGCATTTAGTTTACCTGTTTTTATCTCGAAGCTAGATGATGAGTCCTCAATATTGCTTGGAAGCACTCGTAGTACTTTTTGAGACAGCCTGATTTTTGGAGTGGCATCCCTTGCTAAGCTTTGCCAGCACAGTTCCAACTACATCTACCTGAATGAGATATCCCCATTGTAAAGGTCTACCATGAAAATAAATGTCTCCATGACTATATAATAGAGCCTAGGTCTTTCACCTTTCGAACAACAAAACAAAATCTTTGAATATTTAACAAATGGTCATTAACTGCAGAAGACCTTCATTCACATCAATAAACATTCTATCAAAAGCTAATGGATGTGAGTAAGACATTGAATAGCTCTAAGTGTGGGTCAGCAAGCCATGAGAAAACATACTTTCCATCAATAAATCTAGAGACACAAGCATTACCCTAATAGGTTGATTTGCAAGTGGGCTGCCAGCTATTTTTTGCCTGAATGCATTTGGATTACAGTCTAATGTGACTTCAACAGCTTCTCTTCGAAGCAAGTGGGCTGCCAGCTATTGTTGTTACAACAATTCACATAGTTACAGCCATCACAGTACACGCCATATGCAAAGCACTCACAATACCTATATAACCCATCAGCAGTCAGGATTAAAAATGGTCACAAATCAAAGAAGCCATCTGTTCAGAAGAAGTGTGACAAAGAGAACTGATGGACTTTGAGGTGCAGAAATCCCTCATTTATGACTACACACTTAACATTTTTATCATGATCTGAGTTCCACTTGACCAGGCAAGGTACAATGGGTAAATTTTGAGCATAAAAAAATCCTTTTAGAAACTGTCCTCGGGCATACAGATACTTACAACTTCTAGCAACGAGAGCTTTCACAGTTGCGTTGCTTGTTCTTTGGAGTACCATCTTTACCTCAGTGTTGGGTCGTGGTCGAGCTCTACGCTATTCTGGTTTTCTGCATGATCACTAATAACAACGAGAGAAGCAAATCTTTAATATATAACAATCTATAGATATCTAGCAATATCAACATGTATATTTAAATTAATAATTCTATACAACAGAGCAAACTCACAATGCTAAAAAATTTGAAGAACTAGAGTCCCCGTCTCTACATTATGAATTTTCATACAACACAAAAGTATAAAGATAATAAAAAAAACTTTACTGTGTCATATCTGAGCAACTGACATCTAGAACATTAACAATAGGAGATAACAACTAGTTATACATTCCATAGTCTCACTGTTATTTGCAAAGTCTTGCGTAATGAATACTAAATTTACTATGTATGCAATAAACTGAGTACCTTCAGCTACCTTGAGCATATTTAATAACCAGGAGCAGGTTGTGAAACCTTTGCATCCAAAAAGACATGAAGTTGCAGATTTGCTGGTTTGACTGATAAACTTGTTCAAGCTATAAAAAAATCTAGTTGCAAACACCATAACAACTACCAGAAAATAAAATGTTGCTTAATGTAGGAAGCATGACCCACGTGATGCAGCTTTATGTAGGAAGCATGACCAATGTATAGTTCCAAAATGAAATAAGGGTTTTGCCCTCAGCAAGCAAGAATTACGAAGACAATGTACATTTGTATAATGAAACTAGTGTCGGAAAGTAACTAAGCGGAATATGGATTCAGAACCCAAATTTCTGATTTATTACAAAAATGTAACAAGACTCAAATCTGATGCTTGTCCGTCACAACACCCATCAAGGAAATTAAAATAAGTCTTACTATTAGATTTCCAATCAAAGAACAAGATGTAATCTTAATTGATTGCAACAGTAGAGTCACAGACCAGCCAAAGAGAAGACACTATTATCTTTTCCTGAGATCACAAAAGAACACAAGTTAGGGCTGGGAAAAAAAGTTGAATAGAAATTAAGAACTTGAAAGCTCCACCAAGCAAGAAAAGATGGACAAGTCTCACCATTGTGTTTCTATTCGAAGGATGAGATTGAGTCTTGAGTTCCCAAGTTAGTGGATTCACAGTAATTTCTCATCAAAGAACGATAGAGAGCAAATGCGACTTAATTAAAAAAATTTATATCCATTCAAATAACTTTGTAAGCAATAAATTAAGAACAGTGAAAATTGTAAGTCAAAATAAACATAGCATGATGGAAACAAACATAACATGGTGATAAATGCAAACAAACACACCAAAGAAAGTATTCAACCGTAGTGGCAAACTACATTTGCGTGTGTCTAATGTACATGATGCACCAAGCAACTTCACAACCCATCAGATACAATTTGAATGTCATCCTGATTTCCTATCATATAACCAGAAGAAGAACCCACTTTGACATCGGTTCTCAAGAAGTTAACATGCTACAATGGGGAAATCCACTATACTGTTACACATGATAGAAAAAAATGGTACTAAAATACTTACAATAGCTTTGAAAGATAGGCGACGAGAGAGAGAGAGGGAAGGAACCCAACATTTTCCAAACCGACAGGTTTCAAATCCAGAGAATTCAACCTCGAAATACAGACCAAAGGTCTACAAGAGTTATCCAAATAATCCCCAACTGAGTTCGAATCAGCTCCCACGCTCCGCCGAAGAGCACCAACGAAAGACTGCATTTTCTTTCCCGATTCAGTTGGAAAATGTAAATTCGGATAAGAGATTGATAAACCCTAGCTTAAATTCTCCTGGCCTTAATTTGTGCAACGAATACTCTCAGTTCGAAAGTAGTGCGCAAGAGAGCACATAAGAACGCTAGTTAGGGTTGGGATATAAACTTGAGCAGCAGCCTCACCGATTGGAAGAGCCCGAGAGCACTTTTGAATGCAAGTTGAAGGTTGTTGAATGCAATTCGGCAAAGATAAGTTCAAGAGGTAAGTTTCTTTTATTTTGCTTTTACATGGACACAGGAATCGAACGCGGGTTTACCACTTTCTTAAAATTCTCCGCGCCTGTTTGTGAGAGCTAATAAAACTGCATCTTGTGACAGTTGTCTTAACCAGAAAAAAAATGCATAACCATATCAATAACTACTCTATGTTATAACAGTTGTCATCGATCAGTAGTAGTAGACACAATTTGTAGTAGTGTTCGCTTTCAAATTCGTTCCCAACACTGTTCTCAGTCACTGTATCATGATCTTCCCATATGGTAGCACAGGCTTCGATTGTTTCAAGAGAAGTATCTATACATTGTATGAAGAGAAGATTGTTAATAAATAATCATTGAAAGCGTGTACGAGTAAAAGAAAATGAGAATATTGATACCTGAAGGTTCACTGTGTTATTGAACACACAATCTAGCTTGATACGTATGTAATAACCTAAAGGTTCACTGTGTTAATAATTAATTACAAACAATAATGTAATATAGATATTGTTGTACATATATAACAACATAAAAGAAAAAAAAGTGGCATGTTGGATGTTGTATCTTGTCCGTCAGAATAATGAATAGAAAAAAGAAGTACCACAGATTGTGTCAGAATCAAAACCTGCAACACTCTCAGCACAACAGCCAACTAGCTGCACAATCCTTAATCACTTAAGGCCGATAGATAGCATTAAGCGCCTCCCCTTACATGACAGTAGCAGCCCCCTTAAATAATACCCACATCTTCCACTAATTGACCGTTAGGCCCTCCTAAACTAACTAAGTCCATCGCTACAGATACACGTTAGTCTTGGAGAAGTAGCGCTTAACATACACTTGGCCAAACCTTCCCCTATCACTCGTTAATCAATACCATTCAGAAACTGATTTATATGATGCACACATGCATAATGACAGATTCAAACATCTGGATCATTATGAATACAACATAAGCTAACATTAGATCAATATATGTGTAGATTAAATAAGATTTAGTTCAGTTCATATATGCCAGCAGAGATTTCTATGATTAGTGAAATGATTACCATCCAAGAATAGTATTTGATTTGGCTTTAAAATCTGGTTTCGTGCTACAAGCAGTTATAGTATCAATTATCAAAGAGGGAATGTAAAGTAGATGTTGTTGTATAACAGAACAGAAAAAAAACAGTGGCATGTTGGATGTTGTATCTTGTCCGTCAGACCAAAATTAGCATACATCCCAGAAAATAAGTTGATATGTCTCCTCAAAACATTACAAACCGGCACTTACTTACTACTTCCACAATGCAACCTTTAATTCTCTTCAATTTATCAATTAACTACGACAAACAAGCAGAAACATCCGCCTTGTAATCTGCTACATACCTACATACATCTCCAACATAAACGAGTTGCACGGTAGCAACACAAATGAGATGCTACATACATACGTACATCTCCAATATTTCAGGGCAGATTAATACTTGCACGGTTGCACTGAATCAAACAAATTAAAAATTTCAACCGAAATCCAGAATCTAGAAATTGAGTATATTCAACCAAATAGGAACAAACTTGTTTCTCTCCATCCAACAGAAACGAGTATATTCACTCAGAAACAAACTAACAAATCGATTGCATTGCACCGAGCCTAACTGAAAGCAAAATCCAACTGAAACAGATAAGAGAAAAAAAGTATTCAAATATAATACCTGCTGCCAATTGTAGAATGAGCGACGATTGTGTTCCTTGTTCTTGTTCAGCCCTGTCTTCAATCTGGTGAGAGTGTGCAAATTCGTCACTAACTGACGCCGTGAAAGTGTCTTCAATCTGGCGGCAGTGAGGCGTGATCGTGTGAGCAAGATGCAGGGCTCTATAGTCTGTACTTTAGACTTTGGACGGTGGTGGTGACTGGTGGTGAGTGAGTGATTTAGTGTTGAAATTTTGTGATTGTGATATGCAGCCAGGCGTGAAAGATGCAGGCGTCACCCGTGGAATGAAATTTCCTGCCGCCGCGTGAATACTGAAGAGTGAAGAGAAGGAGAAGCAAAAGAACGTGAGAAAAGTTAGGGTTGCTGTATAGACCGACCGGTCATATTAAAAATTTACCATATAATATATATATTTTTTAATATATATTATATATGCGGGTGACGGGTCGGGTGATCGGGTGAAATTTTTTCACCCGACCCGACCTGTCACCCGAACCCGTTTCACCCGTCACCCGTTTTTCACCCGTTTTTTTTTGATTTTTCACCCGTTTTTTCGGGTCGGGTGATCGGGTGAAACGGACACCCGTCATCCATTGCCATCCCTAGCTCTATCTTTATTAATATGAGGTTTACGAATATAAGACATCTTCGGTTTGATCTTGAGTGATTGTTGAACTCGAATGCGTGAATCACTTTCCTCTCATGGAGGGATATGGGTCAATCTCTCGTGAGTATAGTTGTGTGTGCTAATGGTGTAATGATACTCTCAATGCTCGGAGCAGTATTTTCCTTAGAATTATTTTGAGGTTTTGGACTTTCCGATCCTCACAAATTCCTCACTTGCAATGGGGTTAGCTGTTTATGATTTGGTGCTTCGATCAAAGAGTCACTCGCACTCGAAAGACCTTGTGGAATAAGGTCACACTCTTCCGCTCATGGTCCCTTTGGGATGACGGGACATGTTGATAACAAGTATGAAGCTTATGATTCATGTTTCAGGTCCGATACTTTTCAGTTAACGCTTATCAACTAACGAGTCAAAGGTCTTTTATTGGGTTATAACGGGGCTAAGGGGTATGATGTATGTCACATGGGACTGGAGGATCAATTTGGGAGTCGTGGAGCTTTTTTTTTTGCCATAGAGGATATGTTTCGCCTTTGCCATGGGTGGAATGATTGGACGGGTTTTGACAACCTTTTATTGGTTTCTACGGGACATCATTGGTCCTTTTGATTTGGATTCCTCCTTCTTGCCTCTTCTGGTGTGTGGTTTGAACTTTCTTCTCATTTTTGTGTTTTTGAAATTGCATTTGGCTCGTTGACCTTCTCAAGCATTTTTTTGCTTTGTATTTTGGCTTTCAGCTTTGGAGTTGCATTGACTCATTGATCTTCTTGAACAGTTTTGATGTTCTTTGTTGGTGTTTGGCTTTGGAGTTGCATCGACTCACTGATTTCTGCTTTCCTCAAACATTTTGTTTGTTACTTTTGTGAAAGATGGTGGGGAGGGACCATGGCTCCGGCTCCTTCGAGATCCTCTATTGCAAGGGTGAGTAAGTATATGTGGGGTGGGATGTTGTGGGGTTTATGAAGAAATAGTTTTTCATGAAAGGCTCAGCGGGGCTCACTAAGGGATTATGTACAGGGCAGTCAAAGCTTTTTGGTTTTGTGGGGATTTTTATTCCTAAGTGCCTCTTCATTCTCATTAATCAATGATTGTTTTCTTACTATTCTCGGATCTTTACATGAATCACAGTTCATATCTTGCTATCAACATTGATCTCACTTTGAATCATGCCTCTCCATGTGATGAAGGAATACACATGTCGCTCGTGGTTTTACCTCAATTGGCTCTCTCTACCTTCCCTCAACGCTCATAGGATTGTCCAATATCCTCATTTGAAATTCAAGGGAAAATACCGCTCTTTGCACACTACTCACTTGGTCTGTGGTGCTGAGTTTAATTAGACCCTTGTGTTCATTGACGGGTCGAGAGTTTAATGGTTCACGCACACTATTCAATCAATCTCTCAGGATTTTCACCAAAAATGTCGTTTCGATACGAATATATGCAAATGCAACTATCTACAATGCAATGTATTGTGGTAATATGGAATTACTATGTATAGGATGCATGAAATGATGAAAAATGAGTGGAGATGGTTGACTGAATGTTTTTTTTGTTTGTTTTGTTTTTGGATGCAATGCATAAGTGATAAGGTTATGACTAGTCTCGCTTGAGTCGAATTTAGCTCGCAGTTCATGAAGCTCATCCCATCATCGTTGGCCCTGAAGGTGGTCTAGCTGTTGGGGTCGCTGTCGGAGAAGTAGCTCTCGAGTGAGGTCGGGTTGGTGATTAGCTCCTAGATTTTGGATTTTAGGGAGTGACAACTCCCGCATGGTAGCCCCAAGACATGGAAATGACTGCATCTTTTTTCTCTCAATCTAGTCACTGATGCCCACGACGATTCTGGAAAAAGGCTCGAGCTCTCGGTGTTCTCCACTATCCCTCTAAAGATTAGTTTTGGAGGTTGAGATATTGGGATGAAGGCTGGTGTGTGGCAAGTGACGATGATGAAACATGTGGGTGTGTGATGCTCGTGAGTGTGGACGAGATTCATGTAAGGCTGATGATTTGAACTGACTGTAAGTGCATGTGACCCTTTTGTCATGAATGCAATGCATGTTTTTTTTTGTGTCCGATTGCATTTGTTGACGTTGTTTATTTAAGGGATGCCTCCTGTAGACCGTGAATTTTCACCCTATAAAGCAAAGTTGATGAATGATGTATAGAGGTGAGGGGGTCCCTTATTCGTTCTTTTTATTATACGTGCATGCCAAAAGAAACCTAGTTTTAGAAAATAATTTTGAAAACGCGTGTTTTCAAAGTGGTGGATTTTCTCAATATAAATTTTGACGCTCGGTCATTCGCAAATAAAATAGGGAGTGGGGAACCCTATACACATTAATCTAAATAAATTTGAAGGGAATGTATACACCTATACATGTACTCTATTTAGAAATGGACAAGAGAGAAAAGAAATCATAGGGGAAAACCTATACATCATTAATTCTAAAAAAGTCGTTAAAATGGGAGTTTTAAGCTAAACTTCTTCCGAACTCTCCCGGTCCGTCTTCGGGCTTCTGAATGACTGCTAACGCTCGGCCTCCTGGTTGGCTGCTTGCTTGCCTTTGGGTTCTTGACTGGCTGCTCGCTCATTCTTCGGGCTCTTGACCGGCTGCTCGCTCGTCTTCGGGCTTTTGCAGCGAAGCAAAACGGTGATCAAACAAAACGGGTTGGTGTTCTTCTGATTTTCAACAATTTAAACTCGAACCGGTGTCGCTAGTCTTTATGTCACTTGACTCGGGTTGGTGCAACTCTGATTTTATATTTGAACGGTTGGTGTTGGCCTTCCTGTCGCTCGGCTAGCTCCACGGGTTGGTGCGCCTCTGATTTCTGGCTCGATCCACGTAGTTGATCTTCATGCTGCCTCGTTTGCTCCGTCGTGGGGAATGAGGGATATTTTTGAGAAAGGAAAGGTGAATGATTGAGCACAAAATCATTGTGAAAATCCACCACTTTTGTGAAAACACGAAATGACTAGTACGCTCCACGGTAATGGCCACTGCTCTTGAAGGTGGGATGAACTTCAAAAATAGCGGGTCACAACATGGGGACTAAATCATTTATTTTGAAATACGTTTGTGAAAAACAACTTGAAAAGTGTTTTCAAAACAATTTTGAAAGAATGTTGGTGAAGAATGTTGTTTGAAATTCATTTGTGGAAAGTAGGTTTTTCGAAATCAATTTTTTGGAAATTGTTTCAGAAATAGCAATTTAGTGAAATAAACTTTTTAAAGGAGAATTGACAAATTTTGAAAACCCCATTTATGAGTAAATATTTTGTGGAACTTTAAATTAAACGAGCTCGCAAAACAGCTTTTAGGGACATGCAAACGAGAATTCCGAACATTTTAAAACGGATTGGTTTGAAAGAGTGGTTTGCACACATGTATAACATAAAGTAAATCGTGGCTATATTTGATGTGGAGCTGTAAGTGTTAATGTTGGGATAATCACTTTCCAGGTCAATTATGACTCCGTCTCACCGGGGGAACCGTCGTCCCTTCACTGTCATCTCTCGGGGTCTTTTTCTCTGCTATGCCCCTTGCGAGGCACGTTATCAAGAAAGTCCGGAGTGCTTAAGTTCGAAAGGTCAGGATACCCGAAGTGATAAGGAAACATACGCCACGGCCAGTGATGATCCGACAACGCCCCACTTTTCGGGAAACTCGGGGAAGTACTGCATGGGAACGGGTCTCTCGTCATCTGCACGGTCAGGTGTGTTTAAAGTCCAAATTATTCATTGACTACGTTGTGCCATGTATGGGTATCAGGTAAATACGGGATCCTCTATGGACGTGTAGCATGACATTGGGCTTTAAAGACACCCGTGGTACAGAGGAACAATGGAGAACTGAGCCCATGCAATCTTCAGGGTAAGGCAGAAGGGTGGTCAGACAGGCGGCATACAAAGGGGGTGACTACCCATAAAACCTGTCCTAGACACCGGATTAGGCAGTTGGACGCTGAAGGATCATGGTTCACTATATGCTGGTTTAGACTCGGGTAATGGAGGATCTTTTTGGATCATGAGCTTCAAGGCATTGGTCTTGGACCGTATTACCTCGTGGGTTAACTCCTTCTATGAAGGACCCAACTCATGGGGAATCAACCGTGGACCGGTTGGGGATCCCGTGACATGTGGATGAAGCGGGTGACACAGAGGAATGCATGTCTAAAGCTACCCAATGCAGCAATGGGTTGACTCCTTCTAGGAAGGCCTCATTTACAAAAGCAATAAATAAGTAATAACAATTAAGATATTATGTCATGCATGAAGAGCAGTAAACATAAGACCGTAAACACACAACAATAAACACACAAAAGTGAAGCATGTAAATGGTAAAGCGCACATGTGGCACTCAAAGCAAGTCTCAAACTCTGAACTCTCATCCTAACTGTCCTCTCAAAGCACACTCTAAGTGTGCAGTAGAGTAGCCCTAGCGGCTTATGAATCAATCTCTTGAAGGTTTTGAAAGAAGTGAGGAAATCCCGATAATTTTGAACGGAGTTCAGTCTTCCTTGAGTTTGAGAAAAACTCACTCAAGTTTTCCCCAGCAGAGTCGCCATTCTGTGGAGGGTGATTTTTCGGTATGAAGGGGGGTCTATCAAAATATGGTCTGACTGAGAAGCCTAGATCCTAAAAAAATACCATTCTGCGGAGGGTGAAAACCCGTTATAATTGGCATCCCTCAAATACCTACTAGATCGTCCGTCTTTCCCAAAAAGCATAAGGGGAGTATAAGTGAACACTACACCCGTTCTCGATGGGCTCCACGTGGACTTATGTCTCTATAAGGCGGAGTTGACTAGAGTCGCCACCTAGTTTGACCTAAGGAACTAGGAAAGGAGGAGAAGGGGGTTCTAAGAACCGTTAGTTGACTCTGAGATTGTTCCCTATGGATAGGACTTATCTGGTCATTTGTAGAGATTCTATATTGGGTTCGCACTGGGTTACACCCCTCAGAAGTGGCAACGACCACGACTTCGGATTGGTGCCCGTGGAAACCTTGGTCTCCAATTGTCGGGATTTCCTTCTTTCAAAACCTTATTAGAGAGATTCAATTTAAAGCCAAAGGATAAGATCAAGTGTGGACTGAAGAACAGATGATTTCGAAGAGTTTGGAGAAATAGGCTGGACTTGAGATATTGATTGGTGAAGTTGGTTTGAATATTGAGAGATTTGGATGGTTCTTGAGAGGTTTGAGGTCGTTTCGACTTTCACGAGATTAAAAGGATGCTGGGAGTTTTGAGGAGAAATGGGTATTTTGGGTTATTGTATTTTGGAGTCAAGGGGTGTTTTGGTCATTTTGTAGAGTGGAGGGGTATTTTGGTCATTTTGTAGAGCGGAGGGGTATTTTGGTCATTTTGTAGAGCTTAATGGTATTTTGGTCATTTTGTAGAGCTTAGTGGTATTTTGGTCATTTTGTAGAGCTTAGGGGTATTTTGGTCATTTTGTAGAGTTGAGGGGTATTTTGGTCATTTTGTAGAGCTGAGGGGTATTTTGGTCATTTTGTGAAGTTGAGAGGTGTTCGGATTCTTTGGTGGAATTGAGGAGTATTTCGTGTTTATAAAGTTTGGATTTTAGAATGGTCAGATTTTTGAGGTGATTTAGGAAGTCGAAAGTGTTGATGGAGTGTGAAAGAGGACATTTGGTTTACAGGTGTTCGGGTTTTGAAGATATTTCAGGTTTTTGATGACTAAGGGTGTCCGGGGGCATTCAGGAATTGGAGTTCTTTTGTGACTTGGAGTTGGTTCAGGGAAGGATTAAGGAGTATTTTTATGTACTGAAGCTCTAATGAAAGGATTGGATTGATTTATTCAGAATTGCCTCTCTTGAGATTTTAAAACTAAAAATCATTTTTGTTGTAAAAGGGCGGATAATCCCGAGGGATTACCCTATGTACCCCCTCGAACACGACACTTAATTAATGGTAAGTGTCGAGGCTCGAAAGATGGGGCAATGAATTTATGTCGAAAACTAGGATTCAGAGAGAAACACCATGAATGAGATGTTCTCGGTCGAACCCTAATAACGTCTCTAACTCCCGGGTTTAAAACATTAAAAATCGAAAATTCTGAAATCGAGCGGAAGAGAGTTAGACGATTCTAAAATCCCGGCTACAACTAGGAAGGTCGTTACTTCCCTAGCACCCCGCCTTGTAAAAATCTAGGCTGCAATTAGGGGAGGTTTGTCACCCTAACGCCCCGCCTAAAGAGATCCAGACTGCGACAAGGGAGGTTATGACCCCAGTGCCCCGCCTCGGATTTTTATTTTGGAAGGGAGACAAGTGACATCTAACTAGGAAGAAAACATTTTGAAGGTGTTAGACATTCACTGTTCCCCGAAAACTGTTTAGTTTTAAGTTTGAAAACTGAGTTAGAAAATCTTTGAAGTTGTTCGGAATTCTCGATAAAGAAACACTGATTTTGGGAAATGTTTTAGGAGAAAACTTTCTGTATATGTGAGAAGAACTTTCTACATTTGAGAAGAGTTTTCTATGATGTGAGAAGAGTTTTTCCTTTAAAATTCCATAAAATGGTTTCTTTTGAAAACTTGGTGAAGTTTGAATAAAATGATTGTTTGAAAACTTGAGAAAAGAGACTTTCAGGATTTTTGAATTAAAGGTGAATAATGAGGAATGCTTTTTGGGTTTTTGGAGTTTGGATGGAATCTACAATTTGAATTGGATTGAAGTTTGATTTGGATTGAAGTTCGGGCTGGGTCAAGGTCAGGAGGAGCCAAAGTTAGATCGGTCAAACTTGGGTCAAAGTCAACACTCGATCAAGGTCAAAGTTTGGTTGGTCAAAGTATGGGTCAAAATCTGATTGGTCAAAGTTAGGGTCAAAGTTTGGTCAAAGGTCAACATTCAGGTCAAGGTCAAAGTTTGGTTGGTCAAAGTATGGGTCAAAGTCTGATTGGTCAAAGTTAGGGTCAAAGTTTGGTCAAAGCTAGGGTCAAAGTTTGGTCAAAGGTCAACATTCAGGTCAAGGATTGGTCAAAGGTCAACATTCAGGTCAAGGTTTGATTCTTGGGGACTTCGTTTGATTTTTGAGGGTTTGGTTTGATTTTTGTGGGCTTGGTTTATTATTTTTTTTTTTTAGGCTTGGGCTGACTTGTGCTTGGATCGATTGGACTTTGGGTCGGTTTGGGCTTGGTAACGGGCCGGGCTTAGGCTTGGTAATGGGTCGGGCTTGGGCTAGGTAATGGGCCAATTGGGGTTGGGCTTAGTAATGGGCCGATTGGGCTTGGGCTTGGCCAGTTGGGTAGTTTGGGCCGGATGGGCTTAATAGGCCGAATGGGGCTTTGGGCCTTGTTTGAACTTTTGGGCCGGATGGGCCTTGTGTGGGCTTTTGGGCCGAATGGGCTTAATGGGCCAAGTGGGCCTAACAGGCTTAATGGGCCAAGTTGGGCTTTGGGCCTTGTTTGAACTTGTGGGCCAAATGGGCCTTGTGTGGCTTGGGCTGATGGGCTTAATGGGCATAGTGTGCTTAATGGGCCTAGCGGGCTTAATGGGCCGAAATGGGCTTTGGGCCTTGTTTGAACTTTTGGGCCTAATGGGCCTTGTGTGGGCTTTTGGGCCAAATGGGCTCAATGGGCCAAGTGGGCTTCATTTGGCATTTGAATTGAATGGATGTTTGGATTTTGAAATTGAATTTCGAATTGGATCTTTATTGATTGTGGATTTTATTCTGACAATAAGGGATGATTTGGAAAATTTTGAGGAAACGGGTATTCCTCACATGGACCGTGTCTAGGACCCGTATGCATTGAGGATACCCCAAACCTAAAACTTTTCTACAATGGGTGACCTATGGGCTATCTACGGTTTTTTATTGTCTTGGGCCTCTATATCGGGCTGGGCCCAAGACTTGTCAAACTAATCTACAACGTGTAATGTATAATGAAAACAAGCAATAACAAAATCAAAAATGGATGACCGACAGATATAACACGAAATTCAATTCAAAGTGGGCATATATTTGTTTCCTTTTTTTATTTCTTTATTGACGAGTCCTCAGTCCAAATGGGAGCTCCTCTAGTCGTATAAATCATCAAATTCAAGATTGAGAGTACAGAACAAAATTTCTTCAAAAGCAAAGGCGATCAAAACTAAACTGATGATTACAAAACGAATTTTATTCAACTCCCCTATGAACTAAAAAAAAAAGGTACTCAACGATTCTTTTTTTTAATAGTCTGTGAATCAATGATCTTAAGCAAGTTACTATGAATCTGATAAGTTAAAAAAAAAACGCCACACCTAAAGGAAGAAATGACATGCTATTACAAGTTCGGTAATAAACAATATATGCACCACACTAAACAGAGACAGGAAACTAAGCAAAGGCATTCAATAATGTAAATTCACTTGAACTTTGTAAGTTCTTCCGAATTAAGGTTACTACCGGACCAAAGAGAGTGGACATCTTCCTCACGCTGAGAATGAACTGACTTCCATGAGAAACCGTCGGACCTTCAAACTCAAGGCAAGCTCCAAACAAACTCATGCATGAATGTAACAAAGCAAGCCCAGCATATCATGTATATACCTCGGTCATTGAACAAAAACGAAGGCATAAGTAACACTTAGAGTTAATGAACAATACAATGAAATGAGACTGTGTGCATAGCCAGTTACACGCAGAGTTCGAATCAGGTACAAACAGTCCCTCAATACCCGATGTGTTTCTCGTTAAACATCAGAAAAGGAAATCCAAGCAGAATGAGGTTGCAGTCGACGAACAGACAAATCGAAACCCATTCAGGGCTAGTTTAACACGAGGAGCAGGAACAAAACGAACATGCCCATCTATGATAAAAATCTAAACGAACATATTGGACTTCGGATTATTGTTCCGAAAACCACTGATTCCCAAAATACTTGTGCCTGTGTTCAATAGGACTCAAATCCACCATCGTAGCACGAAATGTATAGATAAAATGAAGCTATCCCAAATTAGGGTCGGCCTGAGTCGCCTAAGATTGCGAAATTACCGCAAAAGCAGATAATGAATACAGAAGGAGATAGAATATATACCTCTTTGTTCGGCAGCAGGGTTTACAAATTACCGTGAGTGTAAACATCGAAGGGCGCAGAACTACATGCTCCGCGTTCGCCAGTTGAAGGAAAGAAGAAAAACGAAGCAGTTCCTTGTTTCGCCGCCGTGTTGCAGAGATGGAAGGAGGCGTAGCACCTCGTCGCCAGTTGCGAGCAAAATTACCGGGAGAGTAAGAGAATGAAGAAAGGTTGAGGCATGCTCCGAGAAAGGGATGAAGAGAAGGTAGGGTATGTATGTTTCTTGTCGCCAGGGGTTGCAAAATCACCGTGAATGAAGAGAATCAGGGAGGTGTGAGCATGTGTGCTCCTCGATGAAGATTTCGATTGGAGTAGTAGAGCAAGGAGAAAGGAATTCTGGTTTTTTCGAGTTCTTGCTCTTCTCTGTGAGGGGTTTAGGGTTCTTCAAAGGAAAAATCAGAGGGAGGATGGTGAGAGTGTTGGCGACCGGCTTTTTTTGGAAGAATGAAGAAGATTAAGGTCTGGGTTCCTTGTTTCCACTGAGGAAGGGGAGGAAGGTGCTGGGAAGAAGAGTCGGCCACCGTGTGATGAAAACGGGAATGAATCCCCAGTCTAGGGTTTTTCGTTTCAAAAGTTAAAGGGAGGACGAAGGAGGCCCCCGCGCTAGGAGATCGGCTACTGGGTTTTATTTCTTCGAATGCCTCCGGGTGGAGATGAAAGAGGGCAAAGCATGTATGAGTTCTTCAGTTTTGAGTACCGATGAAGCTTGCAGAGAATGTTGGGGAATGAAATTGGCTCTTTCAAAACAAAACCCATGCTGCAGATTAATCGAGACTGAGTGGAGTTTGAGATAGTGAGCTTCGAAAATGGCGGAATGTTAGGGAGGGCGAATTTCAGGCGTGGGTGTATCTTGGGGAAGAACGACAGAGGAATCAGGAGTATGGGCCTCCATACTGTAGTGTCTTGATCGACACTTTCAAAAAAAACATGCCCCATACTGTAGTGTTTTGTCTTATGGGCTTTATGTGGTATTTACACAAAAGAAATGGGCTGATTATAAGGTGTGGACCGAATTGGGCCGGGCCCTATTTGGATACTAGCTGGCGAAAATAATGGTAGTCACAAAACATGCCCCTACCGAGTTTCAAATAGGACCTCACTCTGCCTTCCTTCATGTCCTACCAGTTGAGCTACGACCGATTTCGATAGTTAATAGCGGAGAAACAAAATAAAAGTCAGGTCGCATGCTGAAATAACAAAGAAAAACGCCTCCAGCCTACGCCAGGAATCAAACCCAAGATCTGCGGGTTGTATGATGGGAACCTTAACCAGTTACCCTATGTCGGATTTCAGTACATTCATGGGAGAAATATTATAAGAGCTCTAAATTCAACTGGATAACTCCTCTAAAAATGCTACGAGTTTAAAGGAAAGTATACAAGGAAAAAAGAGAAGATTAACCTAATGGCATGAAATTATGGAATGTAAATAATAAGATATAAAACATAATCCAAAATAAAATAGACAAAATAACGTAATAAGAAATACATGAAATAATGAAATAGTACTAGTACGCTGGTGATAAAAATACAAGTGAATGTAACAAAAACGGAAACTGAGTTAGATATGTACGAATAGCGAAAAATAAGATAGAATAAACAAGTAATAGAATAAAATAAGATAAGAGGAAGCCTAATCAAATAAGCAACAAAATGGAATAAACTACTATGAATAATAACAGTAAAAGACACACATAAAATGATAGAAACTAATAATGATGAAAACCGAATAAAGGCAAATACTAAAAATAAAAATACACGTAAAAAAACAATGAAATAAGCTAAGCTAAGTAAGTGACAAAATGACATAAGGTAAGGACAATGTAAAACAACTAGACGAATAAATAGGAGAATACGAAATAGAATAAAATAACATAGTAAAATATGTAAGTAAACAGAGAGGGACGGGTTTGAAATCGGATTGTCATTGGAAATTCATTTTTGCAAAATCATGTTTTTATGAAATGCGTTTGAAAAGGATTATAAAACGATGGTTTCGTTTTAGCACGCACGCTAATATGTTTTTGAAAAAGAAAGGCGACGACTCCTCTTATTTTATTTATTATTTCAGAATTTGTTTTATGGGGTGAGAATTTTTGGTGTCTACACTACAAAAATATTCTTTGTGAGGTTAAGTAAGAGAACCTTCATTATGTAAAGTATCTATTGAACGTTTTGGAAATACCAATTCAAAATCCTTTTGAAAACGCATACAACTCCAAGTCCAACTTATGCTATTTGCTTCTTTTCTTAGCGTGGTTAATTGTGTCCACTTAAGGGAGCTTCAAGAATCATCCAACCCTGATGTGATCAGCATCAGTGTTGAACTATCCTTCCACCCCAATTTGTGTTTGGCTTCCCTTGATCACATGCAAATCAAGTTCCACCTCCCACTTCATTTTCAAGCATCAGATAATACACTCATTTCCAATTTTCTATCTTTCTTTTTTTGTCAATCTAGTCATAATCATTACATCTCCAAAGGATAGAACTCCGTCCATCAGTTATCTCCATTCACTTAAATCCAGTTACCTAGGGAATCTTATTCTCACTAGGTTCTATGTCGGTTTCATACCCTTTCATGAATCACTATATTACATATATACATATATTTTATCAAAATACAACACACGGTTTTACATTTTTATACTGTCGGGGTTTTAGTTCCCCGGGAGTTTCTTTACTCCCTTACACTTGTACTCTCACACACAACTGTTAACAAAATAAACACACTTATCACAATGGTATTCGCATCTTCTGTGCGCAATTACCACAATTAAACCATGAATGAATATGTATGTTTATGTAACGCACGCACCAATCATCCAAACAAATTATTTTGTGCTATGCACAACGTAGTTCACGTACACTTGTACGGTAAAGCACACTAAGCGGTTTTGCGCTCTACCCCCCTTAAAAGGGATTACGCCCACGTAATCAACCACTGAATATTGGTTTAAAATGTTCTACCATCGTGAAGTGTTTTAATCTTCCACGCGGTCTGTTATACAATGTGTTCTGGTTAGAGGATCTTAACCATATTGGTGGTTTAGTCCCTAAACCAAGAATTCTCATTGGAGTTTATTTTAACTCTTAACTGGTTTCGGTTCTGGCCTGTGAGGCTTCTTAGGCATTAATAATTAGCCATTTATTCGTATTCACTATGCACATTCGGTATCTGAAGCATGGGTTCACTGGCCTCTGCTGCGCAACTCTGATAACTTTAGAGCTTAGCTTGCCCCGTTCGTTATTCTTACTGTATTGTATATCTTCCATTTATCACCTCGCATTTCCTATGCACCGGTCATTATAACATTATTCTTCCACAATTAACATGTTCCCAATTCCTAGCTATCCCACTCGATCATTACTACACTAGAGCAATACCAAAACACTCAGTCATATAGAGTGCAGAGGCGTAAACTCTTGGCAGTAAATCTCTTATGCGATTCGCAATGGAATTCACATTGTGCTTCACTGAGATTCTTATCTCATAATACTGGGTACTGGCTTACTGCCTGGTTCATTTGTTAACACTTACCGTTGTATCTCCACTGAGTCTAACTCATAACTCGGCTCATTAGCCATTTTATCATTTAACAATATTTATACAACGGTCGCTTACTGCGCACCGTATCCTTACTCATTATACAACGTCAACTTACACTGCATCCGCTATTATATTAGCTTCCGCCATTACACTGTGTTTCGCCACTTATTTGGCTGATTGCTGGATACGCTATTCCTCGAGTCTTTATGCTCCTCGAGCGAACCATTACTTTGTTACCCTCACTCGAGTTATAAACCGGCATTACTCAGCTCGGTGCTTCACATTATACACATATTCTAGCAAGATAGCTGCTCTCCCGCAATAACAACATGGTCAATCCTTAACATATTTCTTGAACTTGGTTCATATAACTACCGCTTCGGCGGTTTCACAACATCTAGAGGTATCCCCACTCTTAAAGCAGTGGTTCGTTCTCCGCTCTACCACTTATACAACATAAACTTCTGCAATCCATCAACTTACATAACATATTTGTTCGTGGCTTATAAGCCTTATTGCCTCGAGCTCTGCTCATTTTGGCTGTTCACGCACGTTTACTTCTCTGTACAATATTACATGGTTTAGAGGTTGCATTGGGCTCCATGACAAGGTCGTTGCATCACGCTTCCTTTCATGGGATGCCTCTTAGGAATGTCAGTCTGCCTCCTGACGACTTATGTTTAAACTGATTGTTAGTTTCAACCTTTGCGTTTCTGTCACGTTATTTCGTTCAATGATTGTTGATCCAAACACCCCTCAAGGATTGCTCCTGGGTGTTACTAAGTTATGCCATTACCTCTGGCTTTCACTTATTGGTACGTCAAATAAACTACGTCGTTTCGCGTTCTTAGCTGGATATTCGTTCCAGCTATCATGTTTTATCCCTGGGGATTCTTAAGACATATGCGATGTCTTTACATAGCAGTCAGTGCACTTCACACTTCTTGACTCTTATACATTTCCTTGAAATGAATTCACTAATTCCTTTAGTCTCGTTAACTTAACTGAGTTATTTGCTTCAACCATTCTTGGTAATCCATTACTCTTGTTTGACTTTTACTGTTGACCATAGTATGGAGTCGACTACTTCCCGTGTTCCTGACTCTACTCGTATACATATGTGGGGTACCATACTGATACATTGCTACATACCCGACTAACCCATAAATAGGTCTGTCAAGTCCACAAGCTCCTATCGGAGTGCGGTCGTCCCACATTTCAGTTGGTACACTCATAGTGTCCGTCACACGCCTAGGTGAAGTATTCTATTGTCAACTCCCTTATATCATCCTATGATAATATGCATTCCGTGCTTCCCGAACTTAATCAAGGGAAGGTCTATCCACTGTTGTATTACCATGAACTCAATCCATTCCCTCGGGTTGCTACCCTTGGGTTTACCGGTTTCCGTCTGGTTATTCAAAAGTAAACTGGGTATAACTTACCTACCGTGTGGCACTGAGGCCGGTGTAGGTTCTCTGGTTTGGTTTAAAAGAAGGTTAGAAATAAGTATTGGTTTGAAAGAAATTTGGTTTTTGAAAAGAAAAGAGTTTGAAATAAATCTGGGTTTGAAAGAAAAATTCTCGTGGTTTCACAACGTCTTCTTGCCTTAACCAAGTCTAGCTTCTCGCTGACTGGTGTATTTCCACTTACAAATGTTAGGCTGTCAAGCCCTTCCACGGTTATGATGATCTCACTTAACTTCGTGGTACTTTACTAAGCACTTTGTAGTTGTTAAAAATTTTCCCGAACATCCCTGTTATAGCAGCACTTGCCATGGCAAGTGCGCCATGCTAACTGGCTGTCGGTTAAACACACTCCAGTTGCGGTGTTGTTCTTACCCGCACTGTTATCGGTGGCCTTGTTGGCCCTTACTTGACCTTACAGTCTTGACATTAAATCCTCTGGATGACTTCTCACTGTCTTTACATAATAATCATTAACTAGGGTGTTTCCCATCCTTGGAGACCCCTTTTTACTTAGTACTGTATCTTCTTCGTAGCCCATTCCACGCATTTGTCGTGGTTACTGAGACTTGTCTCTTGTTTGGGTACTACGTTGTAGTTCCTTAGTTGGTTGGTATACCGTTGGTGTATTATTTAACAACTGTGGTCCCATAGACACTCGTCCCGGGTTCCATTTCTTCACTTCTTGCCTGTTGCACGGTTGGTGTGTTGCAAGCTGGTTGTTCTCGACTGCTCGGCATGTCGACCCAGGTTGCCGGAAATTCCACTCTTCGCTATGAAATGCGGTTAAAATTGTTTAGAAGGAACCGTCTCCGGGATTCCCACTTTTCGGGATCTACCGTATGACAGGTTCTCCGTACTCACAGTGGTACTTAATAACAGCCAGATCGGGTATTCCCGAGTAATAGAGGACTTCCATCTCTCTAGCGTTGTTTCCAAGTTATAAAACAGGGATTGTGGAGGGTGGGATGGATATTGTAGGTTTCCAGTACACATTGGTAATTCCTAACTAGCGTATCTCTCACGCTATCACTCAACCCTTAACCCAAAGTACTAAAATCCTAACTCGGTACTTCCTAAGCTCGGTAATTCAGTCATCAGAGCGATACTTCGCTCTGATACCACTTTTTGTAACACCCCAACTACAGCCATACACTTAACAACAAATTACAGCGGAAAACTTAACTCATCTCATTACTTAAATCAATGGTGTTACACGCCGTTAGCCACCCACGTGGCTAACAAGGCTAATACATATTCATTGTATCGGTCTGATGGACCAGATTCCCGAGCAACTACACATTACAATCTTTTTCCATTACCAACATTCATTATTGATTTACATTCCAACTGTACCGAGTATTTACAAACTAATGCCGACAACAATTTCGGCCTTACTACACCTACAATACATAAGTAATTCATTAACTACCCATGTAGAATCAACTACCCAGTCCTACTCTCGGACGGTCTCCCGCTCCTTGTACCTGAAATAGAATTGGAATAAAGGGTGGCCCCCAAGGGGCTCAGTACCTTTGCTGGTATGGTAATCCCGCAGCCCGCATGCTACCGGGC
This sequence comes from Limonium bicolor, assembly GCA_023374045.1. Lineage (NCBI taxonomy): Eukaryota > Viridiplantae > Streptophyta > Magnoliopsida > Caryophyllales > Plumbaginaceae > Limonium > Limonium bicolor. Next base: position 101,400,932 of record CM041777.1, on the reverse strand, counting down.
CACGCACAACTAATTGTCGTCTAAGCATGCGGTTGATTTTATTTAAATCATGCATGTTAACTGTAAACACATAACACATTACATACCATAAAAATGGGCTCAGCAAAACAGTCAACACATCTTTACTCATTAGAACACTCATTGTGTACTTTAACCCTAGAGGGTTTCTCCTCTATTGGAGCTATTTCCTTAATAGACGACACTTACCCACTAGTCGGGTTATTCTCCAAAACGTCTTATATTAAACTGGGTTTCATATCCATGATCCACATACTTCACACAACAACCTATACCACATATTGACATCCATCTTACATAAAATCGCAGTAAAATTGCATCACATCGTCAACACATAACATAACGGGAACGGTTCTCATTAGGAACCGACCCAAACATAATTAGTTCACTTGGAGAGCCTAGAGAATGTTGCCAAACTCATGCTAAGCTCGTTACATAACTCATTACCGTCCTGTTAAATGAACGAACAACTTAATCCCAAGGTGCGTCGGATATAGTGATCCAAGCACACCGAACAAACATAGTATGCCCCTGTGGCCCAACGTGAGTCAGTAAAATAGCTTTGGTTAAGCTAAGGGAAGATTGGAACCCAAATGGGAAAACAACCATAACATACAAAGAGAATCGAACCGGTTATGACATCGACTCCCATACTCACACGCGTGGCCGGAATAGACCGGGCTTCTCACTCCCCGGTTAGCACTTGTTAGAAGTCTCATTATTGGACTTAGTACATTAATTCACACTTAGGTGGTTAGGTCTAGTTAGACACACGCAAGGGTAGTGAACATATTAACATGCACAAACAAACACATAACTAACTCACGCATAGCCGTGGTTAGAACGTTCCTTAGGTTGGAAACGTTATTACCGGATACCGTTCTCTTACGTTTACCTAATAATGGTTAACTAGTCTTTCATACGCATTCGAGGTTACCGGTATCGGTACGCAAACACACAACAACAACAACGACTGTAAACTCGTTTCATGATTTATCTTATAACGTGGAAAACATACAGAAAAACACATTGGCATACAAGCCGGTGTAATCCGGTAGGACACAGGTTGCAAGAAAACCATACCTGTCACCGCTGTCCACTACATTGTGTCCTTTTAGGTTCCTCGGACAAATCCCGTACAACTGGTAACATTACAATTACTTCCATTAACATTGGGGTAACATGATTGCTTAATGTTTAATGCGCCCATAGTTTACCCCGTCATCCCGTTACACTTAATTTACTCTTGTGATCTTAAGTTTACAACTTTCACATCAAACCCAACACTTGTTTACACATTTTAAGGCCTTTATATTTCACCAAACAAGGCCTAAACATCACCTAAAACCATTACCATTCAATCCCCCATCATTAGAAGTCATTTACACACATTTTGAGCAATTTTTGCCCTGGTCCGGGACTTGGTCCGGACCCAAGGTCCCGGACTATCACTGATTTGTACTCTCGGCCTTATTTTGCTTGTGGTCCGGGACTTGGTCCTGGACCTAGGTCCCGGACCAATGTCAACTTCTACTCTCGGCATGTTTTTAAGGGTGGTCCGGGTACCTATACAAGGGCTAGGTCCCGGACCATGTTAATAAGTTGTCAAAACATCATTTTTCAACCCCTAATCCAACCCTAAACCTTGTCTAATCATTCCATAATCTTTCCACATGTTTCCTACATGTATAAACACCTTAAATCATGCACTAAACCTTCCTAAATCATCACTAACTTGTTACCCAATTTCTTACAACAATTTCTAACACTCAAAACATTTTTCCTTAGATTTCTAAGTGGTATAATATGCCTTCCATCACAACTAACCAAAGTGTTGTCTCTCAAACATTACCACTACTCCAAAAGCATTCTTTCTCACATACACCTCCATTACACAACTCCTTCTATTTCCACAAGTTACACTTAGACCTTCACAAGGCATTTTTTTTCCTTTGTTTACCACAACTTGAACAAGACTTACCACTTCACACAACATGTCTTTGGTGCATATTAAACACCCATTTAAACTCTAAATCCACCAAGACAATGCCCAAGGCACCTTAACACTTAAGAACACCTTATTTCACTTTCGTTCCCTATCTTGACACTTAACAAATTCCCTTTGGACACTAAACAAAATGAATAGTACTTTCTCGCGTCGTAAATCTCATTGCAACACTTAAAATCCCTTTGTTTATCAACTAAATTTTGCAATAGCCTCTCTTGGTATTCTCATACCCAAACACTTAGGTTTTCACCTTTTGCAACCAAGAACACTTATCAATTAGTACACATTCCTTACACACACAAACACATTGTTTTTCATCCTTTAACCATCCAAGACATTCATCTTCACAAGTAATGCTCTTTACACACAACTAAACCTTTAAACTACACTATATCAAATATAGTGCATAAACTTAAATTGCTTGGCACTTAGGCCCTTAAATAGCATAAACCTTAAACACTGAATTTCCCACATTTAAATGCCTTCAACCTGCAATTACACACAACAAGGCTCCATGTCTTTTAGTCCACCTGTGGATAGTTTTCTATCTCATTCCCATTGGCTCTTTAAGTAGGTTTAATAAACAATTCAAGCTCATTTTCTTAAGACACATAAAACTTCATTAAGTAGCTCATTTACCTCTTTTTCTTCACAACTTCCTCACTTATTTTTCCTTGCTCTCTTGTTTAGAAATCGGCAAGGAGTTTTTGATTACTTGTCAAGCTTCTATTCAATACACAAATAGGGTAATGAGCATTATGTGTAATACTTAAACTCATAATTAAACCCTAGATCATCATAAGTGTTTTAAATACTAAAATGGATATTTACCTTGGATTTGAATGAGAATTTGATTAAGTAGTAAGAGAGGACTCCACCTAGTCCTAGTCCTTTGAAGTTGGAATGAAGCTAAACAAAAGCAAGAGAAGACACCATTACAAGGTGATTCTCGGCCATGAATAAAATTAGAGGAAATGCTAGTTTTTCTTTGATTTTATTACCGTAGAACCAAGAAGAACAACAAGGTGCAAGAAATGGAGCTTTTCTCCTTCAATGGAGATTCTCCATGGAATCAAACTTGAGCTCTTGAAGATTTGAAAAGATAGAAGTGTAGAGCTTGGCCTAGCTAAGACAATATGGTCTTAGAATTTGATTTGGAGCATGGAGTTGGATTTGGCAAGTAGTTGAAGATGGAGAAGAGAGGTGTTGTAGCTTGAACGTCTTGGTGTTGGGAGAACAAGGAGGAAGACGGTGGGAAAGCAAGGAAATGAAGAAAGGTGAGGAAGAGGTGAGTTTGGAAGATATTTAAAGTTATAAAGGTAAATAGTACTTTACTTTATTTCTTTTACTTTCTTTAGTTGGTTGGCTTGGTATGGTGAATCACACTCTAAAAACCGTGCCCCCTTCATATTAGAGATATTTATGGCCTTTGTTGACCAAATAATTGACTTATGTTGACTTATAACTTAAACTAGCACTATTAGAGCACTATTCACAAATTAAGGCACATAATTGTGAAATTTTTTATTTCCCATTGATTTAGACTTCCTAATGTGATACTAAGTAGTACACATGTTGATTAAAGAGTAATGATGGACATTTAGCCACTCAAAACTCATTTCCAAGACAATTTTTCAAAAATGTGCTTTAAGGCTCCTTAAAGCACATTTTTGTGTTTAACTTGTTTTCAAGCTTGGTTTTCTTTAGTAATTTATTTATTATGTTCATTAACATGTAAATGAAGTCTTGGTAAGCTTATTTAGTCTTATCCAAGATTATCCCAAGCTTAGAGCATATTTTTGCCCATATTGTTAAGGTACTTAATTGTGTTTACTATGGTTTAAATTGTACATTAATGTTTCTAAGGATTTTTTTAGCCTTATTATACCATAGTTTAAAAATTTATATAACGTATCAAGTTTTGTGGTAATCATACCAAGTTTAGAGTACACATTTGCTTAAACTGACTTTATGGTGTTTTCTTCGGTTTTAAACTGTCTACCAATGTATCTTGAGGACTTAATTAGCCCATAGAAAATCATAATCACATATTTAATTAACACTTAAAGGTTTGGGGTATTTCAAAAAAGAAAACAGTAGTCCGTGACCCCGGACAGACTGTCCGTGACCCCGGACAGACTGTCCGTGGCCCCGGACACGTTAAAAATTAAGGATTTTTTGTAATGCAGTTTAAGGGGAAGTTGGAAGATGATCTAAGGTAGACATATGGACTCATAGATAGTCAAAAACATTATCACATGTCCTAAATTTAATATCATATGTAATACATTGTTACATGTGTTAAATAACACTAATATCCCATAATAAATTGTATACGTATTTTATACACTCTAAACAAATTCTAGAGACAAATTTACACTCATATATACACTTCCAAACAAAAATACTATAAATAATAATGTGACACATAAATATAGTCACATGCTTATACATATGTACAACTAATGTTATAGTGTTAGAAGTGAAAAGTTTTCAAAAATCCCTCCAATATGTTGCTGCCGCCTGCCTACATGGAAAAAAGAAAACAAGTATCATCACCTTGCTCACCTCCCCATACTTCTCTCGATTATTTCCAGCCTAGTACACCAGCACTTATCCTCCTTCATGTCCCTTCTCTTCTCATTCTTACAATAGTCTTCCCTTCTTTCTGCAACTGCGACAGCTCTATGCAACAGACACTCCTCATCCTCTATTCTTTGGCCCTATTCTTTTGTCAAATCATAAGCTAGTTTATTTGATCAGCTAGTTTGTTCTCTCTTTATGTCACATCATATCAACTATTTTTTCTTCTACTTTTGCTAATTTCAGCTGATAACAGCTCTCGATTCAGCTAGGCAAAAAATGGGGCCTTCTCAGCTGGAAGAGCAAAGGAGCACCAAGTGACTCAGCTCAACAAAAATACTTTACATCCTCGATTGAAACCACGATCCAACAGCAAGCGGAGGGAACGACAAGCCGCTCACTTCTTGACTCCAAACAGCAGCAACAACTAGAGTTAGTTCCCTCTTTTCTCTCTGCCTTGCACCTGCGTTTTCATGGAAGTTTTTTTTTAGCCTCTTAATTTCTTTAAAGGGACAACCTTGTAAAACCCGGCCCCAAGCGATCTACTCTCTCACAGCAAGTTACACGGGTAGAGAATGCTTATCAACAGCCTTGGCTCTTCGCCTTGACTTGAGTCTGGTACTAGCATTCTTTCCACAATTGTAATGCCCAACCTTAATCCGGAAATTTTTACGCGGAAGCGAGACCCCAAGGGCAAGGGGCTCTTACGGATTAGGTCATAAGACCAATTAGGCATCACCGGCTTTGGGTCAAAAGACCCAACCAGCCTATTACTCAGTGCAGATGGAACAACCATCCACTTAGCCACAAGCAAGAGTCGAGAGTGGACTTAAACCTCCCAACGACAAGTTCCTCCACTAACTCACATTCCCGTGGCCCAAATGCCTCAGTCGAATGCCAGGCCGCAGCTCAGGCTGGGTCAACTCCGTCCCTCTCACTGCAGCCCGAGTACATGAGCGTCCCTTAGCGGCCGCACTCGTCCTCGGCACCATCGGGCCTCCAACAGCCTAACAGCCAAAGACCCCAACTAGTACGAGTCAGTAAGGTGTGCTATCACGGACCACGTCGCACCCTGTCTCCGCCCTGTTCTAGGACTCAACACTTGCCGAACTGTAAGACGGCTCTAATGTGTAATGCCCCTTGCACCTTTCGTGCCAGGAGTCATACATTCAGGATGACCCTTAGTTTCCTCGTGCTAGTGGCCATCCTTGTGTGGGACAATGTAGGATTTCCATTCCATTTTGTTAACCCTATCATCCTGACCATCCACCAGAGGCTGAGCGTGGCCGCTGACATGGCTAAATATGTGAATGAGCACAACAGCGTCAAGAGCAGCATACTCTAGCTGGTTCTTAGTTAGTGGGTGTTGCTCCCAATTTGTGTTCTGTCTCGTCTTATTCAAGGCTGCTCCCAGTACTTTCTTGGAAAGTCCAGATAATCCACCACAAGGCTCTTTAAACACATTTTGTATATCCAGAAGCATTTCATAGTGTTTAAAGCACTTTAGCTGCTTGTACATCTGTTCTAACTGTTTCATGTCACATTAAAAATTATAGCCAAGTTTCAGAACACATGGAAGTGGAACTCCACTGATCTCTCTCTTCTTTTTCTAGGTTGTAACAACACCAGCACCAGCGTGAAACCGCGTATAGAGAGCTCCAAACAGAGAGGTAAAACGTGACTCATATCTGGCTGTACTAACCTCACTTTTCACCGTTTTTCTTTTATGAAAACTAAAGGCTTTTCTCCTTGCATGATACTGGAACCTTATCCTTGTGGCTAGCTGTCGAAAACAACAGTAGAAGGCCCCTCAAATCCAAGGTAAAAGGCTCTTCCTTCGGTATTTAAACATTAAGTATAAATCTCTCTAAACTAGTTAGTTGGACGAGTAGCTAACACAACTTATCCTCTTTGTGTAATGTGTCTGAAAGGAGGTGGTGTTCCACTAAAAACCGGAGGCTGTGGGATAATTGCTTGAGGAAAGGAATTAATTTTCAAGAGGTAATTATGTCACTAGAGCCTTAAGGTTTAAGAAAATTTACATACAAAAATCTAACTTATAATACATATTCAGCCGAGGAGAGTGGTGTGGTTGGTGAGAATTTCTTGGTGGTTATATTGAGGTAAGAGTACTGATACTCATTTTTAATACCTTAATGTTGCTAGTTTGTAGTTTAATTAATACCCGAGAATATATGTTGTATATGTGTTGTAAAATCCTAAATACATGGAGAAATTTAGGGGATTAAGTATTTGTTTATGAAACTAAAGGTTAATGACTTGTTTAAAGTCAGATTTATGGGTTAAAAAGAAAACAAATGATTTTTAGAAGTTAATACATAAAATTGTATATAGCCATGAGGATGAGTATATATATAAGAGTGCTAGTTAAGTCCTAAAAATATGTAGAGAATAAAGGACTAAATACTTTATTAGTGAAACTAAATACTAATGGCTTAATTAAAATATATTTCATACGTAAATCATGAAGGAAAATAATTTAATTAGCTAGGTGTAAAAACGGCTACAGGCCGTGACTAATACAATTTTTAGGACATCTTAATTACACTTAAAAAAATTATTATGAGGCTATTTTTAAGGCCATATAATTAGGTTATATTATTATGTGTAATTTGAGCTTTAAATGGTTATTACTAAATTTATAAACTGATTTTGAAAGGTTGTATAAATTTCTGGTGCAAAGATTATGGTTCTAGCAAATATGACTATCTAGAAATAGATATTAGAAAGGTATTGGTATATTTATAAACTTTTAACATGGTTTAAATAAATTTTAAGACCTTATAAAATGTCTAAGTAAATAAATAAATTATATATGAGGTCAAAACATAATTAGAAATAAATATAGAACATTAAATATAAATAGAAACCGAGAGGGATAATCTTAGGAAGTTTATAACTATAAATGTGAATTTTATGAGATTAGGGGTTACATATAAAAATAGAGTATTAATTGGGGTATTTTAGTAAATGTGTGAAAATTTTTAAATATAGGAGTATATAATGTGATTTCCGAAAGGATAGGGGCTGGAATGAAATTAAATGACCCTAAGGGTCTGTACGTAATTTTGGGGAAAATATTGGTTGGTTTTTGGGTAGATAAATCAATGGGTATAAAATAACGTTTTGATATTAAATGGTAAGTTTATAAAATAAATATGGCCAAAGTGCAAATAATGAAAGTTATGGGTTGAGGTACAATAAAAACAAACAGTGGGTGGTCTATTGTGAATTAAGGAAAATGATGGGTTAGTTTTAGTATTTAAAAATAATTAAAGTGTATATTATAAGGTTTTAAGTAAGTAAATGAAAGTTTAGGGGGTTATAGTGTAATTAAAAGAAATGTAGGGGTGAATAAATAAATATGAGAAAATTGGGGTACTGTTCGAATATCTTAGATTATAAGTTACTAAGGTTAAGATTATAACAAATATGGATTATGGGGTAGTTTTGTAAATAAACAAAACATATGGGATGACATGAGGATTACCGAAAATAAAAAGGGCTGTTTGGGAAGCCTTAAAAACATGGGCAGAATATAATATAAAGTTTTTGGGTGATATAATGTGACATTATATTAAAGTATGAAAGGATTTAATATAAAGGGGTTATTAAAGAGCAAATATGCATTATATATATATATACAGTAAATGGTGGGGTAAGTTGGAGAATTTTGGAAGTATAAGATATGGTTGGAAATTTTATTACAAGAAGGGCTCTATAATTTATAATAAGTGAATTTATAACGTGGCACGAGGGTATAATAAGGATAGCAAGTTACTTGCGGGATTATACACTTACGAGTAGAAACGTGACAACAACGACGACGACGTTATAAGCATATACGAGTGTATATTACATGCACGTAAAAAGGGGTGCGTAAACGACAACGTATAACTACAACTATAATACATGCGTACTTGTGTATATATAACTGTCCGCGTATGCTCGTAAATAAACTACGTAAACTATTTCGAATAACGAAATGTTTAGACTTCATACATGCGTGCACATAACATTATCTCTGCGTGCATGCAACCCGACAATACGTAAACAAATTGTGAACGAAACTTCCACGTGACAAGTATTACTATCGTAACAGCGATAACACACTCGTAAAGAATAACGAGTAGCTGAAATGTAAACCCCTAAGATTAACGAACGTCAAGTTGAATGAGAGATCAACTAAGGGTTAGCTACGAGATGGAAGTATGGGTTTGATCTAAGACGATTAAGTAACTTCGAGATGTGTGTATATATATATATATATATTGATATTAGAACAACGTATGTACCAAAGGTACAAGTTGGTAGACACGAGCGTTGTGAACACTAGAGATTACGCGGGAGTTGCCACGAGAGCAGTCGACGGTGTACGGTATGTTTATTGTGTGGTCTGAACCTCTGAGGGGAGCCTCGGTTCGGGTGTTGCTTGACTATATGACAAGAGCGATATGGTTGCTATGCATGTTGTGTGGATTAAATGTTGATTGTTATGCGATGATTATTGTGCGTGACGTCTTCGGACAATATTACTATGATTGCTCGTATGATTGGAATTCTAATGTCTGGAAACACTACTCCATATTAACATAAGTAAAACGCCTATGAGCAAGACTCGGGATCCTCAGTCTCTAGAGCTTGATACTCGAACATGACTATAACCTAGACTATTCCTAGGGAAGTACATAAGGCTTCAAAGGTATTAAATGGTAAAGACTTCTCCAAGACCTAAGAATTTACTTAGGGTAGTTGATTAAGGATTAATCACATATTGGAGAGTCTAGGTTATGGTACATAGTATGGGAATCCAATTAGTCTTGACTAGTTGGTTGCGCATTGGTGATCACCGGAGTATAACGTCCGTATCGGACCGACTCCCTCTATATTCCGACGGGCCTAGATAGACTGTTGGACCAGGGTGCTGACTTTGGCACACGGCTTCGGCCATTCATGGACACCTTTATTAGGCAAGTGGAAGTCCCGGGATCGAACAATCCTTGACAATGAGCACTTCGTGTGTACGAAAGGACTACTGTCCAGTAAGGTTATTTACGGGTTGTCCTAACATGACGCCCAATGGTATTAAGAGTCAGATATAATGGTGGTTAACATAAATGAAAGGAAATACTATAATTGTCTGGTGGATATAACTACGCATTCGAACATTCCGTGTTGTTTATCGAATATTATGGGTTATACATGGTTGGTTGAGTATTGGATGTAATGCATGTGTGATTTCATTGATGGATTGTTAATTGTTTAATTATGTCATTTACTGCCATTTACATAAACTGTAAAATGAACTAGCATGTAATCAACCTCATGTTCAGACGGCTAATTGACCTAAGTGACCTAAAGGGTCTAGGATTAAATTTTAGCATATTTAGCGTTTCGCTGTGCCTATACGGCACCCCATTGCAGGTACATGATTGCGATGCGAGCCGAAGTGCGGGATCGTGGGTAGATGACCTCGACCTTTATTTATCGCATGTTTAGAATTAAATACTTTAGTACGTTGTAATCTTGCGAATTCTTTAAGTGCTCACTTGTCATAAGGTATTGGTTTGTATGTAGGGTAATGTAGTAAATATCTCGTTCATCATTTCGGTTAATTGTTGTTGTAAATTGTTATATTACGGTTATGCTTCTTTACTCGCAAGGGCGAGTAATGGCATGTGGTACCCAAGTGAGGATTAATGTAGTTTAGCTTCCGCTGTGAGACGTCTCTAATTATGCTACAAGAGTGATTATTACAAGAGTGATTATTATAGGTTTAGCGTGTGGGGTGTTACAATGTAATGTCATTTCACGGATTAGGGATATATTGTGTTTTTTTATAATTTTGTAGGGGTAACTTGTATATGTATTTTGAAAAAAGGTTTATATTATGAATTGTGAAAATTTTAGGGGTATATAGTGAATTTTTAAAAAAGAACTAGCTAGATGATTACTTCAATCTGATAATGATTAATTTTTCTTTTTTTTTCAAAAAAGGTAAGGTAATATTGGAAGAAAGAAACAAGTTACAACCTATAAGCTCTAGGGTGCAACTAGGGAGAGTTTACTATTTACCTATGTGGTATCAAAACTAGACTTACTCTAAAATTTAGGAATTATGGCTTTTAAATCAGTTCTAATAAGAGAAATACAAGAGGTTGGAGAGATAGACTGGCTTCTAATGACCCAACTATTCCTAGCAAACCATATACGATAGATACAACAAGCAAGAGCTGCAACTCTAGTCTTGTATATGATTGACTTTTTGTTCTTCATACTTGAAAAAGCTTTCATACAGCCATCAAAATCACAGAGGATTTTGATGTCCCACCATATCAGAGTATCAGTCATCACCTTGGAGGAAGGGGCAGAGAAAAAACAAGTTATCTCTGGACTCCCTCTCATCGCAATACCAACACTTAGTGCTTAAAGTAATTCCAATAAGGCTCAATATGTCTATAGTGGCAAGTCCGTTTTTGATAGCTAACCACCATACGAAAGAGTTCCTTGGAATGTTGACTTGGTTCCAAATTATGGAAGCCCAGTCAACTTTTGGCGTGAACATGTGAAATTTCACATAAATATTTCCAAGACCAAAGTTATCAATGAGACCCAAGCAAACATCTCTGAAACCTCTCTTGATGATATCATCTCTAACAATAAGAACTTCGTTCCAGCCCCAAGAATCTATAGTCTTTCTTTCAACATTTCATATTGATGTATCTTTGAGAGTAAGCTTAATCAAAGTGATTCTAAATCTGAATAATACGTTTTGTAACAATAACTTTATTCTAGCTTAAGATTTCTTTAAAGCTAAGACCACCATGATGTTTTGTTGGCAGACATCAGCCCATGCCATAGGACAAGAATGCCGCAAGATAGCATTTCCACACCATAAGAAATTTCTACAAAGATAGTTAATTTGAGGGATAACACCTTTAGGGAGAACATAGATGTGACACCAGAAATTCATGATGTCGAATATCACAGATTGAATGAGATGAACTCTACCAGCGTATGATAACCACTTAGCACCCCAGAAGTTGATTCTTTTAGTGATGTTGGCTATAAGAGGAGCATGCTCTTGAATAGTAAGTATTGAGGAAGAAAGGGGAGCACCAAGATATCTGATGGGAAAATTGCCCTTTGGTAAACCGAGTTCATTGATGATCCGAGCTTTAATGTCTTCATTTACGCCACCAAAAAAAAACAGTGCATTTGGATGGGCTAATGTTAAGACCAAAGCAAGCAGAAAAAGTATCCAGTTTCTGTTTTATGAACTGAACAGAAACAAGATCATCAGCAAAAGATAAGTGTGTCAGCAAGACTCTTTTGCATTTTGGGTGATATTTGAAGCCCTTACAATTATCCAATTCCATGAGTGTTCTACTGAGAGAGTCCATACAAATCACAAACAAAGGGGAGAAAAAGGACAATCTTGTCTTAGGCATTTTTCACCTTTAAGGAACCCATGCTTGGTTCCTTTGATAAAGAAAGAGTATGTAGTAGTGGTGACGTAAGTGAGGATCCAAGGAATGAATTTTAAGTGAAAACCTAAACCAGAAAGAACTTCTTCCAAAAAGTTCCAATCGACTGAATCCAAAGCTTTATGAATATCAATCTTGAAAGTACATCTTGAAACATGCTTCCTCTGATAAAATTTGATGACTTCTGGTGAAATATCCGTGAATTCACGAGTTAGAATAAGTATAATATAAGATTGGCATGAGAAGGATGAATATTATATTAGGATAAATATGATGAGGTTGTATAGTCCGGCTTTAGGATTAATAGTTGACCCGGGGAAGTTAATCTGTTATCTATTCTATTCTAGTGTTTATTAAATATATCTTCCTTATTTTCCCAATGATATTAATATCTAGATATTTATTCTACTTCTATAGACTTATTACGTTAATTTAATTCTAAGAGTTCAAATCTAATTTTACTTCCTTGATTAATTATTCTTAAGAGTTTAAGTCTAGATTTACCTCTTCCAAATTAAATATAGATAATGGTAAATTCTTATTTCTCTCCTGATTTAAATCACGTTGCTACTCTAGACTCTTCCAGCTTAACGAATTCGGTTATATTTGAATTACTAACCCTTTCTTAATTTCTTCTCTTTCATACCAAAATAAATAAATTAATTCCCCTCTAGATATTTTAGCCTCATCCTTATCTCTTACAACAACCAATTAATTTCCCTTCACCTTTTATTTCAAATTAGAGAATTACTTCTTTATTTTTCTTATTTTCTAACGGGTTATTTGTTAGAAGTTTGACCCCTTCTCCCGATTGATCTCAATGTCATTATTTATCATAATAATTATTTGAATCCTCTTCCAAATTATTTATGTTAATAATTAATTCCTTTGCTCTTTTAGAATTAATTGTAATCTATCTAATCTAAAATATATTAATTTCCTCTTTACTTAATTTATTTTATTTAAACCAATCTTTCCCATCACTCCTTCATCCTCAACATGCCTCCATTACGTTCCTCCTCTCTAAACTCTCAACTCACGCTCATCCTTTTGTTCTTGTCAAATCTCTTCCCTGGTGCCAATAGAGTTATATCGGTTAAAGTTATAATTTAGATAGTATGTTAATTTATTTAGTTGAGTTCGTTGATTTCTGATTGTGAGTTATTATAATCTGGACACCGGTGTCGACGACGAACGTTATTGGTGATTTCGTTGAATTTTCTTCCTGAGTCAAGGGAACGATCAGGTAAACTCCGTGCTCATTGTTGGTTTAATGCCGTGAATCATTTTTCTATCACAAAAGGTATTTTGGAAACCCTACTGGTCATTTGGTAAACTGAGATTGTGTTTACTTCACGTGGTGCGAAATTGTGGTATTCTGGAAATTGGAATTGGATTTTGTTTTGGGAGTACTTCACTGGATTTTAATTGCTTTGGGGTTCTTGGTGCTCCCTGGTTCACCATGTTGGAGTTCTTGGTGCTCCCTGACTCACCATGTTGGTACTCTGGACCGTGACATGAATTATTTACACTGATATATATTTTTGCGCTACATACAATGACTGCTGTTAAGCTCTATGATCTACTCTATGGACTGATGATTCATAGGGGGTGTGCACACTTAAGGACTTAGGGTGAGGTGGATTTGGTATTTCAGTCCGTTTGTGACTGCTTGGATTATATTGTGATTATTTCCTGTTGAAGACTCCCGATTGATTTTCTGGTTGTGTTACTGGAAAATGGGTTCAGTTTGTGGTTACCAATTTTATTTCTTTCGGTTTATTCAATACACAAAGATTGTTTTCAAAATGTATTTTACGTAATGAGATGAAGTTTACTCAGTTTTGCTGATTTGCGCAATTCTTTCGTGCTTTTGTATGTTGTTTTCTGATCGCAGATACTGAGTGTTGATGTGGGGATGGGAATGCGTTATCATCCAGTCTAGGGAAACCGGATTGATTATGAGATAATGATTTGCAATACACTTTGTTTTACTATGATTTTATATTGTGGGTTGAGACTCGGAGTTTACATTCGTTTGAATTCATAAGTTCACTCAGCATTTTATTAGATTGTTATGTTTACTTGACAATAACATTCGATTCGTATTGAGCTTCTACATATTTTGAAATAGCAATGTCTAATCAGTTGTTTTAATGATTTGTTGGTTTATTTGCCTGAGCATCCTAAGAATTGGGTGTGGCAGTAGCACCTTGGATTTCAAAAGATTTTCGCTGTGTTTTATGGTAAAATTTGTTATCTCTGCTTACGTATTGATTATGGTATTTGCATCTAAATTTTTGTGTAAGTTTTACTCTCCTTCTGACTCTGTTTTCGTCTTCAAATTCACATTTCAGGACCTGTCCGAACGTCCATCCGGACATCGATGTTCGGACAGGCCCCAAGAGTTTAACTTGATTTCGCAGGATTGAGTGTGTCCGAACATCTGTCCGAACATCCGACTTGTAAGTCTCGACTTATGTCCGAACTTACAAGTTCGGACCAATGTTCGGACCACGTAAGAAATTTTTTGGAACTTTGAAACTCGACTTGTGTCCGAACATCAATGTCCGGACACACGTTCGGACGCTTTCGCCTTTTGGAATTTCAACTCTCGACTTGTGTCCGAACATCGACGTCCGGACACAAGTTCGGACATTCGGGATTTCTCAAACGTTTTCTTCTCGGCTTGTGTCCGAACTAAGACGTCCGGACACAAGTTCAAATGGGTTATTATTTTACATTTTAAGGACTCGTTTGGAGTCCATTTTTTAATCCGTTTGCACCGTTAGACTCGTATTTTTGTAAGATTTATTTTAAGGCGAAATCCAGGGTGTCACAAGGTGGTATCAGAGCTGTGTTTTTGAAATAAGATATGAAGTGGTTTAACCGGATTTAAATTTGGGGGATAAGCCGTTTGGGGAATTATATGGTGCGTTATAATGTGTATTGGTTCCACTGTGTATATTGGATGACTTGGTGTGCTGAGTAATGTGTGGAAGAATGTGCGATGAGTTTCGGATGTTAATTGCTTGCCTATATATATAATTATGCGTATACTGCTATTATGCATGCTGCATAAGAATTGGGGTAAGATTCTAGTGTACCTTGGGGGGATAACTACGGGAATAGAGAATTGAGTATCTTTAATCGTGGCTCATAATCAGAAGTTCATTATGAGCTCAAGAGAAGCAGGACTAGCAGAACGACTAACTTCAACTACACTACCCGAAGTAGAAGCAGAAGGACCAACATGGCAGCCAATGATCCAATGAGACAGCTTCAAGAGCTCGCGCTGAACTTGGGACATATTGTCCAACGCCAGGCACTACGAGACAACGTGCTTGAGGACTACACTAAGAGAATTGCCCACTTGAATCCGTCTACCTTTGCTGAAGAGGAGGACCCGGT
The DNA here is from genome assembly GCA_023374045.1 of Limonium bicolor. Lineage (NCBI taxonomy): Eukaryota > Viridiplantae > Streptophyta > Magnoliopsida > Caryophyllales > Plumbaginaceae > Limonium > Limonium bicolor. Next base: position 101,385,404 of record CM041777.1, on the reverse strand, counting down.
TCTACTTGAAGACTAGATCCGGGAGTTCGATAAGATCTTTGATGTTGTCAACTGCCCAGAAGACAGGAGGGTCAATGGAGCAGTATATTACTTTAAGGGTGAGACCGACATCTGGTGGACGGCCAATCGGGATGTTCTACGAGCTGAGCCCAATTTTTGGTGGGATGCGCTGAAGGAAGCTATGAGGAGGCGCTTCTACCCGGAGCACGTTCGGATACAGAAGTATCTCAAATTTTCTGAGCTCACGCAATTATCCAGGAATGTGAAGGAGTATCATTCAAAATTCTTGGAATTGGCGAGGTTCGCACCTACCATGGTCCCCGATGAGGCATCAAAGGTGCAGAGGTTTGTGGGGGCTCAACTGGAGTCTCCAGGAGACCTTGAGCATATTGACCATCCCGACCCTTCAGGATGCGTATGGGAAAGCTGGTAACCTATACAGGGTGCAGCAAAAGAGGAGGGAGGTCCAAGTAGGCCAAAAGAGGAAGATGAAGGACGGGGAGGACTCTTGGAGTCGGGATGACAGATCCCAGTGGCCGAACCAGGAGAAGACATGGAGGCCAAATTCAGATGAGAGGCGAAGGTTCGAGGGGAACTAGAGGCAGACCCAGAGATGGGTGACTGACCCCAGAGTCAGACTCAGAGGACGGAGCATGGGTGAGAGAGACACTTTCACTGCAAGAGATTCCAGAAAGACCACCCAGGGCAGGAAGAGACACAGGGTATTTGAGTGCTTCAAGAACCCTCTAGAAGATAGCCAGTAGAGGGGAGGAGGTGGAGATCACGCCTACAGACAGTCAGACTCCCAGTTCAGAGGCCGGCACCAGGGCCAGAATCAGCGCGGGGACGCTCCCCAACGTGGCAATGACGAGGGTGGAAACGGAGGTAACAGAGGCCAAGGGGAGAACCGAGGCAATTACAGAGCTCCTGGGAAGATCAATGTTATGAGCCGAGCTGAGGCTGAGGCTGAAGTTGATGTGTTAGCAGGTACCTTTACTGTCCTTGGTACTCCAGCTCGTATTTTGTTTGACACGGGGGCTTCATATTCTTTTGTATCCAATAAATTTGTTGAAAAGTTGGGGTAGGTAGCTGTGTCTATACCTTCGGGGAGGGTAATCTCTTGCACTAGGGTACTAAAAGATCTAGGGGTAGACATGAAGGGGGAAACCTTTGTAATTGACCTAGTCCAGTTTGTTCTCGTGACTTCAACATCATCTTAAGGAAAAAATATTATAATTTCTAATAAAAAAAGATGGGAAAATAACCATGATGTTTGGTGAAATTACACTCCCCACCCACGAGGTTTCAAAAATTACTTTCCTCACTCATGTGATTTCCCCCGTTCTTCATTCGATAACTTTTCTAACTTTTATTCAACTTAGGATATGCTTAAATGTTGTCCAAAATTGACGAAACTTTACATGAATGATGCTAAAATGTTATATTTTAGTCTATTGTCAAATCTAAAGTTTTTTAAGCTCACATGTGACATGTGAGACCCAATGAAAACACATTCACATATCAAATGTTTCATTGGGTCCCATGAATCACATATGAGCTTAACAAATTTTGGATTTCACACTAGACCAAAATATAACACTTTAGCATCGTCCATATAAAATTTCATCGATTTTGGATAACGTTTAAGCATTTTCAAAGTTGAACAAAAAATAGACTAGTTACCGAATATAAAACGGGGAAAACCACATTGGTGAAGAAAGTTTTTTTTTGAAACCCATGGATAGGGTGTGTAATTTCACCAAACACTCGATGTAATTTTACATAAAAGATAGTTAAACCAAAACAAATTAATATTTTTGTTTTCATAATTTGGATAATTTTGCGGGTGTAAAAGCCGAATCAAATAATAATTTGGTAAATCCAAAATATCAAATCCAAATCCTTAGCGCTCAGCAAACCGTGCTATATCTACACCATAACCCAACCGTCGCCGCCGGTGGTCTGATTAGGCCATTACCGCCACCTCAAAAAACCCAAGGCTCGCCGGTCAAAAATCGAAATTAACAAGGTGCCTCTTATCTTGCCTGCTTGACCTCTCCGAGTAATTGCCTTGGTTACTTTAGCTTTCACATTCCACGAACCCTAGCCCCAGACAATGCGCAACGATTTCCTTAAGCTATGCGGTTATTTACTCGCGCAAAGTACGAAACACAATCCAATATCAATATCTAAGTCCGCCGCACACCAATTCCACCATCTCAGATCACACTCCGGTACAAATTCACCTAGCCCGACAACATTGTCCCCTGTTCACAGATTCCCAGGACAGAGCACACCCCGAGTCGGAATATTCTGGGACTTAGAAAACAAACCTCCCAAATCCGTCAGCCCGTACGAAGCCGCAACAAAATTGAAGAAAGCTGCGGCTTCACTCGGAGTAGTACGCCACCAAGTGGCGTACGCTAACCGCCACGCCTTAAGCTACGTACCCCCGAGAATCATCGCCGAGAGAACCGAGCGTTTCTTGTTGAACCAACTCGAAACCAGGGGCGTAATCAGGCCTAAAGACGCCTACAAGTGCGGAGTCTGCGGAAGGAGGTTTTACACCAACGAGAAGCTATTAAACCATTTCAAGATTCACGAGCTGGAGCACGGGAAGAGGATGAGACAAATTGATGCGGCTAAAGGGAGGAAGCGGGTGGAGCTGGTAGGGAAGTACGCGATGAAGATGGAGAAGTATGAGAATGCTACGAGAGAGATTTTGACACCGAAAGTTGGGTATGGTTTGGGTGAGGACTTGAAGAGGGCGGGGTTTTGGGTGAAGAAGGTGGAGGATAGGTTTCAAGCTGCGGATTGTGCGTTAAGGAGGGATGTGGTGGAGATGATGGATCTTAGGAGAGTGGATTGCGTGGTTCTGGTGTCTGATGATTCTGATTTTGTTGGGGTATTGAGGGAGGCGAAGGAAAGGTGTTTGAAGACGGTGGTGATTGGGGATGAGGGGAGTGGTGTTTTGAAAAGGAATGGGGATGCTTGGTTTTCGTGGAGGGAGATATTGGTTGGGAAGGCGAAGAAAGAAGGTGGCAATGTTGTTGGACGGTGGAGGGACGGTGATGTGTTGAAGCGTTTGGAGTGGAGTTATACTCCAGAGATGGGAAAATCTGTGCATGATTTTAGGAACTGTAACTGTGAAGATGATGCGTGCTCGGAGGTAGATGGTGTTGAAGATCTTGCTTTTGTAAGGGATGATAATGATGATGATGATGGATTGGTGGTGGGCAAAGATGACAGTCCTTGGTGGAAGCTGAATTGAAATAGGCATCAATTTTTGAGAATCAACTTGATGGGTTAACAATATGTTGTGAAGCAGATTCTGTTTCTGATGATGTGGTATTGACCAGGTTGACCTCTGTCGGAAACGTTGCTTTCCAGGACAAACATGATGATGACTGCAGATCTGTGTGCAATGTGAGTTTGTTGTCAGTGAGGAATTCTGTGTTGTATTGAAGTCTGTTACAAAGGAATAGTGCTGGATTGGTGGCTGTCATTGCACTTGGCTGAATTTTGTTAATAATGGGTCATCTTCTGGCAGGCATAGTGCTGTATTGAAATCTGTTAGTAAGGGATTCTCACTTCTTAAGGCTGGACTCAGGTAGTCTATAGGATTTGGTATGGGAGTCTCCACTGGTTTTCTGATATCTGTTATGAATTACTTTGCCTTCTGTGTGTTCACTGGCAACTGACATTATTGATCCTCATACCAGATTACCAGAAGCTGGTGTACCCTGGGAACAACAGCCATTAATTTTGTTTGGAGGATGTCACCAGGTTTGTGCTATTCTTTTGCCTTCAATCAGTACACTCCTGAATCTCTGGTGTGGCATTGTGCTTCAAAAAAATAAAAAAATCTCTGGCATGGCATTATTCAAAATATGGAGAGTTTACTGTCCAAAAAGGTACTCCCTCCGTTCAACAATAACTGTCATTTTAGAAACTTGCACACTTATTAAGAAAAGTAGGACAATGACGCATGTGCCCCTACTTTTACTTTTCCATTTAGATAATAATTACTTTTATATTAAATAGTAGGGGTAAAAGTGGAAAGAAGTGTGTCAAAAAGCTAGAATGACAGATATTTTTGAACAAGAATCACATCCTAAAACGACAAATATTATGAACGGAGGGAGTATCGTCTAGCACATTGTTCCAATACATCTACCTTTTTCCATAATTACACAGACTGACTGTTCCTCCCCGGATCAAACTCCTTGGTCGGGAGCTATGGTGACAAGATTTACCTTGTAATCTGCCCTTGGCCAGGAGGTTGTCTATCTATCCGTATTGCTTTCCATATTCCTAAGGTGTAATACATACGGGCATAAATTGACATTTCCTAAGGTTAGGCATATATGGGCAGAACCAGAGCCGGGAATATTGGGGCAGCGAAATCTGATATGACTTTTCATACTGGGTTCCATGTTTAATTCAGATCTTCACTAGGGCTGAATTTCTGCCGTTGTACTGCTGGTCTATCTGGACAGCTTTAGAAGCCTAGAACTGTACGAAGATTGTGAATTTGATGAGTTCCTCACAGCTCCCAGTTTTGGTAGATCTTACTAGGAATTGTAATGCCCTCTCAGCTCCTCCTCGCATGCTGCGCAGCATATTTTGCAACCTCCAACCTCTGCAGTTGTTGTCAGATACCGCTTATGGGTCAGTTGTTGTCCGTGACTCTAAAACCTGTATTTTAGATTGTGGGGTTGAACGGTGTTGAGGATCTTCTGTTTCCCATGGTCCTTGTGCCAACCAGCTCTCGAGGAAGTCGGTAACGTCCAGTTAGGTGGGTTTTGTTTTGTTTGAGTTGTCTGCAAGTCAATACCTGATTTTCTTAATGGTCACACTGATACTCTATATAAGACGAATGGAGAATTAAAGATGATGATTAAGCCTGTCTGGGTGATGATAGTGATGAGAAGGAGATAGAAGACTTGGCCTGCGGCTGTCCTCAAATTGGCAGTAGAGATTAAAGGAGCTACTGCAAGGTATAAAAAAGGGAAGCTAATATCTCTTCACGATACTAATTCCCTTGAGAGATAAGCCAAATATAGCCTGAAGTTCGTAATTTTTCCTCTGTTTGGCAGGGATTTGCCTGCCTTTACATCCTAATTGAAGCGTACCGTCTTGGACAAATAAAGAACCGAAAATGATACGATCTAAACCTCTTGTGGAGCTATATTTGGCTTATTTTTGGTTTGTACAATGGGACTAATATACAGGGCTTTCTGGAATTATAGTAGCTCGCCCGCTAGCCCATTTGGAAGATGAGCAGGCGGGAACTGGAAGATGCTTGATGAATTTTTGTTGGTTGCTGACAAGAGACTAGTTCAAACGAATGTGAATGCTGAGATGTTTGATTTTTTCCCCTCCTGTTCGAAGGAGAATTAAATGCTGATGAGCCTTCATGGGGACTTCTTCAACTGCTATGATCCGCTGGTCTCGTGATCTTACTTGGCCCTTCGCTCACTGATGCTGATGCATAATCAATGAGTAGGTTTCTTATGCTTCTTTTGGGGGGTACGGGGTACCTGCTGTTCTAGAAATCGACTTCGACCGAATTAAGATTGTAAAGTATGGGTGCGGTTTTGAATTGGTTTCAGCCGGTTTCGGGTGGGTCGGTCCCATTGGCTCTACTTGGAACCAGAAACATTGGCCAGCATTGATTGATCTACTGCAGTTACTTGATCCCCATCAACTACACTGCACGGCTTGAAGAAAGGGAATATAGTAACGGGTTTATTTTGGGTACTCATGTAAGGGAATATAAAAGATTTCGTTTTCTTTGTTTGTGTGGCCAGTTCTGAGAAACGAACACTTCTATTTCCTTATTTATGATATATGGTTATTAATTGATGATCACTAACTATTGACTAGTGACATGTAGCTGTTGATAATTGATTGACATTGACCAACGGTTCTTGGCTGTTACTCAGTTACTCATTTCCATTTTTCCAGCACAAAAAGATACTCCCTCCGTCCTGAATTGACCGTTCTGATTACTATTTTGACATGTCGTTTGACTTCAATTTTTAACATATAAGATAAAATAATTTTAAAATTTAAGTTTTGCATATGATTCCTTACATGTTAAACTATGTATTACAAATTTTAGTTTTATAAAATTATTTTATCTTATATGTTTAATATTGAAGTGGAAAAACGTGTCATAAAGCAAACAATACACTCAATTCAGGACGGAGGGAGTAATTAGGAAATCAAAGAAATTCTTTTTCATTTCAACTCATGTGTTTTGATAGAATGGTTAATTTTAATTATATGGTTCTGGTTGAATTGGCTAAAAAAAATTATTTTACGTTCAAGTTTCAAACTCTAGGATTGTCTTTGGATTAGTTCTGATCAATGAAATACATTTTTAGCTACATATTATAGTTATTTTTTATTACATTTATAGTTATACTGTTTGTATACATTAAAAATACATGTTTTATAAACTTATAGTACAGTTTAAGAAACCAGTGTATGTATATGTAGCACTTCTCTGCTTTTAATTGACTGTATTGTTCACTAGCTGAACATGTCATTTGACTCCAATATAGAAAATCATTTTATAAATTTAAGTTTTATGAATGATTACTTAATTTATCATGTTACAAAATTTAGTTTTATGAAAAAAATTCAACTTATATACTTAACAATGAAGTGAACAAAATGTCATAAAACAAATAAGACGATTAAAATGACACGTAGAGCTGTCAATCTTGACACGAACCCGAAATCCAACCTGAAATCGACACGCTAAAACGTGGGTTTAAGTTGTAATTTTCATCTGGAAAACATTTTTAGGTCAGGTTCGGGTTAAGTTGTTAAAAACACGTGCCGGTATTGGGTTTGACATGCCAACCCGATTTCAACCCGCAACACGAAAACATTTTTAAAAAGGAAAAGAAAATATATATTCTTATAGTTATGTGTCATAACCCTAAATTTATTAATCATGTAACCATTCATATTTGATGGTTTTATATGCTATGTTGTCTTGAAGATTGTGTAGAATTTATAATGATAGTATAATATTTTTATTTTTGGGTCAATTTTCGGATTGACGAATCATATCGGATTCGAGTTGAGGTGGAACATGAGTAGAACGTGTTCGGGTTGAAATCAACCCAACCCAAAACCCGAAATTTACGACCCTAATAAGACAGATGAAGTATAATTTCAATAGCATCAAAATCCAATGTGTACCTTTATATATACATTAATACAGTTTTTATATATCAAATCATCTATAACTACATCTAGATGTAATCAAAAAATTACTTCAATGAAATAACACATTAAGTTATTTTGTTTATTTGGTTTAAATAACTTCAATCAAAGAGTTTTTTTGTAAGACTATTTGGGAGTATATTCTGTTTTTAGTTGTTGCTTCATCAATATATGCTTGCCCTCTTGTAAAAAAAATTGGTAGAAGTCAAAGATTGTTGACTGAAGTTTCCCCTACATCCGGAGAGCTGGGTGTAATGTTCTCTGAAATAACGTACCAGCTACATCCTAAAAAGTTCTCTATTTCTGATTCAGTAATGGAAGAAATATATGCTTAAAGTGTCTATTGTCTCGATCTAGGGATGGCAATGGGTCAGGTTTGGGTCGGGTGAACCATCACCCGCACCCGTCACCCGACTTCACCCGCTCCATCCGTACCCGACCCGTCACCCGTTATGTATCACCCATCACCCGTTTCACCCGTCACCCGCGGGTGAAGCGGGTGAACCCGTTTACCCGTTTGTTTTTTTTCCTTGTTCGTCACTAAGGTTTGCAAATTATTGTGAGTGGAGAGAAAATAGAGACACAAAGCATGTATGTTCTATGTTCGCCGGTTAGGATTGTGAAATTTACTTCAGAGAAAATAATGAAATATTGCACAGAGCATGTACGTTCCATGTATGTTCGCCAATTATGGTTGCAAAATTACCATAAGTGAAGAGTGAAAATAGAGGCGCAAAACATGTATGCTCAATGTTCGCCTGTTAGGATTGCGAAATTACCTTCAGTGAAGAGAATGAAAAACTTCGTAGAGCATGTAAGTTATTTGTTTTTCAGTTAGAGTTTCAAAATTACCGAGAGTGAAGAAAGAAAATAAAGACACATAACATCTTTGTTCCATGTTTGTCCGTTAGGGTTACAATTACCTTCAGTGAAGAGAATTAAAAACTACGTAGAGCAAGTATGCTAGGGCTGTAAAATTACCGAGAGTGGTGAGAATAAAGAATGGTATAGTCACCCAGAGCATAAATGTTCCTTGTTCACTAGTTAGGGTTACAAAAATCATGAGTGAAGGAGAATGATATAATATATATATATATATATATATATATATATATATATATATATTATAATCTATGCGGGTGAGCGGGTCGGGTGATGGGTGAAAAATGTTCACCCGTCATCCGACCCGCACCCGTACCCATTCCACCCATCACCCGTTTTTCATCCGTTTTATGCGAGTTTTTCACCCGGTTTAACGAGTCGGGTGACCGGATGAAATGGGTACCCACACACCCATTGCCATCCCTGACTCGATCCATGAAAGATGGCATGACGTTATTTAAAAAAAACGATGACATGATAGTGATCAAACCGATGGAAGAAGACTCCAGATAAAGGTAAGGTGCGTGTCCGTGGAAAGGGAACCCAAAAGCAATTACATTGCACAATTAAAAACAAGTTTGAGAGGCAATGCATCATAGGCCAGTGGTTAACTTTAGATGAGTGATAACTAACAGTAGAAATATATGCTGATCTGTGATGCACATTGACTAAAAGGAGGATAATAAAAGCGTTTACAGCATTGCTACATTACACATTATGCTAAATCCTTTTAAAAAAACATATCATGCTAAGTCATACAACCTTGAAGTCGAAGATAAGTTATTTCCAATATTGAACTTTCAGATGGCAGTAGCACACAAATCAATTCCAACCCCCAAAAGTCCCGGACTATCCACAGATGACCATCCAACCAAAAGAAAGGGCATAATAGTACATGAACACAAGATAAGTAGACTCAAGTACAAACAAACTCAATTTATTGAAATTGCCAGGTTCAAAATCAGCTGTTCTTCATTCTAACCCGTCACAGACTGTACAATTCTCGACCAGTTAATCACAGCCTAGATATCTGAAGGAACAAAGCAATATATGGAAGGAAAAACTGTAAAAAGAACCATCCCAGTTCTCTCAGAACAATGACAAATCTCCCTGCAGAAGGAAAACAACCAAAGAGACAAGGAGGACTTGCAGCAACTTACAACTCTGAACTATTGCAAGAGGCAATCCAAACCCTTTTTGTCAGGTAACATAATAGGTTGCAAGATCCCACTAAAAATGACAACTCTGCGATACACTCTACCGGCAACACTTTCCCCAAGACTGATTACCAGGAACTCTTCTTCTTCGTGCCTGAGTAGTAACTCAGATACCATCTTACAAACTTTTTCAATCCAGTTTGCAAATCAGTGGTAGGCTTATATCCAAGCTCAGTTTGAGCAAACGTTATATTTGCATGTGTATACAGCACATCACCATTTCGTGGCATTGGCAGGACCTTCTTCTTACCTTCACCTTCAGCAGCTTCTCCAAGATACTCACAAGCTCATTAACGCTCACTGGTGAAGTATTGCCCAAATTGAAGATCCTGTACTGGGCAGGTCCCTTCTTCTTTCCACCACTTCCAGTGCTCTTCTTAGCTGTGTCCAGGGCTCCTAAACAACCTTTCACAATATCATCAATGTAGGTGAAATCCCTAGCAACGGTTCCATGATTAGGCCCTTCAAACACTGAAATCTGCTTTCCCCCCTCAGAATATCCTTAGTGAAGAAGAAATAAGCCATGTCAGGTCTACCCCCATGGCCCGTAAACTGTGAAAAACCTTAATCCGGTGATTGATAAACCATATATGTGATTGTAAGTATGAGTTATCTCCTCCCCAGCCTTCTTGGTAGCAGCATATAAGCTAGCAGGCTGATCAGTTCTATCCTTCTCCGAGAAAGGCACCTTCGAGTTTACCCATAAACAGAACTACTAGATGCCCACACAATAGATGGCTGTGGATTTGCGGATTTACAGATCTCAAGAATATTTACAAGACCAGCCACATTGCTATGGATATAAGACTCGGGGTTTTTCATCGCGTACCTTACTCCAGCCTGAGCCGCCAAATGCATCACATGGGTGAAAGCCACCACGTCGAACAGCTTCTTGAGCAGCGCAGCATCATTGATATCACCTTCAACCACGAACACCCCAGCACGCTCCAACAGACTCTGACGCGCTCTTTTTAGACTCTGATCATAGTAGTCGTTGAAATTATCGAGCCCCAAAACCCCGTCTCCCCGGCGCTTAAGGGCCATCGACACGTGGGTCCCGACGAATCCGGCTGCACCTGTGACTAGCACACAGAGTCCACCACTTCCGCCCCCACTGCCGAAACGGCCACTTCCTGCGGAGGAGGAGGAGGCAGCGCCGCGGACGCGGGAGGAGAAGCGAACACGGCGCTCCCATTCGGGTCCGCCCCATGTGTCAGTGCGGAGGAACGACGAAACAGATCGGCCGAAGATGTAGGGCGGTTGGAGGAAGATATGGGCGAAGAAGAAGGTGGGGAGGCGTAAAAGAAGAAGAATATAAGGAGAAGAAAGAGGAATGACCAGACTGTGAGCTTGGAGATCGGAGAGTACCATCGGAGGCGATGGGGGAGATATGGTGATTTCTCGGATTTGAACTTCCCGGGGTTGATGGGATATCATCCGCGGCGGTTGCGATAAGATGAGGATTGGCTTGAGCTGTGACATCTCAAATAAACTCTTGGACTCCCACTATTTAGGGTTTCTGATTTTGTTCAGTAGACTTCCTTCAGTTTTGTAAGAAAGGATTCTTGAAACGCCGACGAAATTAGTATCCAAGATCGAGGGTTTAAGAGTGTAAGATTTCCCGAGGAAAGAGGAGCGCAGGGCTGTGTGAATGTGGCAGAGGGTTGGAGCGACGTTCCGTGTGGGTGGCAGAGAGAAAAGAGAGAGTGATGACGATGAGCTGCTCCTCGAGAAAAGGAAGATATGTTTTGACGCCCTTGAGCTGATTTCTGAGATTCTGTCAGGGGTTTAAAAGACGGGGCCGATGGTAGATTCGGCGGTGGCTATGGCGGCTGAGCATGAAGGTGCGGAGGGTGAAAAGAACACGGAGATTTCTACTGAGGAGACAGAGAAGGAACGGGCGTGGTTGAACGGGTTTTGTGAACAACTTCCCGGGTTTTGAATTTATATTTATCTTTCGTGATTCAATTTTAGGTTATATTTTGCCAGGAAAATCTTATAACTAGAATTCTAAATTAAATTTGGAATGAAGGATGAAAAAGTTAGCGAAATTTCATGAGATGCCATTATATTTTTTTTGTTAATTCATAAAATGTCATTAAAAAAAGAAAGTCACGAAATATCATTATATTTTTGTAAAAATCCATGAAATGCCTCTATGTCATTGATGAGAAGTAAAAAAGATAAAAATATCTCTACTAGTTAACAAAGTACTTTTAAAAATAACAATATGCTCCTAATTGTCAAAAAATTCACTAAATTCACAAAAAATTCAAAATACTATAAAAATATAGATAATTATAAAAAAATATTTAAAAAATTATTAAAATATATTAAAATATCATAAAACTTTGAAAAAAGTAAATATTTCTTATATTTTTTTCATAATTATTTAGTACCACAAAAAAGAATATAGAGTTTTAAACACATAATTTATACTATTTTTCGACAAATTTAGACCAATAATAGTACCATAATTATACTAAGGGAAAATTACATCTCCCACCCATGAGGTTTGGCCAAATTTCACAAACCACCCACGAGGTTTATGAAATTAAATTACCCACCCATGACATTTGTTCTGTAAAACAACTGTCACCAAATTGGTGATTTCCGTTAGTGGGTGTCACGTGGCAGTATATTATTAGCCCCCCTCTATGCTGACCTGGCATATATTTTACAAACCAACCCATCTATTTCCTAATCACTCGCTTATCTACTGTCCTTCGTTCTCGCTCTTCTTCTTCCTCGTGCTCCGCCGATTGTTATCCTCTGTTCCGTGTCGCTTCTTTCTTCCATGTTCGGCAACTACACTTTTGCTTTCTTTTTCTCGTTCTAATTATGCTCTGTTCCTTCTATCTTGTCTCGCGTGAACACGAGCCTGACAAGTACAAATGAAAGCATCGTGTTAGCATAAAAAATAACCTCTTTCTCTCCGCCATAAGATTCGTAGTCTGTCAGCATCAGTAACCTCTCTTTCTCTCCGAACGTAATTTGCAGTGAGGTTAGTGAAAGCTGCGCCGATTTCTCGACACTGCCTGACGACATATTGTTGAGGATAGCGGTGACATTTTCGCATCCCAATTTGGTCACAATGCCTCTCGTTTACAGGTCGTGATGTGATGCCCTTCAACCATTAAGGGAGGCGATGATGTTCATTATGTGGGGTAAGCAGTTTAAGCACGACCGAGGTGGGTTTCGACCTAATCTGCAGAAGGCGCTTGACTTGTTTTTGAAGGGGGCTTGTGCTGTATCGCCGAGATGCTGAGCTTGGTGACCTAGCTGGCCAATTCAATTTAGGGATTCCGCTTCTGCAAGGTATGGATTACTTTTTCTTCATGTAGCGATTGGTCCTATTTAGAGTTTACAATGTTTGATTGTCAGTGCTTTTGAAGAATCCACATGATTAGTGGACATCCTACAGTGCCAAATTCATGACATACTACAATTTACAAACTTGGAATGGTTGATGATTGGGTGTAAGGCCCTGTACGAAGAATATAGTCTTTGGTCCTCACCTTTGTATTTTTTCAAATTAAAAAATTGTTAGTACATGTGTTTGAAGGTATTGTATCGCTCAATAATGGGGAGACAGGATACCGGAAGGGTTAAGTTCTTCCCTTCACTATAAAATTCCACATACGCAACACTTCCAGATGGTACTTGAACTGAGAATACTTGCATATTTGAGTTTATGAGTTTACGACGGTCTTCACACAGTTTTTCATAGAAGGGACAATCGACGGGAGCACGATGAAGAAGAAGAGTGAGTACGAAGAAGACCAGATAGGCGAGTGATGTGGCAATATATAGGGTTGGTTTGTAACAAATACGCTAGGTCAGCGTGGAGGGGGACTAATAATATACTGCCACATGACACCCACTAACGGAAATCACCAATTTGGTGACGGGTGTAAAAGGGAACAAATGTCATGGGTGGGCAATTTAATTTCATAAACTCGTGGGTGGTTTGTGAAATTTGGCCAAACCTCATGAGGTAGGAGATGTTTTCCCTTATACTAATTAATTACCATAAGTTATAGCAATTAATACCATAATAATTTACCATACATTTTTAATTATTTTTTCCTACCAATTTAAATTATTTACTCAAAATAAATTATTTTTATATTTTTTGTAATATTTTTTACTTTATATTCTATTTTGCAGATGACTTTATGACATAATATAATTTATTTCCAATAAATAATTTAAATTGATAAAAATAATTTGAATATGTATGGTACACATTATGGTAGTTAATTGGTACAAGTTATGGCTTAATTGGTAGAAAATTTGGTACTAGTCATAATTTTCAACATAATGTATATTAATTTTTTACAATTAAGCACCATAACTAGTACCAATTAATAACCATAATTTGTACCATACATTTTCAAAATTATCTTTTTTATCAAGTTGAATTATTTATTCAAAATAAATTATATTATGTCATAAATTTATCTGCAAAATAGAATATAAATTTAAAAAAATATTTATTAAAAAATGTAAATATTTTCAATACATAAATAAATTGGTAGAAAAAATAACTTAAAAATGTACGGTATAAGTTACGGTAATTAATTGGAATAAATTATGGTATTAAATAATATTGATAAAAATCTAAGAAATATTTACTTTTTTCAATGTTTATGATATTTTTATATATTTTTTATTAATTTTTGTAATTTTTTATAATTTTTGAAATATTTTTTATAGTTATCTATATTTTATAGTATTTTAAATTTTTTGCGAATTTTAGTGAATTTTTTAACACTTAGGGGTATATTGTGAACTTTAAAAGTACTTTGTTAACTTGTAGGGGTATTTTTATCTTGGGAAAATTCACGATATACCCTTGTTTTCTTTCGTAATTCACAATATACCCCTATAATTTTTGTAATTCAACTTTAAATACGCTTAAATATTGTCCAAAATTGATGAAACTTTACATGGACAATGCTAAAGTGTTATATTTTGGTCCAATTACATATTTGAAGTTTTTTAAGCTCACATGTGACCTGTGGGACCCAATGAACATGTGGCATATTCATTGGGTCCCACAGGTCACATGTGAGCTTAAAAAACTTCATATTTGATATGGACAAAATATAACACTTTAGCATCGTCCATGTAAAGTTTCATCAATTTTGGACAACATTTAAGCATGTTTAAAGTTAAATTACGAAAAACACCGGGGTATATTGTGAATTACGAAAGAAAACAGGGGTATATCGTGAACTTTACCTTTTATCTTTTTTGCTTCTGGTCAATGTCATAGTGGCATTTCATGGACTTTTGCAAAAATAGTGGCATTTTGTGATTATCTTTTTTTAGTGGCATTCATGAATTAGCCAGATATATAGTGGCATTTCATGAAATTTCCCAAAAAATAAAACTACTGATTATTATCAAGCCTTCTCTTTTAGCTAAAGAAAATAGATAACTAAATTTGATAGGAGAGAACATGTTGTATGTTGATATACAGGAATATGCTGCGAAAAATTATAAACATTTTAGACAAGTGGTTGTGTATCCATTTGTGTTTCATTGAAAAAATCAATTATGTTATTACTTTAATAATGTTTTTGTTTTGAACAAAATTGAAATGCTAACATTTTCCTTTTAAAAAATAATTTGTATTTATGACTTTAAGTTCAATAATTACTACGAGTAAAAAAATAAGATATAATCATAACTAAAATATATGCGCCTCAAAGACGTACATTTGATCCAGACCCCATCTTTGCATGTCGGGGTTCTTGATCGACTGGCCTTCTGATTCTTCATTAACGTGTTCTCTCCCCTCCAATCGCATCAGGTTTTATGCCTTAAGTTTTTAGGTTCTTCATTGCCATTTCCTTCACCTTTGCTTGATTTGCCTAGATTTGCTCTACTATCTGGATTTGCACTACAATCTAAATTTGCACTGTGCTCCTTCGCCTTGTCTAGATTTGTTATGTTACCTTATTTCACTTTGCACCCACAATGAGCATAAAGGCTATAAATTTTCAGGGTCTAGGACTCACCCAAAGCTCTAGCTGGTCAAGGATGTTCTTCGATCTTAATTTTCTTAGATCTTTTTCCTTACCGAGATGAAGCGCTATCTTATGGAAATGCTCAGTTTTGCAGGCGCCGTCGGGGCTATAAAAGCTTCATAGTTGCAGCATTGGTAGAAGTGGCGGAGATTCTTTGTTATGGCGAGACACGATTGAGATCCAGATCCGCTCATTTACTGCCGATCACATTGACTGTTGGATTGAGAGGGGTCAGGGATCAGGTTGGAGATGCACAGGTATTTACGGTTGGCCTAAATCAAGTGATCGGTGAAGAATGTGGTCTCTCCTCGGAAATTATACGAATCCAATACTCAACCTTGGCTTCTTTTGGGGGATTTTAATGGAATCCTGTTGGGCTACGAGCGATTGGGCCAACGAGACCGAAATCGGAGTCAAATGTCAGCGTTCTGAAACTGTCTAAGAAATTGTGAGTTGTTTGATTTGGAATTTGTGGGAGATGTTTGTACATTTATGAACAAGAGATGGGGCAATTTTAATACTCTTAGCCGCCTGGATAGGTTTGTCGCCACTAGAAGCTGATTCAATCTCTTTCCCTCAGCTTTAAAATGTCCACCTGCGATGGGAACGGTCGAACCACCGGCCAATCAAACTCAACCTCCAACCGGCCTTTCATTGAGGTCTTCGACCTTTTTACTTTAAGAATTGTTAGGTAGATGACCCACAATGTAGGCAGATTATTGACAATTTCTAGAAGAGTCGGCATTATAACCTAATACAAGTACAAAATGCTGGAGTAAATTAGGGAGGAAATCAACCTGATAGCAAGTTCACCACCCACCCCGACTACTTGGGCTCAAGAGCCGCTCAGAGATGGGTGCAAGAAGGTAATCAGAATACCTTGTTTTTCTTCAATAAGGTTCAAGCCCGCCCATAAGAACATTATCATTAAGCTGAGGAACAATACGGGGCGGTGGCCGCAGATTAGCAATCCATCGAGTCTCTAGCACGCAACCATTTTATTGATCTATTTCGCTCATCCCAGCCCCTCCAAAACCGTCACCTCCTAGCTTGTGTTGAGGACCGTGTGCCAAAACGCATTTTCAAAGTTTAAAGGTGGGAAATCTCAAGAAAGGAGGTCATTTTTAGCCCTCAAACAGATGCATCCTCGAAAAACCCCATGACCGGACGGTATTAACAAAGTTTTTATCAACTCCTTTTGGGACACAATCGGGGACAGCTTCATTGAGTTGGTATTGGAGATTCTTAATTCGTACTTCATGCCATTGGTTTTGAACCACACCCATATCGTCCTAATTCCAAAACATACAAGTGCAACCTCCATCACTGACTATCGACCTATTTCCTTATGCAACACTCTCTATAGAGTGGTGGCCAGGGCATTAGCTAATTGAGTGAAGGATGTGATGGGACTCGTTATCTCAGAGAATCAAGGAGCATTTTTTCCAGGTAGACTGTTTTTGCAATATCATTACGGCTCATGAACTCATCCATTCTATGAAATTTTCTAAAGCAATCAAGAGAGACCATTTTACTCTAAAACTTGACATGGTAAAAGCCTTTGATAAAGTTGAATGACCCTTTGTCTTGGCAGTCCTTCAAAGCATGGGATTTCATCCTAGATGGGTCAAGATCGTGGAGAAATGTATCACTAGTGTATCCTTCTCGGTTCTCATTAATGGTTACTGAGGAAAAGCTTCTTTCCAGAAAGAGGACTCCGGCAGGGAGATCCCCAATCACCTTTCCTCTTTGTTTGCTGCATGGAGGCTCTATCTTCCATTCTTTAGACCTCGGCTCAATTCAAGGCGATTAGGGGTTTCTCTATGTAAGGACTAAGTTTTGATATACCAACCTTCTTTCATGGACAATTGTGTTATTTTTTTACCACGCTAATCCCAATAATGCCAGGAAAAGTGTGCATATTATCGATGAGTTCCTAGTAGCATATGGACAATATATGAATCCTGTCAAGTCGGACTTGATGTTCTCTAGTATGCTGAACCCCACAGTTAACAGATTGCCAATATCACTGGTGTTAGAAGGTTGCTAACGTGGGCTTGTACTTGGGCTTCCCAAGTATAGTCGGCATGCATAAGAGCTAGGTCTTCGGCTATATCAGAGATAAAGTTTGCAAGAGAGTTCAAAGTTGGGACCGAACCCTTTCACAGGCAGCTAGATGCATTCTCATCAAGTTAGTCATGCGGGTTATCCCCTCCTAAGTTATGGGGGTAATTCAATCCCCCATTCCCTTATTAATGAGATCCAGGGGGTCATTAGAAGATTCTGGTGGTCGGGTTCATCCAAACAAAAGGAGGTCATTTCATGGCGGAAATGGGACAACCTTTGCAACATCTAGGATGAAAAGGTCTGGGATTTAGAGACATCTGAGCTTTTAATGAAGCTTTGCTGGTGAGAAAAGGGTGGCTCATCCTCCAACAGCCTGATGTTCTTATCTCTTATTCCTCTCGATCAAATACTTCTTAGGTTCCTTGCTCGACGCTAGAGGAGCTAAGGCAAGTCTGACATGGAGATCTATCTGGGGCACCCTTAACCTCCTCAAGCATGGTGCCAGAAGAATAATTGGTGATGGCTTTTCTACCCACCTCACAGACCGATGGAGCGAGATGGGAAACTATGGGACTTGAAACTTCATCTTTCTCCACACACACATGGTACGGTGGCCTGCTCAATAACATGAATTACCATTCTTGGAATGAAGGTAGGATTTTAGTTGGTTTTCTAATTATGACAGTATAGTGCCATACTAAGCACCCCTTCCCTCTTTCCCAGGACGGATAGCTGGAGCTGGGTTGGAAAAAGCATGGACAGTTCTGATAAGTGAGAAATACATAGACATTTAAGGGTTTAATTTACCTTGTACTTACTTACTTTCAGGATAATATTACTCACTTGTAGTATGTTTTTCCTCTAGTTATGTTTTATTGATTATCTCAAAAATTTATTGGTTAAACATGAGGAAAACCAAGCTAGGAGCAAAGTACACGAAGAGACGAACGCGTAGGCGAAAACGGGGATCAAATCGGAGCTCAAACGAAGAATCTGGAGCCTGTCGAAGTTTGCAAAAGAAGCAGAAAAAATACACACGTCCAGACCTGTGTCCGGACATGCAGGTCCGGACGCAACACATGTCCGACCCTATAGTCCAGACGCAAGTCTGGACACATGTCGACGAAGCATTTTCACATCACAGCGTCGACATGTCCGGACCAGTATGGTCCGGACAGTGGTCCGGACGCGTCTATTTTGACAGCACACAGGGCATATCGACAGGGTGTGAAAAGATAAATTATATTTTATCTTTTCACACCGACACCACCCCCTTCATTTCTACCCCATTTTTCACTATAAATACACCTATAACCCTTCATTAAATCATATCTCATTCCACCCCAAACTAATGCCATTTTTCCTCCATAAAATCTCCATTTTCTCTCCAAAATCATACATCTCATCTACATAATCTCCACATAAATCCTCACTTCATCTCATCCCATAAAACATTCCATTTTCCATACCGTTGTTCTGTCCAACCTCCGTCCAAATATTATCAGTTAAATCTATTCAGTTTTAATGTCTGTCGTACTTACGCTGTTTGTTTTTATAATTATGTGTGAGTAATAACTTTAGCCTCCCGGGTTGGAAAGCAAGCTTATTTTATACAATCGTGTTACGTATATTTTCTACTATAATCTGTTCAAGCAATATTTTGATTCTCGTTCTTAATGCGCTTTAATATTCAGGCCAATTATTAAAGTGATATTTGTAGTTCTCTTGTTAAAATGCGGTGCTGAGACAAGGTTCTAGACAGAAGAAGTCAAAACGGGTTAATGACTAGAAGCGAGGTTCGCCTATAGGTTAATCTGTCTCCAACAGGAATTGTTAATAAAGCGATTAATTTATAATAACTTGGGCAAGGATTGCAGCTTGTTATTTAAATTAATCAGGGTTTATTGTACAAGGACCGGTCAACGAACTAATTAAAATTCCTGAGTTTATTGTTAAAATGGTAGAAGTTTATAGTAATATAATTGGATAAAATAGGTGAGCAGAACAACCCAGGGTGCTTCTTAAAAACAAAGAGTTTTATAAACCGCTATTATTATTCTGTTCTAATTAATTGTTCTTTTACTGTTTTTATTTACATTAAGTGTGAACCACAACCTTCCTAAAAAATGATGAGTTTCTATTCAACAGTCTAATTAGAATTCTCAGTTAATTTACACTATCAGTTAAACCACAGCAAGGTCCCCAAGAGTTCGACACCCCACAATTCCACTATTCCGCAAAACGATTAGGTACACTGCCTAAGTGGTAGAAGTAGTCACATATTTCTCCAACAAGTTTTTTGGCGCCGTTGCCGGGGACCTCCGGCACGGTTAACTGACAGTTTTAAATTTTATTGAGTTTTCTGTTTAGCTTTTGCTGCTCTTTAATTTTATTTTATTATTTTGTTGTTTGTTTAATTTCGGACATCTAATTTCGGACATCTAATTCGGACATCTAACTTCGGACATCTAATTTCTGACATTTAATTTCAGCTCTTATTTTATTGTCATTTATTTTTCAGTCATTTAATTTCCATTGTCCTTTAAATTTCAGTAAATTAACTTCTAACATTTAAATTTCTGTACTCTAACATTTAAATTCAGTAATCTAACTTTAAATTCTGTCATCTAACTACTACTTATATTTCTGTCATTTAATTTCAGTAAACTAACTTCTAATTTCAGTACACTAATTCCTAACATTTTAATTTCTGTCATTTAAATTTCAGCAATCTAACTACTAACATTTAATTTCCTGTAAACTAATTTCTAACATTTAATTTCAGTCATTTAATTTTCAGTCAGTTAAATTCCAGCAATTTAAATTCAGTTCTTTAAATTTCTGTCATTTAAATTCCCCTGTCCTTTTTTCTTTATTTTCACTTTAGTTACTCTAAAAATATATAAATATATAGTTCTTTGTTCTATTAATTGCTTCTTTCTAATTTTGTTATTTAACTTTCTTTAGTTTATCTTAACCTTTTAATTATTTCTTTTGTTTCCTTTAGCTGTTTTCCATTTTTCCAACTGCATTTTATTTCTATACATGCGTCGAACTCGATCTGCAGGTAGTCCTCAAAACGATCTTGAACCTGAGATTGAGAGATTTCTCCACCAAGGGCGACAACAACAAACTGAGATGACAAATCGACAAACTCTCTGCGAGTACCAGCAACCATCAGTTGAAGGGAGGCCTTCTGCTATTGTCCTTCCTCAAGTTTCACAGGCTGAACTGGATGCCTGGCAATTTAAAACGAGTTTTATTACCACACTCTACCACCAGGGCCAATACAGCGGGCTAGATTCAGATGATGCTCCACACCATATATCTGCATTTCTTGATTTTTGTAACACTTTTAACAAACAGGAAATCTAAACGAGCGCATCCGTCTGCAATTGTTCCCCTATTCCTTGAAAGATGGCGCCTCCAGGTGGCTGAGAAGTTTACAACCCAGCAGCATCCACAGTTGGGCTGAGTTAGCAAACAAATTTCTGGCGAAATACTATCCCCCGTCCAAAACAAGAGAGAAAATTGCTGAGATCACTAACTTCTACCAAGAACCAGGCGAGTCTCTTTATGATTCGTGGGATAGATTCAAAGAACTACAGATATTATGCCCACATCACGGTATGAGTAGCCAGGAACTTGTGTTATCATTCTTTAGAGGTTTAAATGATTCTAACAAATTGTTGCTAAGTTCCTCGTCTGGAGGAAATTTTATGAAAATGACCGGAGAAGAAGCAGTTGAACTACTGGACCAGATGACCGCCAGTACCAGACAATGGTGTAAAAACAAGGGAAGAGGTGAAGTAAAGAAGAAAACCGGTATCTACAGTATTCCCCCGCAGGATCATGTATCTGCTCAACTAGCTGCACTCACAAAAGTTGTGGAGAAACTAACGCTTAGTCAACCACAACAAAAAGTTGTGAAGGCAGTGGCCACTTCCCCGTATCTGACTCCCTGTTGCGAAAACTGTGGAGGAGCTCATGAAACTTAGACTGCGATGGTTCAGGTTGCAACAGGACCCTTGAAGAGGTAAATCTGATCAACAACAGACCAGGGAATCCTTATCAAAACTCATACAATCAAAACAATTGGAGAGTAATCAACAACCATGGAGGAATTATGATCCACAGTCGAGTAACCAAGGTTTCAACAAACCGACAACCGCAGTACAACCGACACAGGAGCAGCCACCCAACTCACAAGGTGATATGGGCGAACTAAAAGCATGATGAACCAGCTTCTTAAACAAGGTCAGGTGACAAATTCAAAATTTGCTGAGATAGAAGCCAAAGTTGCTGATCAGGCTACCATAACCTCAAATTTAGAGAGACAGATAGGTCAGATTTCCCAACAGCTGGCTCAAAGACCAACAGGGTCACTCCCTAGCCAAACTGATCCAAATCCGAGGGAGCATGCAAAAGCAATAACCCTGAGAAGCGGAAAAGAGCTGGTATCCGATGTCCCTGAAGCTGAGAAGAAATCTGATGAACAAAAATCTGACAAAGAAGACGTAACCATTCCCAAGGAGAAGGAGTCTCCTGCATCCCTTACTATTAAACCGTCACAGGTTTCATATGATATTCCAATCCCATTTCCTGATAGATTAAAGAAAAGAATTTGGATGACCAATTTGGAAAATTTCTTAACATTTTTAAGAAATTAACTATTAATATTCCTTTTTCTGATGCCTTAACACAAATGCCTATTTATGCAAAATTTATGAAAGATATCTTGTCTAACAGGCGATCTTTACAGGAAAATGACACGGTAAAATTGACCGAAAGAGTCTCTGCAGTACTCTTAAAGAAGCTACCACCGAAGTTGGGAGATCCAGGTCTCCCTATCATTCCTTGCGCAATTGAAGACATAAATTGTGGTAACGGGTTATGCGATTTAGGAGCAAGTATTAACTTAATGCCTTTATCTATCTTTAAGAAATTAGGTATAGGTCAATGCTCTCCTACTCCTGTGCTACAACTAGCTGATCGTTCCATATCCACCCTAAAGGAAAAGTTGAAGATTTAGTGGTTTCTGTTGGCAAATTTATTTTCCCTGCTGATTTCATTGTTATTGACATTGAGGAAGATAAAGATGTTCCACTAATCCTAGGTAGACCTTTTATGAGAACTGCAAGAACTTTAATTGATGTTGAAGGAGGTAAAATAATTTTAAGACTTCATGATGAGCAGGTAGTTTTTGACATGACCCGGAACATGAAGCGTCCTTCTGATACACAAATCTGTTTTTCTATTGACACTATTGACTCTTTAGTACAGGAGACGTTCCTCAGCAAAGATGAAGAAACGATTTGGAAAGATGTCCATGGCATCTTGTGAAGCTGATGACGAAAATCCTGATATTGCTCTCATGGCTGAAGAGTTAACAAGCATAAGCCATACTTTCCCTTCCTACCAACAAAGATTCGAGCCAGTAGAAAGAAACGCAGACAGACCCAAGCCATCCATCGAAAAAGCACCTACAGTCGAAATGAAACCTCTTCCCCCTCATTTAAAATACGCTTTTCTAAAAGAGCCATCTGATTTACCAGTTATTATCTCATCTAATATCAGATGTGCAGGAGAAGCAACTTTTAGGGGTGCTACGCAAACATACGACCGCTATCGGATGGTCGATAGCGGATATCAAAGGAATAAGCCCATCTCTGTGCTCTCATCGAATATATATGGAAGATGACTTCAGGGCATTAGCACAACCACAGAGGCGTCTCAATCCCGTTCTAAAAGAGGTGGTCAAGAAAGAGGTAATAAAACTACTTGACGCTGGCATTATTTATCCAATTTCAGATAGCAAGTGGGTAAGTCCAGTGCAGGTAGTTCCAAAAAAGGGCGGAATAACTGTAGTTCCTAACGAGAAAGGTGAGTTGATTCCTCAACGCACTACTACCGGATGGAGAGTTTGTATAGACTACAGAAAATTGAATACTGCTACACGTAAGGATCATTTTCCTTGCCCTTTATTGACCAAATGCTGGAAAGGTTAGCAGGTCAAGATTACTACTGTTTTCTAGATGGCTATTCAGGATACTTTCAGATCCCAATTGCTCCAGAAGATCAGGATAAAACTACTTTTACCTGTCCTTATGGAACATATGCTTATAAAAGAATGCCGTTCGGATTGTGTAATGCACCAGCTACTTTTCAACGGTGCATGATGGCTATTTTCTCTGACTACATTGAAAAATGTATAGAAGTCTTTATGGATGACTTCTCTGTCTTTGGTTCGACATTTGACACTTGCCTGGAGAATCTTGATCTTATTTTGGCCAGGTGTGAAGACACAAATCTAGTCCTGAACTGGGAGAAATGTCACTTCATGGTTCGAGAAGGGATCGTGCTAGGACATAACGTGTCTTCAAAAGGTATTGAGGTGGATCGCGCTAAGATTGAGGTAATAGAAAAACTCCCACCTCCTACTACTGTAAGAGGTATTCGAAGTTTTCTTGGACATGCTGGTTTTTACAGAAGATTCATTAAAAACTTTTCCAAGATTTCTAAGCCTCTCTGTACTCTACTGACTAAAG
The DNA here is from genome assembly GCA_023374045.1 of Limonium bicolor. NCBI lineage: Eukaryota > Viridiplantae > Streptophyta > Magnoliopsida > Caryophyllales > Plumbaginaceae > Limonium > Limonium bicolor. The sequence continues at coordinate 101,361,407 of CM041777.1, read as the reverse complement.
ATGCTAAATTTCATTTTTCTGATGAATGTTTAGCAGCTTTTAATTTGTTAAAAGAAAAACTTGTCTCTGCTCCTATTGTGGTATCACCCGACTGGTCCCAACCTTTTGAAATCATGTGTGACGCCAGTGATTATGCGGTGGGTGCTGTTTTGTGCCAAAAAATGGATAAATTCTGAGAGTCATTTATTATGCAAGTCGTACTCTAAATGATGCTCAGAAAAATCATGCCACCCACCGAAAAAGAATTGTTGGCAGTCGTCTTTGCTTTGGATAATTCCATCCATATTTGGGTAGTAAGGTTATTATTCATACTGATCATTCTGCCCTCAAGTATTTATTTGCCAAAGCAGATGCAAAACCCAGGTTGATAAGATGAATACTTCTCTTACAAGATTCGACATAAGATAAAGATAAGAGAGGTATCCAGAATGTCGTGCTGACCACTTGTCAAGGATGGAGGGACCAGAAGATGAAAGACCCATCAATGAGTTTTTTTCCGGACGAGGCAGTATTCACAATCCAAACGGCAGGAACCCTTGGTTTGCCGATATTGCCAATTATCTGGCCACAAAGATCATCCCAGCTGATATGACATATCAGCATGAAAAAGGTTCTTTCGATTGTCAAACATTATTTATGGGATGATCCATTTCTTTTCAAAATCTGTGCAGATGGTATTATAGGAGATGTGTGCCACAGACGAAATCAGAAATATCCTTCTCCACTGCCATTCTAGAGAAACCGGCGGACATCACGGTGCAACCCGTACAGCTGCTAAGGTACTTGAATCCGGTTTCTATTGGAACACCCTTCACAAGATTGTCATGCTTTTGTGTCTACTTGTGATCGGTGTCAAAGGCAAGGTAACATTTCTCGCCGTAATGAACTACCCTTGAACAATATGCTGGAGGTTGAATTATTTGATGTTTGGGGGATTGATTTTATGGGACCCTTCCCAAAATCTTGTGGAAATTTATACATCTTAGTAGCAGTTGATTATGTCTCTAAATGGGCGGAAGCCCTTGCTTGCTCTACTAATGATGGTAAAGTTGTGATGAAGTTTATAAAGAAGAATATTCACTCAATTCGGCGTTCCTAGAGCAATAATCAGCGATGTGTGGATCTCACTTCTGCAATCGCCAGTTTGATGCTCTCCTGAAGAAATATGGAGTCCGACATAAGGTTGCTCTACCATACCATCCTCAAACGAATGGTCAGGCAGAGATAACGAATAGAGAGCTAAAATGGATTCTGCAGAAGACGGTGAGCTCTTCTCAAAAGGATTGGTCTCTGAAATTGGATGATGCACTATGGGCATACCGCACCGCCTTCAAAACACCTATTGGCATGTCTCCCTACAAACTAGTTTTTTGGGAAGGCATGCCACTTGCCTGTGGAATTAGAGCACAAATCTTATTGGGCTCTGAAGGTGTTAAACTTTGATCTACAACAAGCCGGTGAAAAGAGGAAGTTCCAGTTGACTGAGCTAGAGGAACTTCGGAATGACTCATATGAAAATGCAGTGATTTATAAGGAGAAGACCAAGCGTTGGCACGATAAGATGATTGCCAAGCGAGAATTCAAAACAGGAGATCAGGTCCTTCTTTATAACTCCAGACTTAAGTTCTTCCCAGGTAAGTTAAAATCCTTCTGGTCTGGACCATTTACAATCATATCCACCTCTCGTTATGGAGCTGTGGAATTGGACAATAAGAAAGGAGGATCGTTTAAAGTAAATGGAGCTCGAATAAAACTATTTCTGGGAACCACATTAGACAACGAAGAGGCTTCTACGCTTCTTCTCAAAGATCCAGTCACAACTTAAAGTACTCAGGTACGGTCTAGCCAAAGACCATAAAGATGGGCAACTTGGTAGGAGGCACCCTACTATCTATCTTTTTAATCTACATTGTGTTTATATTTTGTATCTTATTTTATGATAAAAAAAAAGAAAAAAAAGAGTGAAATAAAAAAGAAAGGAGAGAGAACGAGGAGAATTAACTTGAGTTGTTCTGGCTGTTTAGAATATTTATTCCAGGAACATCTTGCACATTTCGACAGCTGAACTCAAGTGTGGGGGAGCTACACTATATATTCTGCATAAATCTGGGGAGTACACTATCGTTACCTTGCTCTTTAAATTTTCAATATCTCCTATTGCCATGCTTTTTGATCATTACCCAGGTAGTTTACATGCCCTGTTTTTTTAATTCTTTCTCTGCAATGAGGGCATTGCTTTGGTTCAAGTGTGGGGGAGATATAATAATCAAAAGCTTGCTCTTAAGTTGGTCTCTTTTTCGACACTGTGTTTAAATTTGTTAAGTGATTAATAATCAAAGAAGGTGCCATATAGGGAGTAATGCCGGTGTTAACAGGTTTAAAGGGTACGTACTAAAAAAAAACACTCTGCTCTTTACTCAATGCTAAAAAATTCTGAGGAAATTATCATTTGAATTTTGTTTTGACTTTGAGCCTGGATTTGATTTGGAAAGAAATGGTGGAAAAAGAACAAGGCAAGGTACTCCTTTGATCCAAACAGGCATATTCTGATCCTAAACAGGCCTCGTCCACTCGGTTATTAAGTTCTTAGGGCTCTTCACCCGGCTACCTAAGGTACTCGGTATCTGGGATAGTAGACCCAAAACCGCTACAAGAGTGGAGAGAAAAGTCTGAGGTAAAAGAAAAATGAACTTCAAAATTGAAGTATATGTGCATTATGTACCTAAATGATAGAAACTTCTTCATGGATCATGAGTATGTGGCATTGAAAGGTATAATGGAATAGGATTTTACTTCATGCCCCTTGTCGTTCAAACGAAATGTGAAAGAAAATGGTGGATTGGCTCAGGGTTAAAAGCAGAATTCTCATGGTACTGCTTCTCTTTCTTTTGTAGGATTTCAGAGTTATTCTTAGAAATAGAGAAATATATCTAAATAAATTTAATGTTATTAGTACCCTTTTAAAATCTGAAAAGATTGGCAATTACCTCTTCTATGCTCTCCTTACTTGATTATTGTCTGTTTAACTTGTTTAAACATTATGTCAGAAAGATTTGCTTGAGGACAAGCAAAAGATAAGTGTGGGGGAGTTTGATAAGTGAGAAATACATAGACATTTAAGGGTTTAATTTACCTTGTACTTACTTACTTTCAGGATAATATTACTCACTTGTCGTAGGTTTTTCCTCTAGTTATGTTTTATTGATTATCTCACAAATTTATTGGTTAAACATGAGGAAAACCAAGCTAGGAGCAAAGTACACGAAGAGACGAACGCGTAGGCGAAAACGGGGATCAAATCGGAGCTCAAACGAAGAATCTGGAGCCTGTCGAAGTTTGCAAAGAAAGCAGAAAAAAATACACACGTCCGGACCTGTATCCGGACATGCAGGTCCGGACGCAACACATGTCCGACCCTATAGGTCCCGACGCAAGTTCGGACACATGTCGACGAAGCATTTTCTCACAGCGTCGACATGTCCGGACCAGTATGGTCCGGACGCGTCTATTTTCACAGCACATAGGGCATATCGACATGGGTGTGAAAAGATAAATTATATTTTATCTTTTCACACCGACACCCCCTTCATTTCTACCCCATTTTCACTATAAATACACCTATAACCCTTCATTAAATCATATCTCATTCCACCTCCAAACTTATGCCATTTTTCCTCCATAAAATCTCCATTTTCTCTCCAAAAATCATACATCTCATCTACATAATCTCCACATAAATCCTCACTTCATCTCATCCCATAAAACATTCCATTTTCCATACCGTTGTTCTGTCCAACCTCCGTCCAAATATTATCAGTTAAATCTATTCAGTTTTAATGTCGTCGTACTTATGCTGTTTGTTTTTATAATTATGTGAGTAATAACTTTAGCTCCCGGGTTGGAAAGCAAGCTTATTTTATACAATCGTGTTACGTATATTTCTACTATAATCTGTTCGAGCAATATTTTGATTCTCGTTCTTAATGCGCTTTAATATTCAGGCCAATTATTAAAGTGATATTTGTAGTTCTCTTGTTAAAATGCGGTGCTGAGATAAGGTTCTAGACAAAAGAAGTCAAAACGGGTTAATGACTAGAAGCGAGGTTCGCCTATAGGTTAATCTGTCTCCAACAGGAATTGTTAATAAAGCGATTAATTTATAATAACTTGGGCAAGGATTGCAGCAGCTTGTTATTTAAATTAATCAGGGTTATTGCACAGGACCAGTCAACAAACTAATTAAAATTCCTGAGTTTATTGTTAAAATGGTAGAAGTTTATAGTAATATAATTGGATAAAATAGGTGAGTAGAACAACTCAGGGTGCTTCTTAAAAACAAAAGAGTTTTATATACCACTATTATTATTCTGTTCTAATTAATTGTTCTTTTACTATTTTTATTTACATTAAGTGTTAAACCACAACCTTCCTAAAAAATGATGAGTTTCTATTCAACAGTCTAATTAGAATTCTCAGTTAATTTACACTATCAGTTAAACCACAGCAAGGTCCCCAAGAGTTCGACACCCCACAATTCCACTATTCCGCAAAACGATTAGGTACACTGCCTAAGTGGTAGAAGTAGTCACATATTTCTCCAACAAGATACTGTAAACTCGGTTGGTGAATATTTTGGTTGGTATGTATATTTTGGATTAGTGATTGTAAATGTCTAAAGTTCAGTATATTTTGTTGTTCAGACCGTGGCAAGATGCTGGTGTTGGTTTAGTCTTGCTGTGACGTTTATGTTTATGTTGTTAAGTTGCGATAACCACGATTGGATTAAGACGGGGTGTTACAGGCTCACAACTAGCCTTACTTCTCGGGTTCGACCCGATACCGGTGCCTAGCCATGGGAAGGTCCAACTAGCACCCGTGGGAGTGGTTTCAAAACCGATCCTCGTTCTCAAGTTTGAAGAAAATCATTTGTACCAAATAAGTTTGGAAATTTATTTTGAAAACTCCATATAACTCCTAATTCAAATTTGTGATAATTACACCTATTACTAGTGTTATTACTGTGACCACTTATATAGAGCTTCAAGTGTCATTCAACCCCAATGTGATCAGCATTGGTGTTGAACTATCCTTCCACCCCAATTTGTGTTCGGTTTCCCTTGATCACTAGCAAATCAAGTTCCACGTCCCACCTCAATTCACACAATCAAATAGTCAATCATTATTTCATTTTCTATCTTCTTAATCATGCTAGTCATAATCACCCATCAATACATTTTTCAGTTTCTAGAATTCCTTTACTCACTAATCATCTCATCAATTATTACTCAAGTTATCTCCAAATACTTTACCTAAGGAATTTAGTATATATTATAACTCCAGTTAAATGCTCTCTCCATCAATCATTCACAAGTCAAATCAAATCAAATTACCTAGGGGACTCAATTCCCACAAGGTTCAACATTGGTTTCATACCGATTTATACTCAACATATCTCCCAACATACTCATTTCTCAACACTGGTTTCATACCGGCTCATATCTCACGCTATTACCAATCGAGGTTCTCATTCCCCTGGAGTTTCTCTACTCCTTTCCACTTCTAATCTCACAAATAACCAAAATTTACACAATGAGTGAGTACAAATGTTTATGTAACATGAGTACCAATCATCAAAACAAATTCTCCTGCGCTATGCGCACTGTAGTATACGCACTTATTATGTAAAACATACACTTCGCGGTTTTCACTTTACCCCCCTTAAAAAGGGATTACACTCACGTAATCTGCCATGTGTCCACATTTGGACATTAGTCTAAGGCGTTCAGCCGTCATGGAGTATTTCAGCTTCCATGAGGTCTATTATACAATGTACTCTAGTCAAAGGGTCTTAACCGTATTACCGGTTAGTCCCTGCATCATGAATTCTCATCGGAGTTGTTCAACTCTTTACCGGGTTTGGTTCTAGCCTTAGAGGCTTCAAGGCAATGATGATTAGCCATTCCTTCACTAGGTGTATTAAACCTTAAAATTCTAGGCCCACTAGCTTCTGCTGCGTGACCCTGATAACTTAGGGTTAGTTTGCCCTTCTCGTTATTCTAATGTGTTATACATCACCCTTTTTATCCCTTTTTATCTTGTAAATAAGGTTTATCAATCAAGCATGGATTTTATATCCAGCTCTCGGAGATCCATTGTACATGCCATTGTGTATTCTAGTGATCATTACTTGATTCCTCTGACCCGTTGTCGGTTGAGGTTGAGTCACTACTTAGCATGTAGTGCTTCCTCTATTATTAGTGGCTTCTGAATTATGCTCACTTATCTTGTTTGGTACTAGTGTTCTTTATTTGTATGACCTTGCATTTCTATGCATCGGTCCTCTAAATGTTCATGGGTTTCCTTCAGTTTTTATTCCGATGGAATTCACTTCTTGTGATTGTTGGTGTGTCCAACACTCTTCGTGCTTCTCTGGCCAAAGGCCGCACAGTTTGTTCTTAAGTTTTTGCTTAACTGGCTTGTGCCATGTTTTTTGGTGTGTTTACAACACTTTCGTATCTAGTACGGTTGATTATCTATCAACTGGGTATTCTTGTCCCAAAGTTATTACTTCACTTATCAATTTAATCCTTTTAGGATACACTACCAGTTCCTTATGCGATTGTAATAGGAATGAACATTGCCTCCTTTGTGAGGTGTTTCATCACATGGTACAGACTTCTGGCTTGTTGCCCCGTCTGTCTACCATCTCTTATTTAGCGTCTCCATGTCGTCGCGTGATTATTGATATACGTTGGTCGCTTGCTGCACACCATGTTTGTATTCATTTACGACTTGGTTTCCAAGGCATCCACTATTACATTAGCTTCTGCTCATTTATTTCTACCATATATACTATGGTTCGCCGTTTACTGGGCTGCTTACATAATATATTATTCTTTCTATTTCTTAGCTCCTTGAGCATTATTGGCTTTACCCATTACGTAATACACCTACGGTGTTTCTTCTTAACCGATTACTCCTCGGTTTCCAATAACTCCTATAACCGCTTATTTCCACATCGCTTGGTAGTAGTTGTATGCTTAAGATTCACTACATTGGTAGTTCTGAAAGAGGTGTATTTTCAGACATTCACTGATGACATCCTCTTCTTTGGAATCTATTTGTTCACCGCTCTCACGGTCTCACATCAACGAGGGGTATCCCTACACGTTGGTTATTAAGCAAATTTTACCGGTGCCATTACCGTCAATTCTCCTGATGGTTCTCATTAGGTTTAGCAACCGTCGTATCTATGTATTATAGTTGCTGGATGGCTTACATGCCGCATCGCCTAGAGCTCTTTTCATCTTAGGTTGTTTACAAGCTTGCTTCCCGTATCCCAACAAATAGTTTAGAGGTAGTATCCGGTACCATGATAAGATCATCGCATCACGCTTCCATTTATTAATGGCCCTCCAGGTGTTTTTATGTTGTCGGTGCCAATTGTCAACTTAGGGTATCCCCTGTCCAGTGGGATCCCTTCGGTGTTCTTACCGGGTGTTCGTTCCAACTCTTGTGTTTTTATCACGACATTTAGTTTGACATGCTTCAAGGATTGCCCTTGAGTGTTATCATGTTATGCCATTACCTTTGGCTAACTTATGAGTATGTTCAGTCTACTCCGCATTGAGGTTTTGGATTTTAAGTTGTCCCGTTTAGGGTTATCACGTCTCCCATTCTTAGGGTAGACCATGGGTACTTCTCTTATGTTTTGACCAATAAATATCCTCTTCGGTGATAAATGGTATTTTCCGGTACCTTATATGATCACTCTGGGTATTTTATCTTGTCCATTGAACATTGGTGTGTTCATGTTAGGCATTTGCCTTACTGTGTTTAGACCGGGTAATTATTCCAGTTGTTCTATACATTTACTTCAAGATTTTTGAGACATATCCAAGGTCTTTATTCAGTTGTTAGTGCTTATCGCACTTTTAACTCTTAATCATCCTCCTGGAGTTGGTTCTTGTCTCTTTGGCTTCGTAGTTTATCTGAGTTCCTTCGATCGTCCGAGGTATCCAACTGTTCCAGTTCAAATTTACCTTATGGTCCGTAGAACGGAGTTGACTACTTCCCGTGTTTCGTATACCACTTTTATACATATATGGGGTACCTTATTGGCACATTACCACTTACCTGACTAACTCACAAAAGGGTTTGTCAGGCCCGTAAGCTCCTTCGGAGTGCGGTCGTCCCACGTCCCGTTTTGGCACACTCGTAGTGCTCGTCACACGCCTAGGTGAAGTATTCTATTGTCAACTCCTCTTGTATCATTCTATGATAACTTACCTTGATTCTCTGGTTTGCTTTAAAATCTGAGGTTTAAAAGAAATAATTAGGTTTAAAAGAAAAGTTTGTGTTTGAAAGGAAAATCTGGGTTTGAAAGAAGATTTCCATGGTGTTGTCATGTATGAGGTCCTGACCCAGTCCAGCTTCTCGCTGACTGGTATGTTCTTAATACAATGGTCAGGCCGTTAGGCCTTTCCAAGGCTTCGTTCTTCAAATTCTTAGGATTGGTGATCCTATATTTGCCCCATTGTCATAGTGGTATTGTAGTAAGTACTTGTTGGTTGTTAAATGCCTTCCAAGTAGCCTTGTTATTGCTGCACTTGCCCTGGCAAGTGCGCGGGTAGGTTGTTTTTCAAGTTAGCTCGTACCGATTACGGTATTATTTCTATTTGAATTCAGTAGCCTCAATGGCTCTTCCTCTGATTGTCATTGATCCGGGTGCTTCCCCGGTCCTTGGGTTTCCCCGCGTACCTTGCTTCGTTGTCCGTTCCCACGCCTTTACGGTGGTTCCCAAGGCTTGACTAATCCTTAGGAGCCACATCGTAGTCCTGTTGGTGTGAGTTTTATGAATACTCTTATAGTTGTCCGAACTATGTTATTTAGGTTTTACTACTTTTGGCATTGTAGGTTTGGAGTTATCCAACCTTGACTAATTCCTTAGTCAGTTGGTACACCGTTGTCCACAGATTCCCTTGTCTCAGGTCTTGTTACTCTATTTAATTTGCTTCATTGCGCGATTGTGCTTTCCTTCTTGCTAGCTGCGCATGGTTCTCGAGACTGCGAAGCACGTCACCCCATGGTGCAGTAAATTTAATTATCCTTTGGTTGGGATTTTCAATCTCCTGCCATTTAGTGCGGTTGTCGTCGTTCAATCGGGAACCGTCTTCGGGATTTCCGGTTCTCGGAATCTACTGTATGACAGGTCCTTTCTCTTACAGGTTTATTTGTAACTGCCAGATCGGGTTTACTGAGTAAGAGAGGTCTTTCCCATCTCTCTGGCATTTTTTCCCCAACTTTACAACGGGGGATGTGGAGGGCGGGTATGGTTATTGTAGGTTTCCAGTTCACCTGGAAGTTCCTAACTAGCGCACCTAACACACTAACACTTAACCCTTAGCCCTAAGTCTCTACTTCCTAACTCGGTATTTTCCTAAACTCGGTATTTCGACCATCAGAGCGAAGAGTTCGCTCTGATACCACTTTTTGTAACACCTCTACCGCTAACCCAGTCATTACCTCCTAATCCATCTCAATTACCAATACCAAAGCAGCAAAAATTCACTACAACGGTGGGTATTACAATGCCGTTAGTCATCCACGTGACTAACAAGGCCAAATCCAATACAACAATTCAAATACAACATCGGTCTGATGGATTATTATACCGAGTACTCTATACAAATGATACATTCCATTCCTTAATCAAATCTCAAACCAAATACAAACTTCAATTCCATATTATACAAATACAACCTCAATTCCGTTTTATACCGAGAATCTATAGTTCTCAAGTCTTTCGATAACCAATCGGACTCACAATTCAACATTACAATAAATACAGCATTTCTAACCAACTACCTCTTCTTATATAACAACCCCTTCTTACACTCCCTGATGGTGATCGACTTCAATGTACCTGGAAAATAAAAATGGTGCCCCTAGGGGCTCAGCAAATTGCTACATATGAAATTCGCATACCCCGCGTGGTAACGGGTGTACGTCAACTACTTTGTCGAGAGCATGGGATTCATTTTAATTCAATCATCATGAAAGGTAGCTATACATTATATATGTACACTAGCACAAGTACTCAACATTCAAACAAGAAATACAATCACACTAACACAATAAGTTTGTTAGTTAGTATTACTTAATCTTAGGCCTTGTGGGTTACTACCTCACTATGCATTTGTTCCTTATTCATTATCTTACCCATCCTCTTGGGTTACTCTTACTCAAGTTCTCTTACTCTCAATCTCAATCAAGTTCTACAATACTCAATCTCAACCCTCAGCTCTCAAGTTCTCAATTCTCAACTAAATGCTCAATTCTCAAGATACCAACTTAAATCTCAACTCTCAAAATCAATTCTCAAATCTCATCATCAAATTCTCAAACTCAATCTGAATTCTCAAATCAAGATCTTAAATCAAATTCTCAAAGGCATTTTTTAAGTCATTGCCCATGACCTTCAGGCAGAGTCATACACAAGACTCACCACCGGGCTTATAATCAAACGGAACTATCACCTAGTTCCTCAAATTCTTAAGGTCCGTTTTTCCACCGGACTACTCAAATTCGTAACACTCCTCTCTCGGAGTTATATTTGAAATCACATGGATTAGCCTCGAAGTATCTCTCTCGATATCCTCTAATAGCTTAGGGAATTTCCAATGTCTAGTATTCTCAGATTTAAGGGTTCCCCCAACGTATCGAATACTCTCATGTTCGGGACATTGTTCATATTCACTAGTAGAAAAAAGATTTTAAATGACGGACATTATACCACGGTTATCAGTGAAACCGTCGTTTAAATTTTATAAACCACGGTTATTTAAGGAACCGTCATATATGTTGCACGGCTCACTATATAAACGACGGTTTTTACAGAAACCGTCGTTTATAGTTCAACTCCGTATAAGATAAACGACGGTTCCGTTTCTAACCGTCGTATATAATATACATAAACCACGGTTCAATATTCAACCGTCATTTATCGGGTACGGCGTCGTATTATAAACGACGGTTACCTTAGAACCGTGGTTTATTCCTTGTATCACAAAGGTTTTAAATGACGGTTTGTATAATAACCGTCGTTTAAAGTCATTCAATTAAAAACCCGACCTTTTCTTCTTCCTCTTTCTTCTTCCTCCCGCATTCTCTTCTCTGGCGATTTCCCCGAACTCCCGTGCCGTCTAGCCACCACCCCCTCCACCGTCTTCGACTCCACTGCCCCACTCGCCTCTTTCTTCCGGTCGCGGCGACAACAACGGCAACCCATTTGAGCTCCTCCACCGCCCCGTAGCTCCATCGCGCCTCCTCGCCCCGTCACCGTTCTTCCGGTCGCGGCAAGCCCTCCACCGCCCTCCTCTGGTGTCGACAGCCTCCAGCTCCACCGCCCTCCTCTGGTGTCGACAGCCTCCAGCTCCACCGCCCTCCTCTCTGGTGTCGACGACGCCTCCAGTGGAACCGCCCCACTCTGATCTGGTATGGACACCGAGCTGCTCCATCAACATCCCACCGGTAATTATTTACTATATATGTTATAGTTTTGATTAATGTAATCGATTTCATCTCTTTGTTTAACTCATGATGATGGTTTTAGCTACTTTATCTTTATAAGTTATAACTTACATATCATTATGTGAATATTGTGTTTTGGAATTACATTATACAACTCGCAAAAAAAACATAACAAAAGCTTTGAGAAGCTACATGTCAACATACGAGATCTGAAAACATATATCGGGTGTTGAATTGTGTTTTTGGTTATGCCAAATCAGGTCGACTTACTCATATACAATGATATATGAGTTTGAGGTTCATATGAAGACAAATTTGGTTTGAGGTTTATTTGGCGACTGCGCAGGTTGAAGTGGAAATATATTACATTATTTGCTTGGATAACCATTGTGTAAGCATTGGAGTTACGATGGCTGTTTTGTGATGAAGTTATCTATCCGTATTATTGTTGGTGGTGTATTAATATTGTTGTAAGTGTTGCTGTTTGTTGCTATTATTCTTGCGGGTGTTATAATTGTTGCATATTATTAATTTTGTTGTACTTGTATTGTGTTTGTTTTTGCCGAAAAAAGTGTGGAGTATCTAAAAAAACGCAATGGTCATGCCAAATTTTTTCCAGAATTTAACCTTATTCTACTTTTATTGAATAGGTTACTACGGTTTAACAATCCCTCTTCCATCACATTTGTGAGTTGATCATCCTTACTCATTAGGTTAGTTTTTTAAAAATGTTTCAATAACATGGTTTATTCAAAATATATTCGTTTGGTTATTTGTTCAATTATTCATATTTTTTCAAATTAAAACCTTATATTCTAATTTCATTGAATAGGTGTCGCACCATCTGCAGCTGTCAACCTCTACCACCGGTTTGCCTGATCAGAACCCACGGTAAAACACTTGCGTTTCTGATTATGATTTTAGAAACAAATACTTATATATTGTCACGAAAAAACGTTGTACTAAATTCTACTTGTATTCTGCAATCATTAGAATATATATTTGCATAGTGTTGTGAAATGTGAGATTAAGTTGAAATGGGGTGGTTGTTTTTGTTCATTGATCATATATATTATTATATACTTGTCTGTCTGATAATAATTCGTATGGTTTGCGGATAATAAATGTTATTGCTGCTACTGTGTTTGTTTCTGCCTTAAAAAAATGTGGAGTGTCTAAAAATACGCAAAGGTCATGCCAAATTTTTTCCAGAATTTAAGCTGATTCTAATTCCATTGTTTGTTTAATATGTTCAATTATTCAATTTTACCTTATTATTATTTCTTTGAATAGGTGTCATATACTACGTGCAAGAACATCTGTCTACTTGTCTCTTCTCTATCTTGTGCTGTTCGCGCTGACCATCCAGTACTCATCAGGTTGGTATTTAAAACGTTTCAATGTATTTTTGTTTTTCTATTAAAACAATGGAAAATCAATTCAAACATAGAATTACCTGTCTGAGATTTACCTGATAGAGGTATGTCTTAGATAGTCCCTGTTGGGACTGTCCAATGACCTTTGATCTCACCATCTAGGTTGTGAATGAGTTAATAATATACAGTAGTTCAGTGATAATTTCAGCAGCATTACCCTAGTGTTCTTCTAGTGTACATATATATGTGAATTGAAACGATTCATATATATGTATCTACACTAGGAGAACTGTAGGGTAATGCTGCCGAAATTATCACTGAACTACTGTATATTATTAACTTGTTCCTAGGTGAGATCGAAGGTGATTGGATAGGTTTAGCTTGTTAAATCTGTAAATAAAAAAAGTGGAGATCAATGGAACGAGTTCACGACATCTGGTGTGTGTTGAAAAAGGAGATGGAGCGCTCGGTGATGTACAGTGACAGATTGGACATCAAGTACCTAGAAGGGGTCAATAAATTTTGCAAAGTCCTTGTTGACAATCTTAAACCAAGGGATAAGGGATATATTCGATGTCCTTGTGTCGATTGCAAGAACGACTTCAAATACCGAGGTGTGGACAAGATTAAGGATCATCTGATTCGCAGAGGGTTTACAGATGATTATGAAGCCATAACAATACTGCATGGTCAACATTCAGTACAAGTGTTTGAATGTGCTGATAACGTCATTGCAGAACAATCAGAAATGGATGCTTCACACGATTTTGGGGATACTCAAGATGATTCACTAGGTAGTGATTCAGATGATCAGGAGGACCTTAATGCGATGATGGAAGATGTTGAACAACATTTTTCCAACAAACCCAAAACATTCAAAAATCTGATGCAAGCATCAAAGGAACCGTTGTACAGTGGATGTGAAACGCAAACACAAAACAAATTGAGCGTTGTCCTAAAACTATTCAATCTGAAGGCGAGACATGGATGGAGTGATGTCAGTTTTACAGATCTTTTACAACTGCTGAAGGATGTACTACCAAAGGACAATGTGATACCTACAACAACTTATGAAGCAAAGAAGTTAATGTGTCCGATGGGTATGGAATATAAAAAAATACATGCTTGTCCAAATGGGTGTATGCTGTATTGGAAGGAAAATGAGTCGGATGACCATTGCTCTGAATGTGGGGAATCACGCTATGTAAAAAAGGGTGACTGAAACCACATAAGCACTAACGTGGGCTCTCCTGCGAAGGTGTTGTGGTATCTACCGATAATTCCCCGATTCAAACGTTTGTTTGCAGTTCAGAAAGATGCTGAGAACCTCCGATGGCATGCTACCCATAGAAAGGATGATGGTAAATTGAGCAGTGGAAGAGCGAGGGCTTACTGACTAAAACTAATGAAGACGGCACTCAGTCAGTTATTGATGATGTTGACGATGCAAGTAGAGTGCAGACATTTATGCTGGGTCGAATGGTGAAAAATGACGAGGGGGTATATGTGTTCCCGCAGAGCGAGACTGCTGAGTTGGCGTCCAAGATTGTAAGTATATATATTTAAAAGTTGTTGTTTACTAATTAGTGTGAGCCTCGATTTTAAACCCTATCCTATGTGGATTAACTTGATTGGGATCTAATCGGGTTTTAGGTCCACTTATAGCCTAAGATTAATAACTATGTCATATAACAATAATTATTAAAACCTAAGCTAGCTCACTGGAACCTATTATGAGTCGCCACCTAATTTTAACCTAGATCAAACTAGGAAAGGAGAGTTCGGGTTCGGGGGCTTGATATTCGACTTAATTAGGGTTCAAATTACTTTAATTACCCCTAGAAGTCGTTTTTCCTCTACTTAGTTTAATTACGGCTTATTACGAGTCGTTTTAACCTAAGTGCGCGAGCTTCTGTTTTTTTTTGTGTTTTTTAGCATTTTTTTGACAGGAAATTAAAGTGAAATTAAAAGCTATCTAAACTAGGGTTTCGGAGGCAGAATTAGGTCGAATTTTGCTTACGTCCGTAGCCACGGACCCCATGTCCGAGACCACGGACCCCAGTTCACCTAATTATACAGAAGAGTCGAAATTAAAGGAAAACAGGAAATTGCGAAGTCCGGGGCCACGGACAGGCTGTCCGTGGGCCCGGACATTATTAGAAAACCTAAATTTTGAATTTTTTTAAATCCCGCCGCCGTCCGTGGGCGTCCGGGCTTACGGACAGGGAGTCCGGGACCCCGGACATGACGTCCGTGGGTGCGGACCGCCCTCGGACGGCGGCGTTGAGGCTGTTCCCGAAGGTGTTTTTGGCTCAAATTTTATGGGTGTGTAGCCTGAAAGATGTACAAGACGTTAGTGATTGAAAGTTTTCAATTTGGAATCGAATTTAACACGAAACTTAACGAACAAGTTAGAAGGCAGAAACACAAACAAACCTTAATTCAGAAGCAAGGAAAAATCAATTCGGTTAGCAATTTTAACCAGAAGTGTATTTAGACCAGAAGGGTTAGAGAATTTTGTTTTCACCCTGTTTTGATTTCGAAAATTTGTTGTTCCTTCACTTCGGGAATCTCTGAAAGCTTCGTTGGTGGCTGATCCGGTTCGACTTTGACCCGAGCTTTTGACCTCTTCTTCCTTGTGTTGTTAAGCACGTTTTGGTTCTGTATTTGTGGTGTTTTGATGCTTGGAAGTTCAATGGGAGAAGAAAGAATGTTGTTTTGGTGATTTTGGTAGAGTTTTGGTGTTGGGAGTGTTGAAAACGTGGGAGGCAAGTAGACGGCTGTGTTCTCTGACTATGGGAATGTTTTTCTCTGCCCTAGGTCGTTTTTGGAAGGTCCTTTTATAGAAAGAGCAAGGCCATGTTGATAGAACAAGATTTTTATCTAAAACCCTGATTTTGTGCTCTAAGGGAATCTGATTTTTTTAAAATATGTTGCAGACCAATAAAAATTATGAAATTTTAACTGAAGATAAAGGATTATTTTTAAGAATTTTGAGAGTTGGAATCGGGTTATTTTGATAAATAACCGATTAGATAAAAATCTCACAATCTGGAATCTCCCATAATTCATAACTTATTATTGGAAAGTCGAAATAACGAAATTCCAACGGCATTAGTCTTTAATAATCACCCTCTATCTTGTGTTAAAATTTCATGACGTTTTGTTTTGATTTCGGTATTTTCCATAGGAGAGAGAAAATTGCAAAAATGATTGAATTTCTCTTTTAAATTTTGGGATAAGGTTCCAAATAAAATAATTTTAGGTTTATGACTGTATGTAGTCATGCTAACCATGTGACAATTTTATTTTAATTTTGGAAACCTTTTATTATTTCTATTTCGAGGTTATTTCATGTGTTAATTAAAGAAATTAGCTTATAATATGAATTAAAAGCTAAATTTCCAGAATAAATATTATCAGAAAATCATGAAATACCTTTCATAATGACTACGATATTTGGAATTGTTTGGTGATGATGTACAAGTCATATGAAAATAGAAAATCCCGAGAATGTCCTTGGAAAATCCTGCATTGGTGCACTTTGACCATTTTGCCCTTTGTAACACGTATGCCTTTGAGACTACTAGGGGGGTTGAAATTTTGGGTATAACAGATTGCCCCCCGTCAACTAGGCTTTGTAATGAAGACGAAAAGACTAGTTGATGCTTGAGTGATACCCCAAAATTTTTGATCCTAAAAGACCTCGTATGCCGTTTGAAATCTAGTGGGTTGTGTCGAGCTATTCGAAGGCGCTGACTACCTAAAGGAGAAGGAGATGTTGTTGAACTATTCGAAGGCGCCAACTACCTGAAATGATGATATGTGGTTGAGCTATTCTAAGGCGCTGACTACCTAAAGTGATGAAAATGATGCAATGTTTTTAATGGAAGCAGGTAAACTAGGGAGTGGTGCTAGGTCTTACTATGTGCCTAAAGGGATGATTCTAGGTCTTATGACGAGCCTAAAGGTTGGATCTAGGTCTTATGTCGAGCCTAAAGTGAATGAATGTAAGGGAGGTCTTATGGGTGCCTGAAATGGTTGAATGTAGGGTAGGTCTTATGGGTGCCTAAGGTTGTTTTTTTTTGTGGTGATAGGACTTATGTGTGCCTAAGGTTTGGAGGTGAAACCCGTCTTAACTCGGTTGCTTATGGAGACCGAGAGCCACCTAACTCGGTTGCTTATGGAGACCGAGATCCATCTAACTCAGTTGCTTGTGGAGACTGAGATCCGTTCTGCTCGGTTGCTTATGGAGACCGAGACCCATTCTACTCGGTTGCTTATGGAGACCGAGACCCGTTCTACTCGGTTGCTTATGGAGACCGAGACCCATCTAACTCAGTTGCTTATGGAGACCGAGATCCATTCTACTCGGTTGCTTATGGAGACCGAGATCCGTCTAACTCAGTTGCTTATGGAGACTGAGATCCATTCTACTCGGTTGCTTATGGAGACCGAGATCCGTCTAACTCAGTTGCTTATGGAGACTGAGATCCGTTCTACTCGGTTGCTTATGGAGACCGAGATCCGTTCTACTCTTAACTAGGCTAATTGAGGAATGCAGTATGTTTGATGATGCAAAGATATGAAGTATGTTTTATGCAAATGATTGTGGCAAAAAGCAAATTGTCAAAGTTCCAAACATGGAAATGAAGGGGTTTACGTGGGTATTGCAAAATGAAATTGAAGTGCTTGAAAAGACTGAAAATTGTCCAAAGTAAGAAATTGCTAGAAATATGCCAAACATGGCCATGATGAGATTTATGAAACCGAAGTGTTTGATGGAAAATTGTCCAGGACAAGAAGTTGCTGAAAGAGGTGCAAACATGGCAATATTTAGAGAAAATTCTATCTACTGAAAAGGAAAGTGAAATTATCGTTTCCTGACTAAAGATTTCAGATTCGTAATTTATCTCCTAGGAGATGAACATGCCACTGGTGTGGTGTGATGTTTGACGTGGAGATGTCTTGAGTGGTGATCAAAGCTTATGAAGGGCCATGGAATTTATGTGGAGGTGAAGGCTTATGAGGTGCCCGTGGTGTGATGGTGTTGGTGGTGTTTAATGTTTTGGTTTCAATTGGTGTTGTCATAGCAATTGTTGGAACCAACAATTGCCCCCAGTATTTTCCTTTAAGACAATCTGAGCTAGAGATCATGGCAATCTATCGGAACGATCGATTGCCCCCAGTATTTTCTTTGATTAAACATACGAACGAGTCTTATCCTCACATGGTCAAGGATTATTTCTTGATGTGGTGCTTTCTATCCTACACTCAAAGTGTTTGATGCTTGCACTCGTGCTCTCCTTTTGGTCAAAACATCCTAACCATTGAATTTGACATTTGTTAGATTTACGCGTTCAACCTGCTACTTTCACGTGATTGGATACACAACTACTAAGTCGGAAGTCTTTTAAGCTTATAACGTGGCTATGGGGTGTGATGAAAGACAATGGGACGATGGAGGAATGTTTAGGATATATGGAGCTATAAGGGTGACCAAAGCTGCAACTTGCACCTTCTCTCGGACTTTCCTTCTTTGTGTTGAAGTCATTTGGCTACTTCGTGATGACTTCGCTTGTGAGCTTGGAACTTGGGACTTTTGAATTGTTCCTTGCACCTTCTCTCTTTCTTCTGATTTTGGATCACTTCGAGGCTTTCCAGATTTGCCTTTCTTTGAATCTCTTTTTCCTCGGGGTTCTTGTGTTTCCCGATTTTAAACTTTGAGAGTTGTTTTATGATGTGAGCTCATGGGATCCTGTGTCACTTTGGGACCATTTGCGGATCATTTCATTGTCTTGGTAACGGCGTTGCTTCTTTGGACCTGTGAATTTGCTGTTCGGAAGTCGGGCTCCTTGCTTCCTTTGGTCACCGGGTCGGTTGTTCATCATTGGTTGCCTTGTTTGTGGAGTTTGTAATGTTGTAAAAGATGATGTATACGAAAAGCTCAGCGGGGGTGCCTAGGGTTTAATGTCAGGGTTCACAAGCTTTTGGTTGTGTGGTGCTGTACGTAGGTGCTTCGTCATCCCTAATAGTTGTGTATCCGTTCTTTGTTACTTTTCAAAGGTCTAAGCGTAAATTTACAAAATATCTCCTTCAGTTGGAGTTATGTCGTTTACCTTACCTTTGAATGTGGTCTCACTAGAGTCATGTAAAAATGGCACGCTCGTTCACTCATGGTTTTTCCGCTCAAGACACTCTCTTGAATTTCACTCAGAGACTAGTTCGCACGCTTAAACGAAAGATTAAAGGCGACGATCTCGAGCTCAGATTGCCCCCAGTATTGATTAGGGGTTTACGACAACACTTAAACAAATGTAGAGTTTGGACCGCTTTGTGGATTGTTTTGGATGTTTTGTGACGGTGTTTGGACGGACATGTTCACCCTTTGGAAGCAAAAAGACGACTCGTCTTGTTCTATTGCCAGAAGATGATTGTTTCATGTGCCTTTATCAGAAGACATACTCAAACCATTTTTTTGTTTTGTTAGAGAAAAAGCATTTTATTACGAAACATTTTGTACATGACTTTCTTAAAGATGTGAAGGATGCAGAAGCTTTATTGATGGCAAATAAATTGAACAATACTGAGTACATACATCGAAAAGCCACTCAAAGTATACTAAAAAGGAAAACAGAATGGAAACGAAATATTCTAAAGTCTAAACTAAGAACTATGAATTTAAAGTGATTTCTAACAAAAACATTCTCCTAAATACCACCACATTGAAATCCCTGGTCAAAGAAGTCCTGGATTGTGTGCCTCAGAGCCTTGCAATCATCGGTGTCGTGACCGGGTAATTGGTGGTACTGGCAAAACTGACTTAGATTCCTTCCTTTCTGAGGGACCCCAGGCCGGGGGGTGAGAGGTTGTAGTATGTTTCGCTCCTGGAGCTTTTTAAAAGCCTGGCTCAACGGTTGGCCAATGTCTGTGAACTCTCTCTGACGGAGTTTCTTTCTAGGTGGCTCTGATGCTCCAATGGCCCAACCTGACTCTCTTAGCTGTCGAACGGTGTTTACCTCATGCTGCCTGATTCTCTTTGGATGCCTCTTTGGATGCAAGCTGCTGTCCTTGAACCATTCCCGATGTTTTCTGAGTTCCCAAGCTTTAATTCTCCCTTATTGATCAATTCCTCTAGGACACCAACTTGTCCCATCAGCAAGTCGAAATTAGGAAAGTATGTGAATTTCAGCTTGTCATTGTATTGCTTCTGCATATTCTCGATTACCATTCGGATTTGCTCCTGTTCGTCCATCTTTGTGAGAATAGCGGCTGCTTTTGTCCTCCAATGCTTGACGAAGTCGGTCATTGATTCACCTTCTGTTTGTCGTGTGCTTGCAAGATCAGTCCTGGTGACTCCAAAACTTCTGGCGTACTCGAAATGATGCAGAAAAGCTTCACAGAGCTCCTCGTGGTCTTGGTATTCATCCTTTGAGTTATGTACCAATGCTGAGGAATTTCATCAAGATAGCGAGCGAATACCTTGGCCTTCTGCATGTCGCTTAGCGAAAGAATGGACATTTCTCTGTCGAACATTGCCAAATGAAGTTGTGGGTCGGAGGAACCTTTGTATAGAGGAAGTGTTGGCAATTTCAACTTTGGAGGGAGATCAACCTTGGGATATAATCCAGTGGAGAAGTAGTCAAAACCGGCTGGCCTGGTGGCCCTCTCTATGCGCTCAATTTTTTTCAGCATCTCATTGAATTCTTCGGCTAACTGGGCATCCATGTTGATTAGATTTCCTCCCTCTGCCATACTTGAGATTTGGGCCTATCTGTTGGAAAACAAAAGTGACCTGAGCTAAAATTCTCGGCCACAAAGAAGTTTTAGGCTAAAACTTGTTTGGGCTGTAAGAAAAGCATATGAGCTTGAATGTTTTGAAGATTGTGGGTAGGCACTAAGGCCCAAAATGAGTTGGAAGAGAGGCACATGGGCCGGAATGATTCATGAGCTGTGAAATGGAATTTGGGGCGAGTGATTTTGGTTGGGCTTAAAAGATGACACCTAGATCTAGGGTTCTGGGTTAGGGTCATGATAAGAAGTCTACCTAGACTAGAATGAGCCCTTAGGCCGGAATGGGTTTGGGGCTGAAGTAAAGCACATGAGCTGGAATGGTCCCTAAATCATAAATAGGCCTAACTTTCTTCGGGCCAGAGAAGATGGTTGCTAAGCCGAAAAAGATTTTATTTCCAGGGCTTGTGAGTTATTTCAAGTTCAGGTGGATTTCTTTTTTATGGGCCTAAAGCAAATTGGATAATTCAAATTGGGCCAGAAGAGAAATCACCTAAGTCTAGGCTTTTGGGCCGAGACCCAAACGACTCCATGTTAAACCAAACAGGGCTTCTGGGCCGCAAACAAATAGAGCTGTCAATTCGTGTTAGGCTAGGTTGATGTAGGAGAAGTTCCTATCAATCTCTAGGCTGGGTAGTGGGCCGATCACGCAAGCAAACAAGGCCCACACAAATTCAACATGTCCTCACTAGACGTTTAAATTGAACCGGGTATGGATCGATCCGGAGAGGTGCTTGGGGCGCGGGCCTAGGTCACCACAAAGGAATAGGGCTTGCACGCTATTCTCTTTGGGCTTCCCCACTCCTTTCACATCACCTGAAGGTGTGCGTCTACGGTCGGGTCTTTGACTGACCAAACAAAGGGCTAGGTAAGGGCACTGCCAGGAAAACGCTTGGGGCTAAGGCCCAGGTATTAAGGGGGTGTGGTTAGACGACACCCTCCTCTTTTCCCCCGCTTATTCACATCACCTAAAAGGTGTGAGTCCCTGACAGGGGACCCTCAAACGGGTCCCGGGGTGAAATCGGTTTGTGTGGACCCTCGCTCTCATATGATGCAAAGGTGCAGAAAATTAAAGTGCGCATGAAAGTAAACAAATAGAGTAATAAAGCCATAAATAAACATTTTCGAGTTAAGCCCTCTTTCTTAAAATTAAAACAAGTTAAAATTAAGAAGTTTGTCCCCAGCAGAGTCGCCAGTCTGTGAGTCTCGATTTTAAACCCTATCCTATGTGGATTAACTTGATTGGGATCTAATCGGGTTTTAGGTCCACTTATAGCCTAAGATTAATAACTATGTCATATAACAATAATTATTAAAACCTAAGCTAGCTCACTGGAACCTATTATGAGTCGCCACCTAATTTTAACCTAGATCAAATTAGGAAAGGAGAGTTCGGGTTCGGGGGCTTGATATTCGACTTAATTAGGGTTCAAATTACTTTCATTACCCCTAGAAGTCGTTTTTCCTCTACTTAGTTTAATTACGGCTTATTACGAGTCGTTTTAACCTAAGTGCGCGAGCTTCTGTTTTTTTTTGTGTTTTTTAGCATTTTTTTGACAGGAAATTAAAGTGAAATTAAAAGCTATCTAAACTAGGGTTTCGGAGGCAGAATTAGGTCGAATTTTGCTTATGTCCGTAGCCACGGACCCCATGTCCGAGACCACGGACCCTAGTTCACCTAATTATACAGAAGAGTCGAAATTAAAGGAAAACAGGAAATTGCGAAGTCCTGGGCCACGGACAGGCTGTCCGTGGGCCTGGACATTATTAGAAAACCTAAATTTTGAATTTTGTTAAATCCCGCCGCCGTCCGTGGGTGTCCGGGCTTACGGACAGGGAGTCCGGGACCCCAGACATGACGTCCGTGGGTGCGGACCGCCCTCGGATGGCGGCGTTGAGGCTGTTCCCGAAGGTCGTTTTGGCTCAAATTTTATGGGTGTGTAGCCTGAAAGATGTACAAGACGTTAGTGATTGAAAGTTTTCAATTTGGAATCGAATTTAACACGAAACTGTAACGAACAAGTTAGAAGCAGAAACACAAACAAACCTAAATTTGAGGTTATTATTCGCAATGAAAAATCAATTCGGTTAGCAATTTTAACCAGAAGTGTATTTAAGACCAAAGGGTTAGAGAATTTGGTTTGTTTACCCTATTTTGATTTCGAAAATTTGTTGTTCCTTCACGTCGGGGAATCTCTAAAGCTTCGTTGGTGCTGATCCGGTTCGACTTTACCCGAAGCCTTCTGACCGTCTTCTTCCTTGTGTTGTTAAGCACGTTTTGGTTCTGTATTTGTGGTGTTTTTTGAGCTTGGAAGTTCAATGGGGAAGAAAATGTTTTTTGGTGATTTTGGGATGATTTTGGTAGAGTTTCGGTGTTGGGAGTGTTGAAAACGTGGGAGGCAAGTAGACGGCTGTGCTCTCTGACTATGGGAATGTTTTTCTCTGCCCTAGGTCGTTTTTGGAAGGTCCTTTTATAGAAAGAGCAAGGCCATGTTGATAGAACAAGATTTTTATCTAAACCCTGATTTTGTGCTCTAAGGGAATTTGATTTTTTTAAAATATGTTGCAGACCAATAAAAATTATGAAATTTTAACTGAGGATAAAGGATGATTTTTAAGAATTTTGAGAGTTGGAATCGGGTTATTTTGATAAATAACCGATTAGATAAAAATCTCACAATCTGGAATCTCCCATAATTCATAACTTATTATTGGAAAGTCGAAATAACGAAATTCCAACGTCATTAGTCTTTAATAATCACCCTCTATCTTGTGTTAAAATTTCATGACGTTTTGTTTTGATTTCGGTATTTTCCATAGGAGAGAGAAAATTGCAAAAATGATTGAATTTCTCTTTTAAATTTTGGGATAAGGTTCCAAATAAAATAATTTCAGGTTTATGACTGTATGTAGTCATGCTAACCATGTGACAATTTTATTTTAATTTTGGAAACCTTTTATTATTTCTATTTCGAGGTTATTTCATGTGTTAATTAAAGAAATTAGCTTATAATATGAATTAAAAGCTAAATTTCCAGAATAAATATTATCAGAAAATCATGAAATACCTTTCATAATGACTACGATATTTGGAATTGTTTGGTGATGATGTACAAGTCATATGAAAATAGAAAATCCCGAGAATGTCCCTGGAAAATCCTGCATTGGTGCACTTTGACCATTTTGCCCTTTGTAACACGTATGCCTTTGAGACTACTAGGGGGGTTGAAATTTTAGGTATAACAATTAGTAAGTTCATTTCTAATATTTTTGTTAATTTAAAATAGTCTGGCTCGACTGAGCGATGGGAGATGGTTCCGGCCCCTCCGTCTCAGGATGATCCACTGAATAAGGCCCTTGGGCAAAAGGATCATCCAGGGCGAGTGCGGGGGCTTGGAGGGGAAGTTCGCCAAAAAGACGTGTTTCCTACGTCTTGATCGAGAGTACCACAGGCTGAAATGATAGAGAGAATGGTGGATGAACGGGTGCATGACCGGTTGGAGGAGTCGGAAAGACGTCACGCTGAGTCGGAAAGACGCCACGCTGAGGAGCGTCAAGCCTACGAGGAGCGCCTGCGAAGACTTGAGGCTTTAGTATTGGGCCAGGTGCGTGCTCCTACACCGACACCTACTACTCCTACACCGGTGTCTACTCCTACCGCGACGGCGGATACATCGATAGTGGCCGCGTCTCCTACACCGGCACCTACTACTAGACCGACGTCTGCTCCTACCACGACGGTGGATACTGTCGATGATTCTACACCGACGTCTGCTCCAACCACGACGGCGGATACTCCGATGGTCGATCATCCTGCACCTTCTTCTCCTACCAGAGACACATTTCCTTATCAAAACCTTTTGGTTTGTTCTTTTTTCCTCCTTAGTTATTTTAACATTACTTTTAAAACAATATAATTTTATTAGCTTGCTTACTGTTGTGAGTTGATGTAGATGGCTAAATCATGTCATCTGTTTCAAGTGTTGGATGGTGGGACTGTGCATGTTGCATTCGGTCGGGTTTTACTGACCGGACCGAACACTGTAGTACATTTCAAGGTCATCCCACCTCTCCACGCTCGTGTGATGGTAGACGATATTGTGCAAGGTCATGAGGACTCTCCCCTTCCGTTGGAGTGGAATCAGTGGAGTAAAATAGGTCAAGCAAAATCTTCAGTTGTTCCATGGCCATATTCTCTCATTGATGTCAGTAGTGACAAGGTAAACTATTTAATTATATGCTTACTGTTTAGTTTTTAACTTGACTGTTGACTGATATGTTTATTATTTAAATTTTGTATACTATTAGATTGATAAGGAATTAAGACCGGTTAAGACGAGGAAAGTGGATAAGGGGAAGGAAGTTGTGAAATCTAATGAAGAGAGTCAGAGTGTGAGAAAGGAAGTGGTGAAACCTTTCGATATGACTCCTAGGAGATCCCTCATTCTGACACCCAAGTATCTGAAGAAGTTGACAGTCAAACAAAAAATGTTGTATGACTTTTTCATGACGAGGCCGCAGTCTGTCACCAAGTTCAACATGAAAGTGTCTAAGCATGTTTTCCACTCCCCTGAGCCCAGAGATCTGATGATTACCGTGAGCGATCTAAGAGAATTTTAGATGGGAGACCTGCTTAACATCTCTGTGATTCAGGCCTATTGTGTGTAAGTATCTTTTAAATTATTACATTATCTTTCATTTTTTTAAGCTATTTAACATATCTTATGAAAAAATGTTGTTTAGGTGTTTGACTAGTAGACTGCTAGCGAGCAAGAGATTATTTGCCATCTCTTTCTTGTGTCCGCAATTGATGTCAGCAAATCAGGCCGCATTGGATGAGCAAGGATGTGTAGAGCATGTGAGGCAGGGATTTTGTACTGCGGTGCGAAGAAGAAGCAAATATTTGCTGATCCCATATCATCAGATGTAAGTACACAATAACTGGAATTTTTGCTTCCTAATTGTGATGTTTAATAATTGTTCTACAAAACATTCTTTGTTTTATCTGTGGCAGCAATCATTGGATGTTGATGGTGTTGTGTATCGACACCTCATGCTTGTTGATACTAGACCCATTTGGCGGCCCTGATGACCTTCGAGAGATCACTGTAGAGAAATATTTGAAGGAGTGAGTATTCAAAATTTTAATACATTCTGTATTTATTTTAAGCTTGTCCTAGATTATTGACAATAAATGGCTTCATTTTAAAATGCTGTATTTATGCAGGGGCCATAAGCTTGGTTTAAGGGATGAAAAGAAACCATTCTCCATCTTGGACTTCCAATACATACGTGTAAGTAATCATTTAATTTATGCATTTTTGTATTAAAGTTAAACGTTTAATTTTTTTGATCTGTCTAAAGTTGGTAATCCATGGATGGTGTGATGACAGTGTCCTCAACAGCCTGATTCATGATGCTGTGGCTATTATGTGATGCGGTACATGTTCGAGATTGTACAAAATATTGACACGCTTAAGGATGATGACAAGGTAACCCATACCAATCAAAGTTTTAGTTAAAGTTATTGCATTTGAAATAAAATTGTGTACTAATGATGATCAGTTTCTTTTTATGGACAAATCGTTTCTTATTTCACACAAGCAGGGAGCACGTATTCCAAAGGGGATCTCGACTTTGTAAGAGATCATTTATCGCAGTTTTGGTGTAAAAATTACTTGAGTGTTTCTTAGATCTTATATCCTAGTGTACGTAGTTAGACTTAGACTTTTGTTTTTGCTGAAGCAACTCTCAAAGTTTGTAATGTTCAACTCTCTCTTATTTTTGAAAGTTTGAATGGGTTTGTTTGCAATTCGTTTTCAATGTTACAATTCAAACTGGCAACTTGGTTTATGGTCATAGTGTGGTTGGTTATCAAAGGGAAATTCCAGTTGGATTCCCTGTACAGGTTGTATATACGATTGTAAATTGGGTTGTGTTGGAAAACATATGTGGTAGTTGCTAAAAAAACAAAAAAAACTAAAAAAAACTAAAAAAAAACCACTGTTCACTTAAAACCGTGGTTTAAAACTCAATGGAACGACGAGTATAAACCACGGTTTATTATAAAACCGTCGTATAAAGTAGTCATATACCACGGTTATACACCCGAACCGTCGTATAAAATGCAATGGAACGTCATTATATAGCACGGTTTCCATCCCAACCGTGGTATAAGTCGTCTGATTCCCGCGACACAACGGGCTTTAAACGACGGTTTTACGAACCGTGGTTTATTATGGGTCTTTTAAACGACGGTTTTGAACCGTGGTTTATTGCAATTTTCCGATATACCACGCGAGTATAAACCACGGTTTCTAACCGTGGTATATAGGCAAAATAACCGTGGTAAAAAACATTTTCTGCACTAGTGATTAGTTGGACACTCTCAATGTGGGTCAACTATCTTTCTAAGGGGTTTGGTGATCCCTTATCATTCTTTACTTCTCTCAAGGTTCATGTCTTGAACAATCATCAATCCTCTAAATAGATGTTCCTTATATACTTCCACTATTAATTGTTTGTGGATTAAATCAATTCGGTTCTCTAACCGTTATCGGGAGTTTACTAATCCCGTACACTCTCTCACATTCTAGTGAGTTCATAGGTTTTCGTTATCGTTTCTTGGTTTGATAGTTTTCATGTGTTTCCACGTTTTCATTAATTTGCAACATGACTGAAATACCCCAAACTTATTTAAACATGGATTAAATATTTAATTACATTAATTAGGGCCTAAACATGCCTTAAAAGTCAACTGAGAACGACAGTGGTCAACACAAAACAAGATGTTGCACCCTTTGACTGTTGAGGGTAAATAAATACCCAAATGAACTTATTAGGACCTAAAAATTTGTCCTAAGCATATTAATTCATTACTAAACAGATTATAATCATTGGACAACACTCCAACACAAAGAACAAGCACTTTCACGCTTCAAGGTCAAAAAGGGCAAAAATGTGCTCTAAGAATACCTTAAAGGTCTAATGACCTCTAAGATATAAAATTTGATACTATGATCAAATATCATGTAAGGGACACAACAAAACCGTTGTCAAAGAAAACCAAGCTCAGAAACACCTTGCGACACAAAATGTGCACTAAAACTCCTTAAAGCATGTTTTTGTGTAATTGTCTTCTAAATTGGTTTTAAATGGGCTAAAAGGTTATAAATACCTTTTAATATGATAAAATATCATTATATATCATATTAGGAATTTAATTCCAGAAATTTACAAATTTTTACAAATTTAATATTAAAATATTAATAAAACCCTAAAGTGGGGCCCGTTTGGGTCAACATTGACTAAGTTGGTCAATGTTGACCATTGACCACGAATTGGACCTCTTAAAATCGGTGAAGAGAGCCTCCTAACAGACCAAGAGACAATTCCCATGTGACAATTATTTATACCACCTTACTTTTACATAAAATAAGAAAAAAGTGAACTTTAACATTTAAAATGTAAAGTGAGCTTACCACTTGCTTACCCCATGTGAGAGCCAGCCGATTTGGAGCCTCTCTTCCTCCTTATTACACGGTTGATTCCAAGGCTCCAAGCAAGACAAGACAAAACATGATGACTCATTTCATTAGTTAATTGCTAAAAGTAACATTATTACTCCATTATTCAATCAAATTGGAATCAATAGTTCCCCACCATTCTCAATCTAGGCCTGCTGCCTCCTTGATTTGTCTCCAACGAATTTCCAACACCAATCAAGCCTTGGTGAGTCATCAAGTCACTAAAATCATAAAAAATGCAAAAAATGTGTTTTAAGCCAAATTAGGTCATTCTTTCTCATTAGTCCCATTCCAACCGTGGGACTCCTTGCCAAACCCTCTCTTTGGCTTCCTCTCAACCGTAGGTAAGCACTCCAAGCACCATTGATGAGAGCTCAAGCTCTAGGTAAGCTCCTAAGGCATAAAAATGTCCATTTTCTTCATCTTTCTTTCCTTTTTCCATTGATCTACACTCCAACCTTTTCTATACATTTATGTAGAGTGTTTTGGAGGTTAAAGGAATAAATTTCAGCCATAACAAGATCTAAGGAGAAGAGTTCAAGTTTTGACCATTTAAGGTAAAAATGTGCTTTAAGCACATATCTCTTCTTCCTTGTGAATTTCGGTTGTAAACCTTGGCTCCCTAGCTTTATTTTCTTCTCCTTTTCATGTGGATTCAGTTGGTATACCAAGATCTACAAGGAGTAGCTAGATCCAAGCCAAAAACACCATTTTTGGCATCTTAAACAAGGTAAAACTTAGCTATCTTCCAAGCTAATGACCCACGGTTTTATACCTTGTTCTTAAGAGTGTTTTGATACTCTTTCTTTACTGGAAAAATAGGGCCAGACAGATCTATAACAAGCTTGAAGATCTAAGGTAAAAATCAATGATTTTCATGACTTAAATTACTTCTCATGGTTAGCTCATGTTTGGAGTTTAATCATGTCTTGTTTTCTACATGAAGACAAGTAAATCAAGCTTTGGAGAAACTCTCCTTAAGGTGGCCGAATCCAAACAAGGCTTTACCTAAGCTAAATCAAGGTATAAATCACTTAAACATTAACCTTGTTAAGTTAATATGTTCTAAAGCTATTTCTAATTAATTGCCGTGAGTGAAGAAGTATAATAAGGTCATGTTTGACCTTAAAATGATTAAGGAATGGTTTAATAAATTTTATGACTAATTAAACAAGCATAAATGTCAAATTTAAGACATTATGTGGAAGTTTGGTAATTAAATGAAAAACTATGGTGAGGGCCGAAAGTTTATATGTATTTTGGGACATTTATGTGTAATTTATTTTGTGAGCAAATGTTGTAATAAGGCCATGTACTTTAGGCCATTTTATTTATGCATTTACAAGCTTTTATTTAAGTTTAGGTGATATATAATTATTACCGAAATGAATAAGGGGTTAAAGTGTAATTAAATTAAATTTAGGGGCTTTATAAAAATAAGGCCGAAAATTAGAGGTTAAAAGGAGTTAAAATAAAGTTTACAAGATTTTATAAAGTTTTGGGGTTAAATGGTGAATTTTGGAAACTTAAGGGTTAAAACCGTAATTATTAGAAATTAATGGTCAAGGAAATATTAAGGAGGTCAACCTTGACCATATGATAGGTTTTGACCAAATTAGATAAGTTAAATAACTTATTTAAGGTTTCATAATTAGATAAGTATCTTATGGTAATATTTTTATAACATATGTGGTGAATATGTTATTACCGAAAATAAAGGGTGTATAATGGTATTATAAACACCCATGGGCTATTAGGAATTTTTAGGAATTTATTGAGTTGATTTTGGAATTAAAATGAACTATATATGTATAATATATAGTTATTATGTCATTATGACACTTTGGAGAAATATAGATGGTGGAATGGTAAATACCGTAAGTATATGGGTTAATAAGGATATTTATAACCCTTTGGTGAAATTTGGAGATTTTTAGAATTATTTAAGAGTATTTGATAAGACATGGGTATAAAATATAGTTTTAATGTTATGGTAAAACTATATGTTATAAATAGGGCCAAATGGCAATTATAAAACAGCACAAGGGCTGTTCGGGATTTACAAAAAATAACCATAGGTTATACTCTTTTATAAGTTAGAAATGTTATATTGAATGGTATATATAACATGGTAAAAAGAAAGGGGTGATTTTGTAAATTAAGGAAACTATGGTTTATGGAAAAGAATAAGATTTTCTTATGGTGCCTAAGAGGCAATATAAAATAGTTTTGTATTAAAACTATAGGTTATAAGTTAAAGGAAATAAAAATATCATATCAAATGATATTAGTATATGGAATAACATTACATAATGTAATGTGGTCAAAAAGGGAATTTAAATAAATTCAAGGGCTGTACTGAATTAATGAGAGTTGGAAAAAGAATTTTAGACTAAGGTCTATAATGTTATAAATGTTATAACAATTATATGGTATTTGCAGACGTATAATTGTGAGTGGTTAAACTGGTGTAAAAATAAAAGAAAAGAAATTAAAAACTCAAAATAAACGTCGGGCTGCAAACAAATCCCGGTCGTAGTAGTATAGTGAAAATGTAAGCGACCGGATATCGAACCGTGGGACTAATGTACATATTATAGTACCTAAGCGTGTCACAAGAGGGGGGATTAATTGACTTGTAATATAAATAAAAAGAAAAGATAAAATAGACTAAGTTAACAGATAAATTAAATGGAACTCTGGGTCACGTTAATATTATCTGTTCTTTTATGCTAGGTCTACTGGTTTAATTATAATTGTTTGGCAAGATTCCTGTTATTTTCTTAAGGTCCGATGAAAACTCATAAGAACTCGTTTACCTGTAATGCAAGGTCCGATGAAAACTCGAGCAAAATGCCTGTAAACGGCAGAGGAGTATTGAGGGATTACATTTGCAACTGAGTACTAACTTAAACGATGAAATAAGTTTCCCCCAGTTTTACGGCTTAATTAACCCATCTGTTTCCAACCGATGAAATCAAAAACAGACTTAGTAAAGCATTTTAATAAATTCATGAGATTTATTAAAAAGATGCGAGAAAACCTTTAAGCATAACAAACTTCATTAAAATTAAAACCAGTAAAACGTATTGCATAATTAATACAGATACATAATAATTATTCCCAGAGTATACGTAAACTAATGAAATGAAAAGAAAACAAATGGAGAAGCGGGAGATTAGAAATGGAATGAACGAGTGAGTGAAGGTGTAGTGGTTCGAAGATGGATTGATGGGGTGAATTGGAACTCCGGAAGGAACCACGGAACGAGCCTCCGAAAGGACACTGGAGAAGGTGAATGGAGCGTGGTATTTATAGAGAAAGGAGAAGAGGCAGAGTTGCAGCTCGTACGTTACCCATTGATTGCAGCTCCTCATTGATTGCAGCTCATTGATTGCAGGGGACAGGGACAAACGCGTGAGTGATTTCAGGTAGGCGCCGACTGCTAAAGGATAATGGAGGAATCAAGTTGCAGAGCGAGTCGGCGAAGAAGATAACCCGTCGCGTCAATTTACAGATCTGGACATTTACACGCGTCCGCGTATATGTCCGCTTTTTATATGAGGCGGTTCCTCACTACGTCCGCATGGCTTGCCGCTCAATAAGGGGCAGTTCTCTCCTCTCCTCTCACGTCCGCTCAATAAGGGGCGGTTCTCTGTGTCTTGTCCGCCTACAATGAGGCGGTTCCTCTTAGTGATGTCCGCCTATATTGAGGCGGTTGCCTCTTAGTGTTGTCCGCATGTTATGGTTGCCCCTCTATGCGTGCTTCACGCGTGACTCTCTTTTAATCCTTTTAATATATGTCTTTGTTTGTCATTTTTCCTACATTTTAACACATATATACATCAGTTAATATAACAACATAATTATAGGAAAAACCCAAGATATGAGAAACATTACTAAAATGCTACAATTATAATAAGGCGATTAAACCTTAATAAGTTATTATTTTGCACTTATCAGTATTAAGGTGGTTTAATGGGATTGAGATAAGTAAGGTATCACATTAAATGATGTGACAAACAATAATAAAATTTATAACTAAGGTATTTATGGAATAACCTTAGGAGTTTTGTAATTGTACAACATAAACATGTTACATAATATATAGATATCATCTTAATATAAGTTGTATAATATAATACAACTAATGGGAATATTCATCTAATAAAAGATGATAAAAAGTAACATAAATATAAGAGTTTTATTAACTCATGGAATTACCTACGTGGTATAATTACATACACAAGAATAATGTATATAAGGTGGATATATATTTTGGTTGGAAACCATTGATATAATGGTGGTGGTTATTTAAAAAAAGTAGCTACAACTACATGTTATGATTTGTTGAATGCAAGTATAATTTGCTAAGATAATAGATTAATAATACAATGTATTAAATGGTGATTGGAAAATAATACAATACATATAATATATCCATACAACAAAAAAATAATATAATACAATCATGCATGCAAACATGCAACTATGGGTTACGTACCTAAACTAGATGATGGATAAGATTAAAAAGAAATACAACGAATTAAACTTAACAGTTGAAATATTATGACGTACGAGTTTTAAGTAACAAAGCCGACTGTTTTAGAGAAACCCGTAACAATAACTGTACAAAACAAGGGTGAACTGTCGGGGTTACTTGTTATTCGGAAATACCGGATGTAGTTAGTCATGGAGACTGACTTATAGTTTTAATACCATTTAGATTATACTTCTGACAAGACGCTTGACGAGCTAGTGGACTACACGGAGCGTAGGATCTTGCTGATTCATACTCCACCGTAATACGATCAGGGTGAACGGTATGTAAAGGGGTTTGATCCGAGTTGTCCAAAGGATGCTCCTTGGGCTCGGATTTGGTTGATATAACTTGTGTGTTATGTGTGTGGTGTAACACCCCATCCAACATTTACATACTTACAATAAACTGCAGCGGAAATACAAACCTCTTCACATTACTTACTCGTTGGTGTTACACGCCGTTAGCCACCCACGTGGCTAACAAGGCTAATCCATATACATTGTACCGGTCTGATGGGCTAAATTCCCGAGCAACTATACATTATTATCCCTTTCCATTAACGACAACAACAACATACACCTTATCAACTATACCGAGTATTTATAAACTGGTGCCGACAACAATATCGGTCTTACTACACCTACTGTATATATATACTTAAATGAATACCCATGTACAATGACTACCCCGTCCTACTCTCGAACGGCTTCCAGCTCTCTGTACCTGAAATAGGAAAAGAAGAGAAAGGGTGGCCCCCAAGGGGCTCAGCACCTTTGCTGGTATGGTAATCCCGCAGCCCACATGCTACCGGGCCACGCACAACTACTTGTCGTCTTAGCATGCGGTTGATTATTTTTAAATCATACATGCAACTGTAAACACACAACACATTTATCATTCGCCTCCACGGGCTCAACAAACGGATAATATATCCTTACTTAATAAGTCACTCATGGTATTCATCATCCCTAGAGTGTTCCTCCTCGAATGGAGCTATTCCCTTAATAGACGACACATACCCTTAAATCGGGTTATCCTTAAACGCCTCTTATCACAAACTGGGAATCATATCCATGATCCACACACTCCACATTATACAACCTACAACATACACTACATACAACACTTAACAACACTTTGCACGTTTCCACGTGCACAACATAATACCGCAATAGATATTGCATCACAACAAAAATACATAACATAACGGGAGTGGTTCTCTTAGGAACCGACCCAAACATTGCTTATACACTGGTGAGCCTAGAGAATGTTGCCAGTCTCATGATAAGCTCGTTATACAATAACAACAACACTCATTACCGTCCTAATAGTCGGACGAGTAACTTAAGTTAAGGCGGTTCGGGTTTGGAGGCCCGAACACACCACACAAACACATGTTCCCCCTAAACCGATCATAAGTCAGAATAGCTAAGCTTTGGAATAAGCTAATGGGAGATCATAACCCGTGAGGGAAACAACCATAACAGAGAGAAGGGTAAGGCTAAGAAGGATACCCACTCCCAAACAACGCGCGACCGGCCTAACCGGATTCCTCACCACTGTTAGTACATACTTACTATTAAATATTAGTTAGAACCCCATTATGGAGTCTATCACAACCATACAACATACAGTATTACAACTGAGTTAAACATACAAGAGAGGTCCTTACGTACACACACACAAACATCACATAATTAACTCACGCATAGCCGTGGTTAGAACGTCCCATGGTTCGGGTCGTTTAATCCGAATACCGAACTCTCATGTGATCCTAGACTCAGTTAACTAAGGTTTAACACTTTCAAGGTTAAATGGTATCGGAGTTGAACACGCCACATAAATGAATTACTGTAAACTCGTTACATGTTTAATCTTACAACGTGGCAAACATACAGAAAAACACATTGGCATACAAGCCGGTGTAATCCGGTAGGACACAGGTTGCAAGAAAACCATACCTGTCACCGGAGTCCACTTTACCACGTCCACTTATGTTCCTCGAGCAATTCTCGAACAACTGTTAACATCACATGTGTTTTTATTAACATCGGGGTTTGCTTGATTATTTAATGTCTAATGCTTAACTTTCCCCGTTAACTTTGTTACATAACTTTACATTTTTAACATGTTTTACTTTTACATTTTGATTCAACTTTTCACCCACCTAATAGCCATTTAAAACTCACCTAACATGTCCTTAACAACCTTATAACATCATTACCTATCAATTCCCATCATTACACATCATTTCCATTCCTTAAACAATGTTTTTGGTCCATACAACACCTTGTCCGAACTTGTGTCCGGACTTCCCAAGTTCGGACACAAGCCGCGACCTAATACTGAAAACTATACACACGTCCGAACTTGTGTCCGGACTTCCCAAGTTCGGACACAGTTCGAGAGTAAGTCCCAGATAGAAACAGTCACGTCCGAACTTGTGTCCGGACTTCCCAAGTTCGGACACAGTTCGAGAATGAGAAAATCCTTTACCCAACAGAGCCTGTCCGAACTTCCATGTCCGGACGGAAGTTCGGACACGGCAAAACATTCAATTTCCAAGTCTTTAAACACTTAACCAATTTCACCAAACTTCTCCTAAAGCCTCATAATGTTTCCTAACATCATTTGGCACATCAAACACACCTTTAGCCATGTGCTTAACTCTTTAAATCACTCACCAAAACCATCTTATCATTTACAAATTTCTTACAAAATTCCTAGCACTTGGGATGTTTTCTCCTTAAGATTTCCAAGTGGTAGTTCACCAACAATGACCACTACACCAAGGTGTTTCCTCTACACCTTAACATCATCTCTCAACTTCTTTTCTTACTAACTAAATCTCCTTTTTACAACTTCTTGAATTCTTTTCTCAAAACCTTACTTAAACATCATTCTCCTTATTCATCAACATTACCCAAACCTTAAACAAACTTCTCCAAGACTCAAATACATCCTAATAACACTCATTGGGTTTCTAGAACTTCCAAGACAATGCCTAAATCCTTATAGCACCTTGGAACACCTTAATGCACATTTTCTTCCTTAGTGAGATATTTACTCATTCCTACCAATTCCTAATTCACCCAAGTCCACTCAAGCACTTAAAACTCCTTATACATTTTACAAATTTTGCCATGGGTTCTCTTAGCACATCATCATTCCAAAACTCATAGTTTTCACCATTAAGCACTCAAGAACACCTAAAATCCATCAAGAACATTTTTACACACAAACTTCACACATTTGGCACTACATCACAATATAGTGCATAACTTAAATTGCTTGGCACTTAGGCCCTTAAATAACATGGCTCTTAGGCCCTTAAATTGCATAAACCATAAACACTGAATTTCCCACATAAATAATGCCTTTGACCTGCAAATACACCCAACAATACATATGCCCTTAATAAACTCCTTGAGAGCATTTTACTAGCTTATTTGCCATTGGCTCCTTAGGTATTTTATTAAGCAAATCAAGCTCATTTTCCTAAGGCATTTAAACTACATTGAGATAGCTTGTTTACCTCTTTTCCTCACAAATTTCTTTCTTCTTTCCTTGTAAAACCGGTAAGGCATTTGGTTCCTTGCCAACTACTAAACATTATACAAACAACATAATGAGTATTCAAGCTTTAAGCTCCATCTCATTGTAAACCCTAGGTTTACATTATTTCAAAACATTAATGTAGTTGTTTTACCTTAATCTTTGAAGGGTGTTTGAATATCTATGAAGAGAGGACTCCACCTAGTCCTTGAAAGATTCAAATGGAGCTAGAATAAGCAAGGTGAAAACACCATTGTGAGGTGAATTTTCGGACATCACATAAACATAGAGGAAACATGGATTTTCTTTGAGTTTCCTTACCTTGAAGCAAAGGAGAACAATAATGTGTGAAAAGGTGAGCTCAAGCTCCTTCAATGGTGAATCCTCTTGGCACCGAAATGGAGCTTTTGGGATTTTGAAAGGATAGAATTGAAGAGCTTGATGAGAGGAAGAGAATGGTGGTCTTAGAATTTAATTTGGCCAAATGAGCTAGGAGATACAAGTGGTCAAAGGTGGAAAACAATGGTGATGTTGGTGTTGCTGTAGCAGGCCGTGAATGGAGAGCAAGAAGAGATAGAAGAGAGGTTGAAGACGTGTGGAATGAGAGAAATGAGAGAAATGAGATTGGTTTTGCTTTTTGAAGATATTTATATCTTAAAGCAAATAGTAACCATTAGTCATCACTTATTACTTAATAAACTTACATGTGTGGTGACTCACACCTTGAAAAACCGGCCCCCATTTAATAGAAGGGTATAATGGTCTTTGTTGACCAATTTAATTACTTATAACAACATATGTTACAAACTAGCTTATAAAAATCACTATTCACCTAAACAAGGCACTTAGAAGTGAAATTTTTGATTTCCCATTGATATAGACTTCCAAATGTGATACTATATAGTACACATGTTAATTAAAGAGTAATGATGGGCATTTAGCCATTCAAAACTCATTTACAAGACAATTTTTCAAAAACGTGCTTTAAGACTCCTTAAAGCACATTTTGCGTTTTAACTTGTTTTCAAGCTTGGTTTTCTTTAGTAATTGATTTAATATGTTCATTAACATATAAATAAGGTATAGGTATGACCATTAGGTCTTATACAAATTCATCCCAAGCTTAGAGCACATTTTTGCTCATATTGACTTTAAGGTATTTTCTTGTGTTTTATTTGGTTTAACTGCCCACCAAGGTTTCCTAAGGACTTATTTAGCCTTATTAAATCATAATTGAATATTATTAAGTCTTGGTAGGCTCTTTGGGTCCTAACCAAGTTCACTCATAGCTTAGAGCATGTTTTTGCTCAAACTGTGTCTTAATGCTTTATTGCATTTACTATGGTCTAAATTGTTCACTGATGTTACTAAGACACTTTTTAGCCTTTACATACCATAGTTTGATATTTAAACCACATATCAAGGTTTGGGGTATTTCAATCTACCCCCCTTAAAAGAACTTCGTCCTCGAAGTTTACCCTTCCCTCACATCTTGGATTAGAATACGGGGATTACTTATAGAAATAAAACTTCCATAACCAAATACACTTTACATCACAACCTCGGACTTAATGGTCCGGGCAGCACATTCACATCCACACATAACATAACATATCCACATGATAACCTCGGACTCTTTGGTCCGGGTATCTTAACAACACTTACATATACATAACAACCCCTTGGACTCACTGGTCTCGGGTAACTTCACAACATTTGGACACATAGGTCCCCACAACATAACAGTCTTCAGACACTTAGGTCTATGTAACACAACACATTTAGACTCATAGGCCTTGATAGTATACACTTTAGGAAATCAAAGTCAAAACAACATTCATTACACATACCACACAACATGTCAGAGCATGTATAGCAATCAAAAATATCTTTTACATACACACTGTGATCCCGCAGAACCCGGTCGCGATGGACACCTTCCGTCCCTGATGAGTGTCCAAATGAGCATGATTTATAGGTGTATTTTATATATAATATTAGCACTTTTTCTTGCTCATTTCTCCACTTCGGTTAACTTTCCTCTAGTTTATGTTTTATTGTTTATCTCACAAATTTATGGTTTAACATGAGGAAAACCAAGCTGGGACTAAAGTAGATAAAGAGACGAACACATAGACGCAAACGGCTCAGAAAACGGACTTATAATGAAGAATGTAGAGCCGGTTGAACAGAGGCACGCGAGAGTCACGCGTTGGGCGTGACCGCCTCATAACAGGCGGACCACTCTGAGGCAACCGCCTGGCGGACGGTGGAGAGGCTACCGCCTCCTAAGTGGCGGACAAGAGACATGCAAACACGAGGCGGACATGAAGAGAGGCTACCGCCTCGTATCTGGCGGTCTAGACAGGCGCAACCGCCTCGCGGTTGAACAAGAGAGTACCGCCTCTTTGTAGGCGGTCTTGGAGGCGGAACAGGGAGAGGCAACCGCCTCTTAACTGGCGGTTAAGGAGGCGGTACCGAGGCGGACTGAAGGAAAATCGACGCGAGCTTATCTTCTTCCTCGCGCCGTCTGCAACTTGCCTTCGCCGACGTATGCCGCTCGTCCACTGTCTGCGCCTACCTTAATTCACGCCTCTGTCTGTCCCCTTCAATCAGTGAGCAATCAATGAGCTCAATCTTCCACCGCCTCAATCAATTGCTCACGCGTCTGTCTATCTTCTCTGCTTCCTTTTCTTCCTTTCTCTATAAAAACCCACGAGACTTCTCCTTCCAAACACATCAATATCACCCAATCCATCCACGACCACTTCACCACCATCTCATTTCTCTTCTCCCGCCTTCTCCATTTTATTTATTTTACATTCCACAAATTCACCTCTAGCCCTACGTACACAAAATAGCAGAGTGAGACGGAGTGATTACGGATGATTTCTATTACTCTCGTCTCTATCTATTTAATATGTTAGGCTAGTTTACGTTACTCTGGGAATAGTTATTATGTATCTGTATTAATTATGCAATATTTCTACTGGTTTATTTATATACAGTTTGTTACGCTTAAAGGTTATCATGCA
This sequence comes from Limonium bicolor, assembly GCA_023374045.1. NCBI lineage: Eukaryota > Viridiplantae > Streptophyta > Magnoliopsida > Caryophyllales > Plumbaginaceae > Limonium > Limonium bicolor. The sequence continues at coordinate 101,322,049 of CM041777.1, read as the reverse complement.
TCTTTTTAATAGATCTCGCGAATTTATTAAATTGCTCTACTAAGTCTATTTTTGATCAGACCAGGTGATAAATAGACAGGTTAATTAAAGCGTAAAACTGGAGGAAGCTTTATTATGATTTAATGAGTTAGTATTCAGTTGCAAATGTAATTCCTCAAATACTCCTCTGCCGTTCGCAGGCTTTTGCTTGAACCTTGATTAGAACCTTGCATTACAGGTGAACGAGTTCTTATGAGGCTATGACTTAGTCCTTAAGATATTTACAGGAACCTTGCCAAATTATTAAACCAGTAGAGATAGCTTAATTATGCAGATTATATTAACCTGACCCAGAGTTCCATTTTATTTATCTGTCAACTTAGTTTATTTTATTCTTTCTTTTTATTTACAAGTCAATTAATCCACCCCCCTCTTGTGACACGCTTAGGTACTAGAATATATATATTAGTCCCACGGTTCGACATCCGGTTGCTTACATTTTCACTATACTACTGCGACCGGGATTTATTTGCAGCCCGACGTTATTTTTGGGTTTTAATTTCTTTCTTTTATGTTAATTATACATGTTCTAACCACTCACAAATATAACGTCTGCAGTCCCCGTGCCTTTGGGAGATTAAAACAATCACTTAGATTTAAAATTTCCTTGTGAGGTTAAGTAAGAGAACTTTAATTATGTAAAGTATCTATCAACGTTTTATAAATACCAATTTAAAATCCTTTTGAAAACACACACAACTCCAAGTCCAACTTAAGCTCTTTGCTTCTTTCCTTAGCGTGGTTATTTGTGACCACTTATAGGGAGTTTCAAGAGTCATCCAACCCTGATGTGATCAGCATCAGTGTTGAACTATCCTTCCACCCCAATTTGTGTTCGGCTTCCCTTGATCGCATGCAAATCAAGTTCCACCTCCCACTTCATTTTCAAGCATCAAGTAAATCACTCATTTCCAATTTTCTATCTTTTTAATCATTCTAATCATGATCATAACATCTCCAAGGGATAGAACTCCGTCTATCAGTTACCTCCACTCACTTTAATCCTGTTGCCTAGGGAATCTTATTCTCACTAGGTTCTATGTCGGTATCATGCCCTTTTTTGAATCACTATATAGTATGTATATACACATATATTTTGTCAAAATACAACACACAACTTCACATTTATACACTGTCGGGGCTTTTGTTCCCCCGGGAGCTTCTCTACTCCCCACACTTGTACTATCGCACACAGCTGTTAACAAATACACACACTTATCACAATGGTATTCGCATCTTCTGTGCGCAATTACCACACTTAAACCATGAATGAATGTGTATGTTTACGTAACACATACACCAATCATCAAAACAATAATTTTGGCAATAATTTTGTGCTATGCACAATATAAGTCACATACACTACGTACTCTTGTACGGTAATATACACTAAGTGGTTTTGCGTTCTACCCCCCTTAAAAGGGATTACGCCCACGTAATCAATCACTAAGCATTGGCTTAAATGTTCTGCCGTCGTGAAGTGTTTTAACTTCCACGCGGTCTATTACACAATGGATTCTGATTAGAGGATCTTAACCATATTGGCGGTTTAGTTCCTAAACCAAGAATTCTCATTGGAGTTTGTTTAAACTCTTAGTTGGTTTCGATTCTGGCCTGTTAGGCTTCTAGGCGTTAATAATTAGCCATTCACTCATGTTCACCATGTACATTCAACACTCGAATCACTGGCTCACTAGTTTCTGCTGCGAAACTCTAATAACTGTAGAGCTTAATTGCTCCATTTGTTATTCTTACTGTATTGTACATCCCCAATTGTGACCTTCATCTTGGTAACAATGGTTTCTCAACCGACGCGTGGTATCTCTTACCGTTAGCGAATTCGGTGAGTTATAAATTTTCTATCCACTTCCATAACAATTTACTGTGCATACAGCTATGTATCTCACAATGATTGACTTGTTTCCTTCCGACTCACTGTCGGTTGAGATTGAGCTACTACCTAGTGTGTAGTGCTCTCTCAGCTATTTACAACATTTGGGGTATATTCCATACCGATATTTGGAAGTTAGTGCTACTGTAGTCACTTACTGTTAATCATGTCTCCACATTTGGTTTTGTACAAGTATTCTTTCATTGGTGCGGGCTTGCATTACCTATGCATCGGCCATTATAACATTATTCCTCCACAATTAACATGTTCCCAATTCCTAGCTATCTCACTCGTTCATTACTGCGCAAGTGCAATACCAAAACACTCAGTCATACAGAGTGCAGAGGCGTAAACTCTTGACAATAAATCCCTTATGCGATTCGCCATGGAATTCACACTGAGTTCCTCATCACACAGTACCTACCACTAGCTTATTGCTCAGTTTGTTTAACATCATTTATTTTGCATCTCCACTGAGTTTAACTCATAACTGGTCTTATCTGTTACATTATCGTTTAACAATACTTATACAACGGTCGCTTGTTGCGCACCGTGCTCTTACTCCTTGTATAACATCAGCTTATATCGTATTTACTGTCACATTAACTTCCACACATATACTTACATTATTCACATTATGGTTCGTCACTCATTTGGATGACTACTGAATGCTCCTTGAGCATCGATCATTCGAGTCACAAGCCGGCATTATTCAGCTCAGTGTTTCACTTTATACACACGTACTACTAAGCTAACTGCTCTCTTTCAATAATAACGTTGTCCATCCTTAACATATTTCTTGAACTTGATTTACATAACTACCGCTCCTGCGGTCTCACAATATCGAGAGGTATCCCCACTCTTAATGCAGTGGTTCGTTCACCACTCTATTCACTTATATTACATAAACTTCTGCAATCAATCTAATTTATATAACATATCTTGCTTATGGCTTATAAGCCTTATTTGCCTTGAGCTGAGCTCATTGTAGGCTGTCCACACACATGTACTTCTCTGTACAACATCACATGGTTTGGATATCATATTGAGCTCCATGACAAGGTCGTTGCATTCCGTTTCCTTTCATGGGATGCCCCCTTAGGTTTGTCAGTCCGTCTCCTGACAACTTATGTCTAAACTGGGTGTTAGTTTCAACCCTTGTGCTTTTGTCACGTTATTTCGAGCAACAATTGTTGATGTGAACACCCTTTAAGGATTGCTCCTGGGTGTTACTAAGTTATGCTTTTACATTTAGTTCACACTCATTGATACATTCCGTTAGCCACGCCGTTTGCGTTCTTAACTGGTTTATTATCTTCTTCTGTGAAGATCAACATTTCCTGGTATTGTAGGTATTCATTTTGGGAGTTTCATCCCGTTCATTGCACGTTAATGTGTCCACATTAGGCATCTGCCTTGCCATGCATAGGCTGGGTCTCCGTTCCAGCTATCATGTTTATCCCTGAGGATCCTTAAGATATATACGATGTCTTTACATAACAGTTTGTGCACTTTGCACTTCCTAACTCTTAAACATTTCCTTGGAAGGAATTCACTAATTCCTTAAGTCTCGTTAATTTAACTGAGTTCCTTCACTTCAACTATTCCTTGTAATCCTTAGCTCTTGTTTGACTTATACTGCTGACCGTAGAACGGAGTCGACTACTTCCCGTGTTTCGGACTCTACTTGTATACATATGTGGGGTACCATACTGATACATTGCTACCTACCCAACTAACCCATAAGTAGGTCTGTCAGGCCCACAAGCTCCGATCGGAGTGCGGTCGTCCCACATTATGGTTGGTACACTCGTAGTGTCCGTCACACGCCTAGGTGAAGTATTCTGTTGTCAACTCCCTTATATTGTCTCGTGACAATATTCATTCCTTGCTTCCCGAACTTAATCGAGGGAAAGTTTACCCATTGTTGTATCCTTGTCAACTGTCCTTGGTTTTAGTGGCTTGGTTTAAAAGAAGGTTAGAAAGAAGTGTTGGTTTGAAAGAAAATCTGGTTTGAAAAGAAAAGGGTTTGTATAAATCTGGGTTTAAAGAAAAATTTTCATGGTTTCACAACATCTTCTGACCTTAACCAAGTCTAGCTTCTTGCTGACTGGTGTACTTACAATTACAGAGGTTAGGCTATTAAGCCCTTCCATGGTTACAATGATCTCACTTAACTTCGTGGTACTTTAATAAGTACTTGTAGTGGTTATAAATTTCCCGAACAGCCCTGTTATAGCAGCACTTGCTATGGCAAGTGCGCCATGCTAACTGGCTATCGGTTTAACACATACTGGTTATGGTATTGTCTTTACCCATACTGTCAACAGTGGCCTTGTTGGCCCTCACTGATCTTACTGCCTTGGTAATAACTCTTCTAGTTGACTTCTCACTGTCTTCACCTGACGATCATCAACTAGGGTGTTTCCCATTCTGGGAGACCCCTTTGTCTTAGTATTGTATTCTCTTCGTAGCCCGTTCCACGCATTGTCGTGGTTACTGAGACTTGTCTCTTGTTTGGGCACTACGTTGCAGTTCCTTTATCGGTTGGTACACCGTTGGTGTATTGTTTATCAACTGTGGTCCCGTAGACACTTGTCTCGGTTTCACTAATCCACTTCTTGCCTGTTGCACGGTTGGTGCATTGCAAGTTGGTTTTTCTCGACTGCTTAGCATGTCGACCCAGGTTGCCGGAAATTCTATTCCTCTATACACAAGATCCTTCATTCATTGCTATGAAATGCGGTTAACATTGTTCAGATGGAGACCGTCTCCGGGATTCCCAGTTTTCGGGATCTACCGTGTGATAGGTTCTCCTTACCTTTAGAGGTACTTAATAACAGCCAGATCGGGTATTCCCGAGTGAGAGAGGACTTTCATCTCTCTGGCATTCTTTCCCAAGTTATAAAACAAGGACTATGGAGGGTGGGAAGGATATAGTAGGTTTCCAGTAGTTACTGGTAGTTCCTAACTAGCGTATCTCTCACGCTATCACTCAACCCTTAACCCAAAGTACTAAAATCCTAACTCGGTACTTCCTAAGCTCGGTAATTCAGTCATCAGAGCGATACTTCGCTCTGATACCACTTTTTGTAACACCCCATCCAACATTTACATACTTACAATAAACTGCAGCGGAAATACAAACCTCTTCACATTACTTAACTCGTTGGTGTTACACGCCGTTAGCCACCCACGTGGCTAACAAGGCTAATCCATATACATTGTACCGGTCTGATGGGCTAAATTCCCGAGCAACTATACATTATTATCCCTTTCCATTAACGACAACAACAACATACACCTTATCAACTATACCGAGTATTTATAAACTGGTGCCGACAACAATATCGGTCTTACTACACCTACTGTATATATATACTTAAATGAATACCCATGTACAATGACTACCCCGTCCTACTCTCGAACGGCTTCCAGCTCTCTGTACCTGAAATAGGAAAAGAAGAGAAAGGGTGGCCCCCAAGGGGCTCAGCACCTTTGCTGGTATGGTAATCCCGCAGCCCACATGCTACCGGGCCACGCACAACTACTTGTCGTCTTAGCATGCGGTTGATTATTTTTAAATCATACATGCAACTGTAAACACACAACACATTTATCATTCGCCTCCACGGGCTCAACAAACGGATAATATATCCTTACTTAATAAGTCACTCATGGTATTCATCATCCCTAGAGTGTTCCTCCTCGAATGGAGCTATTCCGTTAATAGACGACACATACCCTTAAATCGGGTTATCCTTAAACGCCTCTTATCACAAACTGGGAATCATATCCATGATCCACACACTCCACATTATACAACCTACAACATACACTACATACAACACTTAACAACACTTTGCACGTTTCCACGTGCACAACATAATACCGCAATAGATATTCCATCACAACAAAAACATAACATAACGGGAGTGGTTCTCTTAGGAACCGACCCAAACATTGCTTATACACTGGTGAGCCTAGAGAATGTTGCCAGTCTCATGATAAGCTCGTTATACAATAACAACAACACTCATTACCGTCCTAATAGTCGGACGAGTAACTTAAGTTAAGGCGGTTCGGGTTTGGAGGCCCGAACACACCACACAAACACATGTTCCCCCTAAACCGATCATAAGTCAGAATAGCTAAGCTTTGGAATAAGCTAATGGGAGATCATAACCCGTGAGGGAAACAACCATAACAGAGAGAAGGGTAAGGCTAAGAAGGATACCCACTCCCAAACAACGCGCGACCGGCCTAACCGGATTCCTCACCACTGTTAGTACATACTTACTATTAAATATTAGTTAGAACCCCATTATGGAGTCTATCACAACCATACAACATACAGTATTACAACTGAGTTAAACATACAAGAGAGGTCCTTACGTACACACACACAAACATCACATAATTAACTCACGCATAGCCGTGGATAGAACGTCCCATGGTTCGGGTCGTTTAATCCGAATACCGAACTCTCATGTGATCCTAGACTCAGTTAACTAAGGTTTAACACTTTCGAGGTTAAATGGTATCGGAGTTGAACACGCCATATAAATGAATTACTGTAAACTCGTTACATGTTTAATCTTACAACGTGGCAAACATACAGAAAAACACATTGGCATACAAGCCGGTGTAATCCGGTAGGACACAGGTTGCAAGAAAACCATATCTGTCACCGGAGTCCACTTTACCACGTCCACTTATGTTCCTCGAGCAATTCTCGAACAACTGTTAACATCACATGTGTTTTTATTAACATCGGGGTTTGCTTGATTATTTAATGTCTAATGCTTAACTTTCCCCGTTAACTTTGTTACATAACTTTACATTTTTAACATGTTTTACTTTTACATTTTGATTCAACTTTTCACCCACCTAATAGCCATTTAAAACTCACCTAACATGTCCTTAACAACCTTATAACATCATTACCTATCAATTCCCATCATTACACATCATTTCCATTCCAAACAATGTTTTTGGTCCATACAACACCTTGTCCGAACTTGTGTCCGGACTTCCCAAGTTCGGACACAAGCCGCGACCTAATACTGAAAACTATACACACGTCCGAACTTGTGTCCGGACTTCCCAAGTTCGGACACAGTTCGAGAGTAAGTCCCAGTAGAAACAGTCACGTCCGAACTTGTGTCCGGACTTCCCAAGTTGGACACAGTTCGAGAATGAGAAAATCCTTTACCCAACAGAGCCTGTCCGAACTTCCATGTCCGGACGGAAGTTCGGACACGGCAAAACATTCAATTTCCAAGTCTTTAAACACTTAACCAATTTCACCAAACTTCTCCTAAAGCCTCATAATGTTTCCTAACATCATTTGGCACATCAAACACACCTTTAGCCATGTGCTTAACTCAATAAATCACTCACCAAAACCATCTTATCATTTACAAATTTCTTACAAAATTCCTAGCACTTGGGATGTTTTCTCCTTAAGATTTCTAAGTGGTAGTTCACCAACAATGACCACTACACCAAGGTGTTTCCTCTACACCTTAACATCATCTCTCAACTTCTTTTCTTACTAACTAAATCTCCTTTTTACAACTTCTTGAATTCTTTTCTCAAAACCTTACTTAAACATCATTCTCCTTATTCATCAACATTACCCAAACCTTAAACAAACTTCTCCAAGACTCAAATACATCCTAATAACACTCATTGGGTTTCTAGAACTTCCAAGACAATGCCTAAATCCTTATAGCACCTTGGAACACCTTAATGCACATTTTCTTCCTTAGTGAGACATTTACTCATTCCTACCAATTCCTAATTCACCCAAGTCCACTCAAGCACTTAAAACTCCTTATACATTTTACAAATTTTGCCATGGGTTCTCTTAGCACATCATCATTCCAAAACTCATAGTTTTCACCATTAAGCACTCAAGAACACCTAAAATCCATCAAGAACATTTTTACACACAAACTTCACACATTTGGCACTACATCACAATATAGTGCATAACTTAAATTGCTTGGCACTTAGGCCCTTAAATAACATGGCTCTTAGGCCCTTAAATTGCATAAACCATAAACACTGAATTTCCCACATAAATAATGCCTTTGACCTGCAAATACACCCAACAATACATATGCCCTTAATAAACTCCTTGAGAGCATTTTACTAGCTCATTTGCCATTGGCTCCTTAGGTATTTTATTAAGCAAATCAAGCTCATTTTCCTAAGGCATTTAAACTACATTGAGATAGCTTGTTTACCTCTTTTCCTCACAAATTTCTTTCTTGTTTCCTTGTAAAACCGGTAAGGCATTTGGTTCCTTGCCAACTACTAAACATTATACAAACAACATAATGAGTATTCAAGCTTTAAGCTCCATCTCATTGTAAACCCTAGGTTTACATTATTTCAAAACATTAATGTAGTTGTTTTACCTTAATCTTTGAAGGGTGTTTGAATATCTATGAAGAGAGGACTCCACCTAGTCCTTGAAAGATTCAAATGGAGCTAGAATAAGCAAGGTGAAAACACCATTGTGAGGTGAATTTTCGGACATCACATAAGCATAGAGGAAACATGGATTTTCTTTGAGTTTCCTTACCTTGAAGCAAAGGAGAACAATAATGTGTGAAAAGGTGAGCTCAAGCTCTTCA